>JACVVK020000053.1:1352500-1397500 GCA_018292915.2 Batillaria attramentaria
TGAACGGCCTTTATCTGTGCATCAGAGTCGGCCACTTAGGTCACAGTATATCGTCTGAAACCATTGTTGTTTTAAAAGCGCACTGTATACTGAGAAGACGATGTTATTTGGTTGCGGACTGAGGACCAGCGGACGGCGCTGATTGGTGGCTATTTTTAGACGATTTGAACCTCAGTCTGTTCAGGAATGGACGTAGGTTCAAAGAAATTCGTATTTCTCTACTTATTAGAATCCATCAAATGACGAAAACGTTCGCGATGGTCAAATAACATCCTTCTATCTGGTAAACAACATCAGAGCTTCGAAAGCGGCTGTTTTGTTCGTGGAGGACCTCCGCCTTTTGGTTTGGACTGCCCGAGCTAACATTATGACGTCATGACATAATGACGTACCTTGTGCCATCCTCACAATTCCGCCAACAACGATGACACAAAGCGCCGCCGTCTTGAGAAACGTGCAGACGACCATCACACGCGCTGCGAAGGTCGTACTTAGGCTGTTGATTATCACCAATGTAACTGAAAAAGAAAACTGATAACTGTTTAATGAATGAGTCCAATAAACTGACAAGTCGGGCTAATTCCGCGTGTGTTTGTGTATTTGTGTATACAGCCATTCTGCGGTCAAATAATTGGACTAACCCATCACGAGACTGCTTACTTCGACCTAGCAAAGGTTAGCGTATAAGCTTAGCCGCTGGTCACGATCAAAATACACAAAAAGTGACTGCGGGGTTAGACTCCAGAGTGCAGTCCCTTTTCGGCGGGGCGTGAAAATGTGACTGCTTACAGCCAGCGCCATTTTCAAAAATGGCGAAATTTTTTTTTTAGAAAAGCAGAGACTTGTGTGTCATATGATTCGATTTGAAACGAAGTCTTGAATATCCGACCACTTTTGGTTTGGGCAAAATCTTTGCCAGCGGACAATTATTGTTGCGCTTTGTTGGCACTGTTTACGTGGTACACTGATCCAACAGGATGTGAGTAAACGGCAAGGGGGTTGCACTCTGACAGGCCAAGTTGTAGACTCCAGAGTGCAGTCCCTTTTCGGCGGGGCGTGAAAATGTGACTGCTTACACCCAGCGCCATTTTACAAAATGGCGGATTTTTTTTTAGAAAAGCGAAGACTTGTGTGTCATATGAATCGATTTGAAACGAAGTCTTGAATATCCGACCACTTTTCGTTTGGGCAAAATCTTTACCAGCGGACAATTATTGTTGCGCTTTGATGGCACTGTTTACGTGGTACACTGATCCAACAGGATGTGAGTAAACGGCAAGCGGGTTGCACTCTGACAGGCAAAGGTGCTGCACTCTACAGGCAAGAATTATTGCACGGTGCAGACGATCACGTACCTACCTTGTGGTGGAATAAGAGACGATTACAAAAGCATACACACCCGTGCTCTAGGACTGAATGTAATATAGATCTGTCCATTCTGATAGAGACATGTTATGTATGTCTCTGGTTCAGAAACACGCCTACTTTCACTCTGAAGACAGCCTGCCATCACTTGCGCCATTGAGGATCCCTCTGGGTTCAAAGCTGGTCAAGGATGACATAGTGCGCGACCTTGTGTTTGAGAGCACCGAAACAATTTAGGCCCGTCACGGTAGCGCAGTGAGCGCCATTTCCCCACCGTGCACAGAGGTACTTTCCACTGAAAGACTCTGTGCCCCAGAGAGTGTCCAAGTTGTTGCACTCTACAGGCAAGTATTATTGCACGGTGCAGACGATCACGTACCTGCCTTGTGGTGGAATAAGAGACGATTACAAAAGCATACACACCCGTGCTCTAGGACTGAATGTAATATAGATCTGTCCATTCAGACAGAGACATGTTATGTATGTCTCTGATTCAGAAACCGCCTACTTTCACTCTTAAGACAGCCTGCCATCACTTGCGCCATTGAGAATCCCTCTGGGTTCAAAGCTGGTCAAGGATGACATAGTGCGCGACCTTGTGTTTGAGAGCACCGAGACAATTTAGGCCCGTCACGGTAGCGCAGTGAGCGCCATTTCCCCACCGTGCACAGTAGACTCCAGAGTGCAGTCCCTTTTCGGCGGGGCGTGAAAATGTGACTGCTTACAGCCAGCGCCATTTTCAAAAATGGCGAATTTTTTTTTAAGAAAAGCGAAGACTTGTGTGTCATATGAATCGATTTGAAACGAAGTCTTGGATATCCGACCACTTTTGGTTTGGGCAAAATCTTTGCCAGCGGACAATTATTGTTGTGCTTTGATGGCACTGTTTACGTGGTACACTGGTCCAACAGGATGTGAGTAAACGGCAAGGGGGTTGCACTCTGACAGGCCAAGGTGTTGCACTCTACTGGCAAGTATTATTGCACGGTGCAGACGATCACGTACCTGCCTTGTGGTGGAATAAGAGACGATTACAAAAGCATACACACCCGTGCTCTAGGACTGAATGTAATAATAGATCTGTCCATTCAGACAGAGACATGTTATGTATGTCTCTGATTCCGAAACACGCCTACTTTCACTCTGAAGACAGCCTGCCATCACTTGCGCCACTGAGGATCCCTCTGGGTTCAAAGCTGGTCAAGGATGACATAGTGCGCGACCTTGTGTTTGAGAGCACCGAGACAATTTAGGGCCATCACGGTAGCGCAGTGAGCGCCATTTCCCCACCGTGCACAGAGGTACTTTCCACTGAAAGACTCTGTGCCCCAGAGAGTGCGTGCACAGAGGTACTTTCCACTGAAAGACTCTGTGCCCCAGAGAGTGCTGCGTATGTTAGAGTGACGCCCCCTGAAAAGCCATCGTAAGCATCTGGTGGCTCAGTGGTCAGTATTCCAAACACACTGTATGAACGTACCCAACATGAGCACGGCGCAAAGTTTGATGAGCAGGTCAGGAACAGGTCCGCAGAACTCCACCAGGGACAGCACATAGTGTGAGAAGGTCAAGGACGCTAGGGCCGACGAGGACGGCGCTGAAATGGTGAGTTCCATCCAGGCGTAGAGGAAGGCGAGTAGTGGACCGTAACACTCGTACAGGTAAGCGTAGTGAGATCCGGACTTGCGCACTACACTTCCTAACTCCGACATGGTCAGGGCATCTGGAAAAGACATTAGACATGTTAAGTGGGACTTCGTAAGGAGGACTTCGATGACCAGCGTAACCCATTTACAAGTAAATAAGTCAGATTAGGGGTACCATTTGCGAAACGCAGCGCGGTAGCCGCTCGCGGCTTCTGCCGTGTGGGCCTAATTAACGTGTAAATGGGTTACACTGCTCGGCGAAGTCATTTCTCCACTGATGCGAGGGGGGGTTTAACGTCTTTTTCCACCACATACGGGTGATATCAAAGACGGGGCAACGATGAAAAAGCCAGCACAAACATATGGCCCCAGCCGGGATACGAACTCACGACCCCGCCGAGCATTAGAAGTTCAACGCTTTACCATTCGACCACCCCGGTTCCCCCCCACTGATGCAAAGTCCTACTAACCACACCTAATGGATGAGCGAAAATGGCCATGACCTCCGTACCAAATCAGTGTTCATGCGCGCACATGAACCAGGGCTAGGCAGCAATGGTGATCGGTATGTGTTAACAGTCCTAAGCATAGCTTCCTATCCACGTGGGATATCGGTTACGATTCATTTCGAAATGTCCGATTGCTTTCTGTAAGAGGTCATCGAGCATGCGTGCGCCGGACTAGTCATGTGTACAATGAGCGGGAGAGTGAGAGTAGCGCAGACTGCGTGATTTGCTGCTCACATAGAAACGTGATGACAGCGCCGAGACCCCATATGACCAGCGCCAGACCCACGGACCCCGCCAACTCCAGCGTACCCCCAGGGAAAATGAAAATGCCTGATCCTGCAATTATAATAATAATAATAATGATGATAATAAGCAGAAGGAGAAGAAGAAAAAGGAAAAATTACTGATCACCCCCCCCCCCACCCACCCACCCACCCACACACACACACACACACACACACACACACACACACACACACACACACACACACACACACACACACCACCACCACCACCACCACCACCAAAAAAAACCCAAAACAACAACAACAAAACAAACAAACAAACAACAAAAACAACAATAAAGTAATAAAAAGAACAAAAATAAAAGAACACAAAAAACAGCAATACTTCTGCAACTACTGCTATTACTACTACTACTACTGCTGTTACTACCACTAATACTAAGAAGAAGAAGAAGCAGACACCGCAAAAAAACACAGCAATGATGATGATGATGATGATGATAAGAAGAAGAAGGAGAAATTCAAGATCCAGAAAAAAAAAATACAGCAAGAAGAAGAAGAAGAAGAAGAAATTGAAGAATATGCCTGATTCTGAAAACAAAACAAAACAGCAATAATAGTAATAATAATAGGAAGAAGAAGAAGGAGAAGAATATGCCTGATCCTGAAAACAAAACACAACAGTAATAATGATAATAATAATACGAAGAAGAAGAAGGAGAAGAATATGCCTGATCCTGAAAACAAAACACAACAGTAATAATGATAATAATAATAGGAAGAAGGAGAAGGAGAAGAATATGCCTGATCCTGAAAACAAAACACAACAGTAATAATGATAATAATAGAAAGAATAGGAAGAAGAAGGAGAAGAATATGCCTGATCCTGAAAACAAAACACAACAGTAATAATGATAATAATAGAAAGAATAGGAAGAAGAAGGAGAAGAATATGCCTGATCCTGAAAACAAAACACAACAGTAATAATGATAATAATAGAAAGAATAGGAAGAAGAAGGAGAAGAATATGCCTGATCCTGAAAACAAAACACAACAGTAATAATGATAATAATAATAGGAAGAAGGAGAAGGAGAAGAATATGCCTGATCCTGAAAACAAAACACAACAGTAATAATGATAATAATAGAAAGAATAGGAAGAAGAAGGAGAAGAATATGCCTGATCCTGAAAACAAAACACAACAGTAATAATGATAATAATAGAAAGAATAGGAAGAAGAAGGAGAAGAATATGCCTGATCCTGAAAACAAAACACAACAGTAATAATGATAATAATAATAGGAAGAAGGAGAAGGAGAAGAATATGCCTGATCCTGAAAACAAAACACAACAGTAATAATGATAATAATAATAGGAAGAAGGAGAAGGAGAAGAATATGCCTGATCCTGAAAACAAAACACAACAGTAATAATGATAATAATAGAAAGAATAGGAAGAAGGAGAAGGAGAAGAATATGCCTGATCCTGAAAACAAAACACAACAGTAATAATGATAATAATAATAGGAAGAAGGAGAAGGAGAAGAATATGCCTGATCCTGAAAACAAAACACAACAGTAATAATGATAATAATAATAGGAAGAAGAAGAAGGAGAAGAATATGCCTGATCCTGAAAACAAAACACAACAGTAATAATGATAATAATAATAGGAAGAAGAAGAAGGAGAAGAATATGCCTGATCCTGAAAACAAAACACAACAGTAATAATGATAATAATAATAGGAAGAAGAAGAAGGAGAAGAATATGCCTGATCCTGAAAACAAAACACAACAGTAATAATGATAATAATAATACGAAGAAGGAGAAGGAGAAGAATATGCCTGATCCTGAAAACAAAACACAACAGTAATAATGATAATAATAATACGAAGAAGGAGAAGGAGAAGAATATGCCTGATCCTGAAAACAAAACACAACAGTAATAATGATAATAATAGAAAGAATAGGAAGAAGAAGGAGAAGAATATGCCTGATCCTGAAAACAAAACACAACAGTAATAATGATAATAATAATAGGAAGAAGAAGAAGGAGAAGAATATGCCTGATCCTGAAAACAAAACACAACAGTAATAATGATAATAATAATAGGAAGAAGAAGAAGGAGAAGAATATGCCTGATCCTGAAAACAAAACACAACAGTAATAATGATAATAATAGAAAGAATAGGAAGAAGAAGGAGAAGAATATGCCTGATCCTGAAAACAAAACACAACAGTAATAATGATAATAATAGAAAGAATAGGAAGAAGAAGAAGGAGAAGAATATGCCTGATCCTGAAAACAAAACACAACAGTAATAATGATAATAATAATACGAAGAAGAAAGGCCTAGCCCTGGAAAACCCCGCAGCAACACCAGTAATGTTTATTTGATAATAAGTATGTCGATTATAAAAGGTTTTTACTAAACTGCTTCGTTCAAAACCGCCTCAAATGAACCAGCAACACACGCTGACGTGAAGCACGTGCATTCAGTATCACACGAGGAGACAGAAACAGAGACAGACAGCGACAAACTGACCTATGACAGAGCCGACAACAATAGACGCTCCCCTGATCAGTCCGATGTTCTGTTTCAGCTTCAGCTCCGTTTCCACGGTTACCTTGGTTACCCCTGTGTCACCGTCATCCGGTACAGCTGCACTCTGCTGGTCCATGGTGGTCAGTTTGAGGCAAGGGTTGAGAAGAGAGTGACCAGTGAAGACCAGTGAAGACCAGCACTACACCGTGTTATGTGTCAGTGTGTCTGTTCTCCGTAGTTTGATTTTAGCAGTCAGTAGCGAGGTCTCGTATCTCAGCAACAGTTTACAAGTCTAAGGAGCTCTCATGCAACTTCTTGTTTTATTGTTGTCAGTATCTTTGTAGCACCCCCGTCCTCTCTCAGTCTGTGTACTGGTGTGTTTTTCTCTCTGTGTGTGTGTGTGTGTGTGTGTGTGTGTGTGTGTGTGTGTGTGTGTCTGTGTGTCTGTGTGTGTGTGTGTTTGCCTCTGTGTGTGTGTGTGTGTGTGTGTGTGTGTGTGTGTGTGTGTGTGTGTGTGTGTGTGTGTGTGTGTGTGTGATGTTTTCGGTAGTCCTGCTCGTCCTCATCAAGTGATGTCGATGGTTGTTCCGCTGGATGAAGACATTGTCAAGATTCAGGTCAAGTACATGTATCCGGGTTACCAAAGCTTCGCACCCTGACCTAGCGGCCAATGCACATAACCACACATCTCCCGACTGCATTCGCACATGGATTTTATAAAAAATAGATAATGCCGACTACTACTACCGTTGCCAACTTCCTTGAGTATGTCTGGCTTAAAGGTCTGCAATCTCTACAGAAAAAGCAACAACTGACAACAACAAACCGTGTGTTGAGTTTTCAGCGTCCCTGAAACCCGCATGAAAGCCAAGGGCAGCATGGGTAGTAGTAAGTAGTAGTAGTAACAGTAGTAGTATTTATAGTAGTAGTATTTATAGTAGTAGTAACAATAGTAGTATTTATAGTAGTAGTAACAGTAGTAGTATTTATCAGTAGTAGTAGTAACAGTAGTAGTATTTATCAGTAGTAGTAGTAACAGTAGTAGTATTTATAGTAGTAGTAACAGTAGTAGTATTTGTAGTAGTAGTAGTAACAGTAGTAGTATTTATAGTAGTAGTAACAGTAGTAGTATTTATCAGTAGTAGTAACAGTAGTGGTATTTATCAGTAGTAGTAGTAACAGTAGTAGTATTCATCAGTAGTAGTAGTAGTAACAGTAGTAGTATTTATCAGTAGTAGTAACAGTAGTAGTATTTATCAGTAGTAGTAGTAACAGTAGTATTTGTAGTAGTAGTAGTAACAGTAGTAGTATTTATAGTAGTAGTAACAGTAGTAGTATTTATCAGTAGTAGTAGTAACAGAAGTAGTATTTATCAGTATTTATAGTAGTAGTAACAGTAGTAGTATTTATCAGTAGTAGTAGTAACAGTAGTAGTATTTATAGTAGTAGTAACAGTAGTAGTATTTATCAGTAGTAGTAGTAACAGAAGTAGTATTTATCAGTAGTAGTAGTAGTAGTAACAGTAGTAGTATTTATCAGTAGTAGTAGTAACAGTAGTAGTATTTATCAGTAGTAGTATTTATCAGTAGTAGTAGTAACAGTAGTAGTATTTATCAGTAGTAGTAGTAACAGAAGTAGTATTTATCAGTAGTAGTAGTAACAGAAGTAGTATTTATCAGTAGTAGTAGTAGCAGCAACAGTAGTAGTATTTATCAGTATTTATAGTAGTAGTAACAGCAGTAGTATTTATCAGTAGTTGTAGTAACAGTAGCAGTATTTATAGTAGTAGTAACAGTAGTAGTATTTATCAGTAGTAGTAGTAGTAACAGTAGTAGTATTTATCAGTAGTAGTAGTAGTAACAGTAGTAGTATTTATAGTAGTAGTAACAGTATGTCGCCCGCTATCGTTAGTTTTCTGTGTGCTAACACAGATTTCGCCCCTACTCGTGCATCTTGCCTCTTTTCTGCTGTGAGCGGCCGTTGTCTTCTTTGCGGGCCGCGCTAGGTGCATATAAAGAGCCGCGAGCCACGGTTCGCGGCAGGCTCACACTCTCGCTCTCAGCCCTGCCGTGCGTGACTGGACTCCGCGTTTGTCTTGTATCCTGCTTGTTGTTTTCCTGTAATAAAAGTCATGTCATAGCGACCTCTGTGTTTGCCTCCCTGCCTGCACAAACCAGACCCTCCCTGGGCACTCGGTTACATTAAGACGCGTTCACATTTGACAGCGGATATTTGTCATGGCATTCGTTCGTCGAAGGTACATCGCTGGCTGAAAATAAAAAGTACGACATAACTTCATGTGTTCGTGTGTTGGTCTGCCTGTTTGTCATTTGTCACGTGCTGGCATGTGTGTGTGTGTGTGTGCGTGCGTGCGTGCGTGCGCGTGTGTGTGTGTGTCTCATTTGTCACGTGCTGGCATGTGTGTGTGTGTGTGAGTGTGCGTGCGTGCGTGCGTGTGTGTGTGTGTGTGTGTGTGTGTGTGTGTGTGTGTGTGTGTGTGTGCGCGCGCGCGCGCGTGCCCACATTCACCTGTAAAAGACATGGAACCTCACTTGTACCTAGCCAGTCATGCGTGGCTCTACTGGCCGGCGATCATAATTTTATAAACACCTACAGTACTGACAACACAGCACACAATATCTATTGTCTCCTCTCACAAAATCCAAACACACAACCGTTCATTCACTGTACTCGGCCTACAGCACTGACAAAACAGCACACAATATCTATTGTCTCCTCTCACAAAATCCAAACACACAACCGTTCATTCACTGTACTCGGCCTACAGTACTGACAAAACAGCACACAATATCTATTGTCTCCTCTCACAAAATCCAAACACACAACCGTTCATTCACTGTACTCGGCCTACAGTACTGACAAAACAGCACACAATATCTATTGTCTCCTCTCACAAAATCCAAACACACAACCGTTCATTCACTGTACTCGGCCTACAGTACTGACAAAACAGCACACAATATCTATTGTCTCCTCTCACAAAATCCAAACACACAACCGTTCATTCACTGTACTCGGCCTACAGTACTGACAAAACAGCACACAATATCTATTGTCTCCTCTCACAAAATCCAAACACACAACCGTTCATTCACTGTACTCGGCCTACAGTACTGACAAAACAGCACACAATATCTATTGTCTCCTCTCACAAAATCCAAACACACAACCGTTCATCCACTGTACTCGGCCTACAGTACTGACAAAACAGCACACAATATCTATTGTCTCCTCTCACAAAATCCAAACACACAACCGTTCATTCACTGTACTCGGCCTACAGTACTGACAAAACAGCACACAATATCTATTGTCTCCTCTCACAAAATCCAAACACACAACCGTTCATTCACTGTACTCGGCCTACAGTACTGACAAAACAGCACACAATATCTATTGTCTCCTCTCACAAAATCCAAACACACAACCGTTCATTCACTGTACTCGGCCTACAGTACTGACAAAACAGCACACAATATCTATTGTCTCCTCTCACAAAATCCAAACACACAACCGTTCATTCACTGTACTCGGCCTACAGTACTGACAACACAGCACACAATATCTATTGTCTCCTCTCACAAAATCCAAACACACAACCGTTCATTCACTGTACTCGGCGCCGGCTTAGTGACTTAACAAGTCGACACAACAGGGTAGCCCCCTCCCACACGACCTCCCCCCTCCCCCCCCCCAAAAAAAAGAAAACAACAACAAACAAAAGCCAACAAAAACAACAACAACAACAACAAAAACCCTGAAACAACGGGGCAGGCTACTGAAGTGACTCTGAATTACGTTTTGTTTTGCCTCGGTTTTGTCAGCATAACACGTCAGCATTGTTTGCACTTACAAACGAACTACTACAATCACTACTACTACTACTACACAACAACAACAACAACAGCAACATCAAGAAGAAGATTGATTAATACTTCACTTGATAGCACACCGCAAACAAGAAATGTATAGTAATAAAAAAATAAACAACAACAAAACCTAAAACGAACCGAAACGAAACGGATTTCTGTTTTGCTTCAAGCTCATCATAGTGGAGTGTCTGGCTATAGTATACGTAAGGAGTTCCTGTGTATAACCAGGTACTCCTGAATATTTCCACCTCTGATACTGAATTTTTTGCACAGTGCGTGTGTCCTTCCCCTCACAGTGTCAGCGACGGAGATGTGTCCAAAGCAGCAGAAACAAGTACACAAATGTCTATACTTATTCTGCATTGTGTAACTGACGTTTTGGGTGAACGTTAAAATCAGTTACTCCGTCAAGGGCTGTGTTGTTTTCGGGAGGACATTTCTGGCAGTTCTCCACATACCCGGAATTCAAGATCGGGTGTGCATAGACCCAAACAATGCGTCGCGCTTGGCAGGGTGTATTTGTGTATATCGTTTAACAAGCCTGGTACTGGGCATAAAGCATTGAACTGCCAGCTACAGAAGTCTGTACATGAATGTGGTCGTGGTTCTTTTACACCGTATTTCTTTCACAAGTGGAGCTGACAAGCAAAGCGTTCCTTTGGCTTGGCGTGTGACAGGTGTGTTGGCTGGTGTGTTCACAATGTGAGTAGTTTCAGTGTCTTGTAATGTGTGTGTGTGTGTGTGTGTGTGTGTGTGTGTGTGTGTGTGTGTGTGTGTGTGTGTGTGTGTGTGTGTGTGTGTGTGTGTGTGTGTGTGTGTGTGTGTGTGTGTGAGAGAGAGAGAGAGAGAGGGAGAGTAAATCGATGGATTAATCAGTTCAGTGGCTTGGTAAGAGAGGGGGTGGGGGGGGGGGGTTCAGCATCCGAGTTATTATTCATTGTTATTGTGCAGACTCTAACTGACAACATGGCGACAGGTGTCTTCCTCACATTCTTGCTTGGAGGCTTCCTGCACACGGTAACCGTCAACTGTATTCTCTTATGTATTCTGTATGCTCTACATCCTGCATATCCTGTACATGCTCTACACCCTGTATACCGCACAATTTGCACACTTGTCTTGTTAGGACGTCGAATTTGAGATTCGTGTTCAGTTCAAATCCTCGTAATTGCAGAAGTTCATCTACTGATCTAGTAGTTCACCAGCGTTTGGTCATACCGGCCGTAACTGACGCCACCGACGACAGCGAACGTTGCAACACATACAGCAGCCATACTGAAGTAAAACATGAAGCAGTTTGGGTGACTGCAAACCGGGACAGGGCCTGAGTGGTGTAAGACCGTAGAAAATGAGCCGCGTCCCGACTCCAAGAAGGAACGTAACACGACATGCCAACGACTCAAACCCCGGTGCTATTAACACTAACAATGCCAACCCCACTGACAGAAAAGTCCGCAGAACAAAAACGACTGCCAGTGTGTTGTCACTGAAAGAAATCAGAATATACGTATATAAAAACACATTCAGAGCACACCAAACTGAGAGGTAACAATTTACTATCGGGTCTGATCCACACAAAGTCGGCTTTCAGCGTAATCAGTGAACCATTTGCGTGTAATCTGATCAGGCGGGTGGAACGATCGTGATCAACAAGACGACACAAGGGCTCCCAGCGACCTGTCGGGCAGACGACTGTTCCCCCCAGTCCCTCCTCTCGCTACAGAGCGTTTGCTGTGACAACGCTACAGGGTTGCACGTGCACTGTCAGGAACGGAAGGGAGGTGACGTCATCGTTGCGTGTCTACCCAACGCAACGTGCGATGCAGGTAAGGAGTATATTACCAGTCTGGATTTTGAACTAAAGTAGACAGTTAACAAGTAGTTGCTCAAGTTTTTGAAAGATTAGCATCAGAATCATTTCGTTGTAACCGTCGTAGTTATTGGCATCATCACTTTCATTATTGACGTAATCATTGAGGTCTCATTGACGTCATCACTGACGTCGTCATTATCGTCGTCATTATCTTCATCAATATTGCCGTCTCCATCACCTTTATCGTCAACATACTATCGTCGCTTTGTAAGAATAACATGATGCTACATAACACAGTCATAATTGGAAACACTCGATACGGAAATATGGTACATGTAGATTGTAGATTGTATCGGCCATAAACATTCTTTTGTTCACCACTGTCTTGTGTGTCCACACACACACACCGGGCACACACACACACACACACACACACACACACACACACACACACACACACACACACACACACACACACACACACACACACACACACATATATATAATGTATTGTTGCAGGTAGCTATGCTAAACTGTACAAAGAAACGGAGGAAGGGCAAGAGGTGGCTTGGGTGGAGTGCCTTCCTTGTGACAACTCTACATTTCAACCAGACCCCACAGATACGACCCAGTTTAGGTCAGTAGTTTAAATGTCAACCACTGAGTTTGTATAGTTGTTATTGAGTGTGGGTTTAACGTCCTTTTCCATCACGAGGAACTGAGAACACACTGACACACACAGGCCTGTGATGATGATGATGATGATGATGATGATGACGACGATTTATTCTTCATGTTTCAGATACGACAGATGCAGTGAAACAAAGACGAGCTGCACCGCCGTATCTTTGAACCAGTGTTATCCAGGGGGGACCACCGAGGATGACAAGTGTCGCTGCAATCCACAGACGAGTTACGCCCCTGACCGATCAGTACAAAACGTGGCCGCGTGTCTGCGCTGCTTTGGGCAGGAGGATCACTGTCCCTGTGTACTGAAAACTTGTCCTGGTGGACATCAGCTGGATGACGGTGAGTTTCGACCACGATGGATACAGGAAGCGGTGTGTGTAAACTGTACAAATAAAAAATTAAAAAAAGAAATGAACTAAACAGAAATCAGTACATAGAATCAGTAGCACTGACTCAGTGACAAAGCCGGTTTAACAAACGTGTACTGTGCTGAAACCGTTAAAAGTTCTTTTTCTTCTTCTTCTTCTTCTTTTTGCAGATTACGTTTGCAGCAACGAAACGACAACAAGTACAAGTAGTCCGTAAGTATAAATATCACAATCAGTCTGGACCGGCACTTTGTTCGACTTCAGTCTTCAGCGGTAAACTACTACTACATGCCTTGACTTTTATTCGTTGGTAGACTTGGTGATGATGATGACGATGATGATGATGATCAGTTGGCCATTTATATGGCGCAGCAAAATCTTCCATGAAGTAAAGAATGCTCAGTCACCGTCACGGCGCCTTTGAGATAGGGAAAAAGAAAGACTCAGTTTCCCGGTCTTCGATTTGACTATTACTGTTCGGTGTGTGTGTGTGTGTGTGTGTGTGTGTGTGTGTGTGTGTGTGTGTGTGTGTGTGTGTGTGTGTGTGTGTGTGTGTGTGTGTGTGTTGCGTTTTTTTCGTTTATTTGTTGTTGTTTATTTCAGTGATTCTTCGTCTTCATCGATGACGACACAGCCAGGAACAAGTAGCGGTGAGTACTTACTGTGCTTGTTTCCTTCCAGGCGTATCACTGTTCCCCTCTACATTCTTCTGTCTGGACAGTGAGACACCGGCCTTCATGTTTTCACAAATGTCTGACCTAGCGGTGAACAGACATGCACACCGGCCGACAGTGACCGTGTCAAACGTGAGAAACAGTCAGGCCGCATGAAAGTTTTGTTCTTTGTTTATTTTACTTTTAAAAAATTCAGTTATCTTTTTTTAAGGATGGACACACACACACAAATTGTTTATTTGTTGTCTTTTGTTTTGTTTGTTTGTTTGTTTGTTTGTTTGGCAGGGTGTATTTGTGTATATCGTTTAACAAGCCTGGTACTGGGTATAAAGCATTGAACTGCCAGCTACAGAAGTCTGTACATGAATGTGGTCGTGGTTCTTTTACACCGTATTTCTTTCACAAGTGGAGCTGACAAGCAAAGCGTTCCTTTGGCTTGGCGTGTGACAGGTGTGTTGGCTGGTGTGTTCACAATGTGAGTAGTTTCAGTGTCTTGTAATGTGTGTGTGTGTGTGTGTGTGTGTGTGTGTGTGTGTGTGTGTGTGTGTGTGTGTGTGTGTGTGTGTGTGTGTGTGTGTGTGTGTGTGAGAGAGAGAGAGAGAGAGGGAGAGTAAATCGATGGATTAATCAGTTCAGTGGCTTGGTAAGAGAGGGGGTGGGGTTAGGGGTGGTGGTGGTGGGGGGGGGGGGGGTTCAGCATCCGAGTTATTATTCATTGTTATTGTGCAGACTCTAACTGACAACATGGCGACAGGTGTCTTCCTCACATTCTTGCTTGGAGGCTTCCTGCACACGGTAACCGTCAACTGTATTCTCTTATGTATTCTGTATGCTCTACATCCTGCATATCCTGTACATGCTCTACACCCTGTATACCGCACAATTTGCACACTTGTCTTGTTAGGACGTCGAATTTGAGATTCGTGTTCAGTTCAAATCCTCGTAATTGCAGAAGTTCATCTACTGATCTAGTAGTTCACCAGCGTTTGGTCATACCGGCCGTAACTGACGCCACCGACGACAGCGAACGTTGCAACACATACAGCAGCCATACTGAAGTAAAACATGAAGCAGTTTGGGTGACTGCAAACCGGGACAGGGCCTGAGTGGTGTAAGACCGTAGAAAATGAGCCGCGTCCCGACTCCAAGAAGGAACGTAACACGACATGCCAACGACTCAAACCCCGGTGCTATTAACACTAACAATGCCAACCCCACTGACAGAAAAGTCCGCAGAACAAAAACGACTGCCAGTGTGTTGTCACTGAAAGAAATCAGAATATACGTATATAAAAACACATTCAGAGCACACCAAACTGAGAGGTAACAATTTACTATCGGGTCTGATCCACACAAAGTCGGCTTTCAGCGTAATCAGTGAACCATTTGCGTGTAATCTGATCAGGCGGGTGGAACGATCGTGATCAACAAGACGACACAAGGGCTCCCAGCGACCTGTCGGGCAGACGACTGTTCCCCCCAGTCCCTCCTCTCGCTACAGAGCGTTTGCTGTGACAACGCTACAGGGTTGCACGTGCACTGTCAGGAACGGAAGGGAGGTGACGTCATCGTTGCGTGTCTACCCAACGCAACGTGCGATGCAGGTAAGGAGTATATTACCAGTCTGGATTTTGAACTAAAGTAGACAGTTAACAAGTAGTTGCTCAAGTTTTTGAAAGATTAGCATCAGAATCATTTCGTTGTAACCGTCGTAGTTATTGGCATCATCACTTTCATTATTGACGTAATCATTGAGGTCTCATTGACGTCATCACTGACGTCGTCATTATCGTCGTCATTATCTTCATCAATATTGCCGTCTCCATCACCTTTATCGTCAACATACTATCGTCGCTTTGTAAGAATAACATGATGCTACATAACACAGTCATAATTGGAAACACTCGATACGGAAATATGGTACATGTAGATTGTAGATTGTATCGGCCATAAACATTCTTTTGTTCACCACTGTCTTGTGTGTCCACACACACACACCGGGCACACACACACACACACACACACACACACACACACACACACACACACACACACACACACACACACACACACACACACACACACACACATATATATAATGTATTGTTGCAGGTAGCTATGCTAAACTGTACAAAGAAACGGAGGAAGGGCAAGAGGTGGCTTGGGTGGAGTGCCTTCCTTGTGACAACTCTACATTTCAACCAGACCCCACAGATACGACCCAGTTTAGGTCAGTAGTTTAAATGTCAACCACTGAGTTTGTATAGTTGTTATTGAGTGTGGGTTTAACGTCCTTTTCCATCACGAGGAACTGAGAACACACTGACACACACAGGCCTGTGATGATGATGATGATGATGATGATGATGACGACGATTTATTCTTCATGTTTCAGATACGACAGATGCAGTGAAACAAAGACGAGCTGCACCGCCGTATCTTTGAACCAGTGTTATCCAGGGGGGACCACCGAGGATGACAAGTGTCGCTGCAATCCACAGACGAGTTACGCCCCTGACCGATCAGTACAAAACGTGGCCGCGTGTCTGCGCTGCTTTGGGCAGGAGGATCACTGTCCCTGTGTACTGAAAACTTGTCCTGGTGGACATCAGCTGGATGACGGTGAGTTTCGACCACGATGGATACAGGAAGCGGTGTGTGTAAACTGTACAAATAAAAAATTAAAAAAAGAAATGAACTAAACAGAAATCAGTACATAGAATCAGTAGCACTGACTCAGTGACAAAGCCGGTTTAACAAACGTGTACTGTGCTGAAACCGTTAAAAGTTCTTTTTCTTCTTCTTCTTCTTCTTTTTGCAGATTACGTTTGCAGCAACGAAACGACAACAAGTACAAGTAGTCCGTAAGTATAAATATCACAATCAGTCTGGACCGGCACTTTGTTCGACTTCAGTCTTCAGCGGTAAACTACTACTACATGCCTTGACTTTTATTCGTTGGTAGACTTGGTGATGATGATGACGATGATGATGATGATCAGTTGGCCATTTATATGGCGCAGCAAAATCTTCCATGAAGTAAAGAATGCTCAGTCACCGTCACGGCGCCTTTGAGATAGGGAAAAAGAAAGACTCAGTTTCCCGGTCTTCGATTTGACTATTACTGTTCGGTGTGTGTGTGTGTGTGTGTGTGTGTGTGTGTGTGTGTGTGTGTGTGTGTGTGTGTGTGTGTGTGTGTGTGTGTTGCGTTTTTTTCGTTTATTTGTTGTTGTTTATTTCAGTGATTCTTCGTCTTCATCGATGACGACACAGCCAGGAACAAGTAGCGGTGAGTACTTACTGTGCTTGTTTCCTTCCAGGCGTATCACTGTTCCCCTCTACATTCTTCTGTCTGGACAGTGAGACACCGGCCTTCATGTTTTCACAAATGTCTGACCTAGCGGTGAACAGACATGCACACCGGCCGACAGTGACCGTGTCAAACGTGAGAAACAGTCAGGCCGCATGAAAGTTTTGTTCTTTGTTTATTTTACTTTTAAAAAATTCAGTTATCTTTTTTTAAGGATGGACACACACACACAAATTGTTTATTTGTTGTCTTTTGTTTTGTTTGTTTGTTTGTTTGTTTGAGAGAGAGAGAGAGAGAGAGAGAGAGAGAGAGAGAGAGAGAGAGAGACAGAGAGATATGACGTGGTTTCTCTAATTTCAGAAGCTCCACACAGCGACAGCGACAAGTCGACAACGGGTGATCTACAAGTCGCCCTGGCGGTTATTGGAGGCCTGATCTTAGTTGTGGTCTTCGTCATCATTTTTTGCGTATGCTGTTCTTAAATCTTAAGTTGTCTGGAACTATGGAATCCACTGGTACAAAGACTGTGTTACATGGAAGCAGTGCTATATGGCCGCCACAACAATGAAGCACGGGGCCGACTTAAGACTCTATAAAACTAATATTGCGGAGATAGTTGAGAGTTGATAGATACAGAGTCGACCCACACACTATCTTGTGTACCCTATTTCAGTTATTAGACATCCTGCAATGTCTGTTTATATGCTACATTTTAAGGAATGTAAACACGTTAAAGCATCCATCATGACTTTGTTTGAACTGTAACTGCTGTCACAGAAAGCCATCCAACACTTACATAATTATACGTCATGTATCTGTATAAAACTCATGTTGAACAGTAAGGCCCGGAGTCGTAAAAACAACTACATGATAATTTAATGAAGTCTCCTGAGCTGGAGACACGAAAATGTTCGGGTATGGGTAAACCAAATTAGATACCAGTTTCCGGCGGCCGTCGTTGGCAAAAGTGATGATCAAGGGACCGTGACGGAACTCCTGTTTTAAGTCTCTGGTCTAATTACGATGTTGTGATTATAGCTTATCGTTAATTAATAAACTTCTTTCTTTAAGTGTATGTCTGTTTGCTGTATCAGTGGTGAGTCGAGGCCTGATACATACGGCCTAAACACAAACGCACGTTGAAGATGATGAAGCTGATTTCACCATGTCCACTGGCAGTGATCACTACTAGACATGCCGCCATTTCCTAACTCGGGAACCAAGCCAGTGAGAGCTCTTGGCTAAAGCAGTAAAGGTACGACCTCGACCTCTTAGCCACGTGACTGGGAATAGGCATTTCCAACATGTTCTCTTCATGTCGCGTTCATTTTATTCGTGATTACACATGGTTGCTTTTGTTGTACATTTCTTTAAAACTGACTGGAAACGCTGGAAAACTGAGTGGTGTGTGTGTGTGTGTGTGTGTGTGTGTGTGTGTGTGTGTGTGTGTGTGTGTGTGTGTGTGTGTGTGTGTGTGTCAGTGTGTGTGTAAGTGAGTGTGTTTTTCCCATGTCAGTTTCAATTGACTTGCCAGCTGACTCAGTTTCAGTGTGTGTGTGTCCAAAGGCTTACCAACATCTGCGGTCGTATTGCGTTTGAACATTAACCTTTACATGATTGGTTGGTTTGCAAATAAAAATTTTCCTACCCAAAGAATCTGTCTTTGGCTTCCTGATTTAGTAATGTAGATTCTAACACAGCATCACTGACTTTTGACCTGAGCAATTCAGTTTGCGGAAATACTGATATATCTCAGTTATACTTATCCGGGGAAATTGTGTGACGGGGCGTGACATCATGATTACGATATCATACACATACAGAAAGAATAATAATAATAACAATAATAATAATACTAAATGGCATTTGTTTGGCATAAACTCAATGCGCCAATCACTCACCGACACTCACGCACATTTTACAAACAGTTGACAGACATACACTGGTGAAACTGACTAGTTGCTGACACGGGAAATTACTGGAAAGCTTTACAAAAGAGGAACGTTTTAAGACTGCTCTTAAAAACAGACAGTGTGGGCGCGTTTCTCAGTATCATCACAATACATATAGCGGGCATCACAATTATAAGCAATCTTACATGACTTGGCAAAATAAATACACATATAGATCCGGCATAAGCGAAGGAATGTGATTGGTCGGAGTAAATATGACAGGATGGTATTATAAACACGACATGTTACAACGTCAGATCAAACGCCTAAGACTATTTATCTCTGATTTAACGTTCTGACAGTGATGAAGAGGATTGCTTCAGTTGTTTATCTGTAAATTACATTTTGATTAGAAGGGTCAAACCAGTCTGTAAGCACTTTCACTTTTATCAGGTAAGATACCGAGTATGCCATAAGCGTGTGTGCGTTAAGCGCAATGTGATTTGCGCAGGTATGAATCTGAAATGGAGAGGGTTGGTGGGATTGGGGGGGGGGGGGAGGGGGGAGACGTAGAGTAACTCAGTCACGTGCCTAAGAGGTCGAGGTCGTACCTGTAGAGCTATCACTGGCTTGGTTCCCGAGTTAGAGTGACACTGTGGTGTGTCGCCTGTGCAAAAGTGAAACTGGAGGTTAAACACGAGCGGTGCAAGGTGCACTGTTCAACTGTGGCTTGTCGTAGTAGAGCCGCGAATTAGTGTTTGTCAGTGGCTTGCGCGGCTTTAAGCCCTACAAACTTCCTCTCTCACCCTTACCGTAGTACTGATGAGTGCGCCTCACACTAACATACCTTTGAGTGATTCAAGTGAGGAGAGAGACGGATTTCGTGACAGTGCCAGGTAAGACTGGGAAGATTTCATTTGTGAAACTAACCACGGGCATCGACCACTGGTACACGAGGAGAAAACATGGGGACATGAAGATTGTGTATTTGGTTAACCGAACACGGACTTCCTTGTCAGTTATCTTGTCACATCAGGGGCCACTGTATGCGGAGGGACTCCTTGCTCTCGCTGTAATTAGTCTGTCCATTGTATAGCGGTACATACTAGATTTGCATGGAAATAACGGTAAAAACACAACTCTCCCTCACTCTCTCACTGTGTGTGTGTGTGTGTGTGTGTGTTAGGAATGAACACAGGACTGAAAATGTCCTTTCCTGGGACTCATACTTCATGGGCGTTGCCTTGCTATCTGCGCGAAGGAGCAAAGATCCCAAGACACAGGTACACACACACACACACACACACACACACACACACACACACACACACACACACACACACACACACACACACACACACACAGAGTAACTTAACGAACTTCACAGCAAGTAATCTCATTGAGTGAAGTTTTCTGTTTACCTTTGAATGCCACTCACACACAGCCCTGGTTTCAACTGTTGACCCAGCGCCTTGCTGTGGAGATATAAATTTGCACAAGCTATCACACAGTGTATCGGAAACCAAAAGGCAGCACAGTGTTGATTTCCATTGTGTCTCGTATGCAGGTAGGCGCCTGTATCGTGAACACTGACAACAGGATAGTCGGCATCGGATACAACGGAATGCCCTCTGGCTGTAAAGATGAGGACATGCCATGGCGTCATAAGAAGGAAGTTGAGGAAGCCAGAGAAGACCCAGCCCTCTATAGCAAAAATCCTTACGGTGTGCACTCCATGGTTTCAAACCAAAGTGTTGACGTATTTATCTTGCAGTTGAGGCAGAATTACAGAAATATTATTTAAAATAAAAACTTCAACAAGGATGGCAAAATCCAGAACAATGCAAACAGCCGATTGGCTAATGAGTCACCTAAGCAGTCAAATCGCGATCAAAACCTGTACCATAGGCTAAAAGGGACTAGGTGTGTAGCCAATCCACGAGCTCAGGCCGTTGTACCAGACGACACAAACAGCTTGATATTACTGTCAGTTATCGTCCGGCAAATGTCACCGACCCTGCAAGCAGGCGTGCGGTTTGAGCCTCCAGATCCATAAGACAAAGGAACCAGATGCATCAGTGATGCGTGACACTGACACAGTCTGACCCGTTGCTTTACTACCTTTAATCTCAAACGGACTGTCATCAGCCGGCGTGCAATAACGTTTAGTCAGCCGTAAACTCGCTTTAGTGTCAAAATAATATATCTTTCTTATTGTTGTTGTAACTTTGCCTTACGAATGTTCCTCTTTTACAGTTTGTCACGCCGAACTGAACGCCGTGATGAATAGAACTTGTGCTGACGTGAGAGACAGCCGAATGTACGCCAGTCTCTTTCCGTGCAATAACTGCGCCAAGATCATTACTCAAGCAGGCATTAAAGAGGTGATCTATATGTCGAAAAAAACAGACGTCGAATTCAAAGCCACTGAATTGTTGTTCAAGACTGCTGGGGTGAAATACCGGTGAGTTATTCATGCAAACAGTATGTCCCTAACCGGCCCGTGCTGTGCAACCTGATTTTTCGGGTTAAACTCTAGACTGACACCGACAAGACACACTACAGTGTATTGGCAGGGCTCGTTGTAATTTGTCTGAGGTTGAGATGTGTGTCCTTGTTTTACAGGCAGTACATCAAGCCATCACAAGATCCTTCTACAATCGACTTGAAGCTTGTTGAAGTTGACACAAGCTTCTCCGCTCAAGGTGGGACTAATGGCTGCTTTCCAAGTTTCAAATTTGAGGCGGTTGAAATGAAATTTAAAGTGCAATCTGATTGGCAGATAAAATTAGGATTTACGTTGATGCACCATGTATACGTATTTGGTTAACCACGTGTTTCAAGGACAGACATTGTCATGTATAGCGAAGGAAATCCGGCATGGTGTGGGACTTCAAATGGAAACTGAAAGTTAATGGCGACTAGATGTTCGAAAGGCGAAGCTGCGCTAGACACTTGAGTAAACACTGGCAACATGTCCCCACGAAGACTAGGAGGCTGTTTACAACCCGGGTTCACCCCGAGTTTGCCTCGACTCGGACTGGACTCGTGTGCGCTAGACACTTGAGTAAACACTGGCAACATGTCCCCACGAAGACTTGGAGGCTGTTTACAACCCGGGTTCACCCCGAGTTTGCCTCGACTCGGACTGGACTCGTGTCAATAGCGCTTTACTTACATACACTACATAATACTACCAAAGACCGTAGATAATCTTATTATCTACGGTCTTTGATACTACATTTTCTGTAAGTCTAGCCCTGACAATGGCGTAGGAAAACTGACGTCATGCTCGCCGTCACGCCTTGGGGGAAAGCATCATATCGTGACGCCAGCTGCATGTTTAGATCTGAAATATACGAGTTGGCCCCACAGACCTAAAAAAGATAGACCCCCTGCGGTGCTGGAAGTGTGACGCCGCTGCGCGCCATGTTGCGAGTACCTTGGAAGTGCCAGACGCTATCAGCTGTTTACATGGCGCGCACAGCATTGGCCAGACGCTATCAGCTATTTACATAGCGCGCATAGCATTGGTCCGCTTTATCTTACGTCACATTTCTGATGACGTCTTTCTAAAGAACTTTGTATATCGAACGAGGCGTCCTGTACACAGAGCATCTGAGTTCTGGTATTCACAAGATGGCCGCGATAGCGACACTCGCAAGCAGCGGTGGCAGCGTGCGGCGGTGGGTCTATCTTTTTTTTAGGTCTGTGGTTGGCCCCGGACACTGGTTCTACCCTGGCAAAGATCCATTGTATGGAGGATCTTTGACCCTGGTCCGTAGCAGGGTTGAACCCGGGTCAGTGGCTTTAACCCTGGTTGGCCAAATGTAAACGCACCAACACGGGCCCAGCACACGTTCAACACAGTAAAATTGACAAGTGTAAACAGCCTCTTAGAGTCTTCATCCACTTTTCCGGGTGGAGCTTGAAATACAGTTGATCAAAGCAACGCCTGAACATGACGCCAATCGGTCGCGCCGTGTCACTGTCGTTTCCACCTTCCAGAAACCTCAAACTTGAAACGAAACTTGAAACTAGATTCTCTGGCAGACTTTTGGAGCGTATCTTTTCATGGACTGAAAAAAAAACCACATTAAAAGCACCAAATGCAACCCACGACGAGTGTCGTATTTTCCGGTACACGTGCAGTACGACACACTGATCATGCGTGCTACTCGTCACACATAGATTTCGTAGTGCGGAGACCAACAACGCGAACTACCGAGTTGGTCTGAAAGACTTCCTACAAGGTGGATGTAGAGTGAGTCAGTTTCGTGTTGAGCTGAGTGACGTGTGAAGTCCGCATGATGCACAACAAAGTCATCCCAGTGGTCGGAGCAGCAATAACGGTAGACCACAATTTGCAATGCGTTAGCGTCTCTTTAATGTGTTAGGTGTCATGCTGTCTATATAGTGCTTCCATTCACTTCTGTTCTTTATGGCTTCTTCGTGTCACTTCGTCAGGTCAGAGTTCCCTACCTCAATCTGCCAAGAAGGTACGTACCAGGGGAAAGAAGCGAACCAGGAAAGGGAGAGAACGTGAAGGATCATCATCTGCAAAGGAACCACGACGTTAACACATTTAGCTGGAACAAGGGGCATAACATGGACGTGAACTCCCCTACTTGCCCATCTTACGATATTTCTAGTCCGAGCTGTTCTGGTCTAGCATCCTACCACTAAGCTCAGGTTCAGCCCAACACCGACTGGTACCTTCCTTAACAGACAAACAAACAAACACGCAAAACCAACACATTTAGAGGCGACGTACTGTCCGATGTAGGCCAGCGATACAACATGTGCACAAGCTGAGCGTTAGTTGTCCCCCGAAAGTATTTGCATCGTTCAAGTTGTCGGTGAGAAAGGCGCGATTATGTTCCGTGGAGTGTCTTTCTGAACGTTTGTATACATGTCACCGTCGCCGGTGTCACAGTCTTAATCTTCTCCCACAGTTAAATGTGACACGGACCAGTTAATTCCGTGTGTCGATCGACGTAATATTTATAAAAGGGAAACTTAATGCACGCGTTATTTACACCAAATGATAGTCATGAAAAAGAAGAAGGAAAATAAAAAGAAAAAAGAAACAAATCTCCCCCTTCTCTCTTCATCATCAGCAGCATTATCATCATCTTCGTTGTCGTCGTTATCATCATCGTCATCGTCATCAACGTTGATGCTGTTGTTACTGACACTTGAGCGTGTAGGAGAAGTTGGAATCCTGGCTGGGGCCAAGTATTTGTGGTGGCCTTCGTTATTTCGTTGCTCTGCCTTTGATATCACCCATACGTGGTGGAAAAGGACGTTAAACTCACCCACCCGCCCACCCCCTTGGTCCAGATGAAAGAAAAACCTGATGATGCACGAACAAGAGACTACTCTGTTTAACTGCAGATGGCAAATGAATATGGGACGTACAAAAGACGGTAACAGGAGGGACTGGCTTGCCGTCGTCAGTTAGTTAGTAAGTTTGTTTATTTATTTTTGTTTTGTTTGTTTCTTTGTTGTAAAAAGGAATCGTAATATTTGAGGGGGTGGGGGCGTGGGGGGGGGGGGGGCTTAACGCCCTTCTCCACCACATATGGGTGATCCCAAAGACAGAGCAACGAAGAAACAAAGGCCAGTACAAATATTTGACCCAAGCCGGGAATCGAACTCACGACCCGAGCATTGAAAGTCCAACGTTCTACCGCTCGACGACTATGCCGGCTGCCTTCCTCAGGGAATACCACATTAAGATCACCGATCAAGTGAAAGCCGTACCCCACTGCGCCTGTTTTTATGCATGTGAAAACCGGTGCATGAAAAGATATTTTTTTTCCTCTACGCGTCGTGCATGAAAGGTTTGCTTGTTGAGCAAGGTGCATGAAAAGACAGCTATTCAGGTCCACCCCATACCTGAACTACTACTTGCTTCGCAGCAGTTTCGGGAAGTTCTCGGGTGAAATTTGTTCATCAGGACAGCCAGGAGATCTGGTAAGTTGCGCTCTTGTTGTTTTGTCGTTATGTTTGATGTTAAACGTGTGCTGGAATTCGGCTAGATACTGAAACATTTACCGGCTTCGTGAAATTCGCTTCTTTGGCCATGTAATGGGACTGACCGTCACATCAGATTTACACCGTCACCACTGCCACAAGACACGATAGAGAGGCTGAATAGGTTCGCATTGAATGACAGCGTTGAATATGCAAATTAACGGACATTGCAAACATAAGAAGGTGGAGAGGGCTGAATAGGAAGAAGGGGGTAGGGGTGGGGTGGGGGGGAGGGGGCGTTGTAATTTTAGTACGATCAAAATATCTTCTTCCTGGTTGGTGGTGTAGGCGAGCATGCAATGTTCTGTATACAGCCAATCGTCCAGTCGGTTGGCTGATCGAGAGGATTTTGTTGTTGTTGTTTTTGTGTGTGTGGGGGGGGGGAGGGGGTCCTTGCTACCATATAAAGATTTACTCGTGTGCTTGGGGAGGGGGGGGGGGGGTAAACGTACTTTTCTACGAACCAGAGCCGATGATATCAAACACAAAGCAACAAGGAAACAAGAACGTGTACCGTGTGCTAACTTACGCCCCCCCCCCCCCCCCCCCCCCCACTTTACCTTTTCACTTTCTCTGCTTTGTTCCGCATTGTTCCCCAGTTACAAGATGCTGACAATAAAGCTGACATTCCTTATCCTGGCTGGCGGGTTTCTGCAAACGGTAAGCTGCATACGTCATCAGTAGTACGTCACTGTTGCACCAGTCATTACAATACTGCTTACATCACAACAAATCCATACGTCACTGTTGCGCCAGTCATTACATTACTGCTTATATCACAACAAATCCATACGTCACTGTTGCGCCACTCAACTAAAAACGTGTACACCTTACTTTCCTATCATTCCTTCATCTCACAAGCAGTCAACCGCCATGATGGTGACGAACAAGACAGTTCAAGCTCTGCCAGAAACCTGTGGGACAGTCAACTCTTGTCCAGACAACCTGCAAGACCTACAAGCCAGCTGCTGCGGTAACATGACCATTGCTGACAACACTACTGTTACAAACAACATTACTGTTACGGACAACAGTACCGAGCTGACTGTACACTGTCAGGAGCAAGACGTCAACAACTCACTGTCAGTCATCATCGCCTGTCTTCCTACTGCCACGTGTGAAGCAGGTAAATATACTGTACATGCCATCATCTCTAGCGGTGACTGGTAAATATACTGTACATGCCATTATGTCTAGCGGTGACTGGTAAATACACTGTACACGCCATCATCTCTAGCGGTGACTGGTAAATATACTGTACACGCCATCATCTCTAGCGGTGACTGGTAAATATACTGTACATGCCATCATGTCTGGCGGTGACTGGTAAATATACATGCCATCATCTCTAGCGGTGACTGGTAAATATATATGCCATCATGTCTAGCGGTAACTGGTAAATGTACATGCCATCATGTCTGGCGGTGACTGGTAAATGTACATGCCATCATGTCTAGCGGTAACTGGTAAATATACATGCCATCATCTCTAGCGGCAACTGGTAAATATACATGCCATCATCTCTAGCGGTAACTGGTAAACATACTTGCCATCATCTGTAGATAGTGGTAGCTTTGGCAGTAAGAACAAAGTCAGGCGACAGTAGTAGATGCAATTCGTGTCTGCAGCCTCAGGGTTTTGACACTTTAAGACCAAACACACACACACACACACACACACACACACACACACACACACACACACACACACACACACACGCGCGCGTGCGCGCGCGCGCGCGCGACGTAGCATGCACAGTTTAAAGGTGTGCGTTGTCTCACGTTTTTTTTTTTTTTTTTAAGGAACGTACGCAAAGATCTACCAAGAAAAGAATGGTGATCAAACGGTGGCGTGGACGGATTGTCTCCCGTGTGATGCGAACACCTTCCAACCACAACCCCAGGAAACCAAGGACTTCAGGTACGTAGGCCTACCTATCTGGTTACTAAGTTAGGTACTTATCTATCTAGTTAGTCAATCTGTATAAAGACCCACATTATAATTGCTGTAGGTACTTATCTATCTAGGTAGTCAATCTGTATAAAGACCCAATCTGAATGGAACACACTGAGTGAGTGAGTGAGTGAGTGAGTGAGTTTTAACGGCTTAACTCTATTGTGACTGGGGCTACCGCCGCCTCAACACCTCAACACTGCCCGTGTCTGGGTCTGCCGCCATGAAACTGCAGTAAACTGACTCCATGTAAACAAATCTCTCTAGCAAGCTTCCAAGTTCGAACACACACACACACACACACACACACTTAACATCTCCAATGAAAACTGGATGGAAAATGTCAATTTGATAAGCCGCGGGCGATGTGCGGCTGCACCTTTGATCGAAGTGTCCCGTCATGATTGAGTTAAGGCCGCGCAAGAAATACACTGGCGTATGCCTGAATACTCTAAACACGTTGACATGACCTTTATACAATGTTTTGTGTTCCTTTACAGATACGATCGGTGTGTTGAAAATAAAACACTGTGCACGGGCGTCATGGTTGAGAGAATTGTTGTGGGCGGGACAACCATGGATGACAGATGCCGGTGTGATTCGCAGAAAGGTTACGCTCCACTGAACACCACGGGCGACAAGTGTTTGAATTTCACGAAGGAAGATAACTGTCAGTGTGGCTTACACAATTGTTCTGAGGGACAGTTCCTGAACACCGGTAACTCTTTTCTTTCTTTGTATTGTTGTTGTTGTTTGTTTGTTTTTTGTTTTTGTTTTAGTTTCGTAAATTGCAGGCTGTCAAATTGTTTGTCGTCTTGCTTTATTTCTTAGTGTATTTCTAGTATAATTCTAATGAGCGAGATTTAATCCCTGTTTCTTTTGTTGTTGTTCTTGTGTTTCAGATTATGTATGCGAGAATATGACCACCACTACAACGGAGTCTACCACGGACAATCTGTAAGTGAAATTAATTCGTGACAGCGTCCGGCGCAACAGCTTCAGTTGTGAGGAAAATTGTCACAGTATGACCAGCTGACGCCATTGTACCATTAGTAAATGAATCAGTGAATGGACGGAGAAGTTTTCATGACAAATGTCGATTCTTTCTGTGGATTCTTTCTTTGTCTGTTCTAATACACGTGTCATAGTTCCTTTTCAAAGAGGAACTTTGCTATTATCTTAGCCGGAACACGCGCGTGTATATTTTGCGTACCGACATCGTAAAAACATAACATTGTTTTCCTCTTTGTTCTTTACTGCACATTGCGAAGTTTTACTGTCATTAGTAGTCTCATCATTATTCCATGTATTCACAGTACACCCACCACTCCCGGGACAAACGTGACGATGACGGTGACAATGTCTGGTGAGTTGTCTGCTGAAAGACTGCAAGTAAACATCTATAATATTATAGAGCTCTTGCTGACGGTTATGTGTCGTCTGGGAATATATGAATTCTGTATCGTCTGTTGGCCTCTAAGTGTGTTTGGAACCTTCTGATCTCAGTATATAACCTCAAACCATGTCAATCTACATCTCTGGATCGCTGGCGACTTAAGAGATAAGAGGAAAGTTGGGATGGGGTGGTGTTGGGGGGAGGCGCGACGGGGGGGGGGGGGGGGGGGGGGGGGGGGTTCTGGGTGTCTGGAATGGTGCTGTCCGTCATCTATCAAGGGGATTTGGTCTAGTGGTTAAGGTATCCGACTTCGGATCCTGAGCCGACCGGTTCGAGTCCCTGGTGGGCAGGAATTTGGACGGCGTTTTCCTTTCCAGATCGAGTCTATATCACGTGCAGACCTTACCCTACCATACCATCAAGCAGCTAATTGTAACAGTCTTTGTAAAGGGTGTTTGTTGGTTGAGGTGTGAAAACTGTTGCACCTGTGTTGCCAGATACTGGAGAGAGTGAGGCGAGGCAACCGTGCACCCAACTGGAATGTAGTCGGGCCGATTGTGACAGGGGCGGCTGTATCATCCTCATCGCCACGCTCGTCTTTATCGCCGTTGTTGTCGCCGCCTGCACTTTCAGCGTCCTTCGGAAAAGGTCAGTTGTCGTCACTGTATCGTTCTCAATGTCGGCAAAAACGTATGTGCAGATTACGTAGCGGAAGTGACCATTACGTCAGCGGAAGTGACCAAAACGGCACGCCTCAACTCATCATTGACGTTTTCTTTCATTTTGAAAAGTGTTGTAAGTGTTATTATTTAAAAATGCTTCAATCTAGAAACAAAAATTACCATGCACAGGCCATTCACAGGCACGTACCTGACAGGAATTTTAAAAATTGGAATGTTTCCTCTCAGTCCTCACTAGATTAATGCTAGTCTATCTTCTGTTCAGGCTAGAGAGCCACTTCACCCAAATCCACTCACGTCACCTTCGGCTCTTGTGCACAAAAAGTCCTACCTTCACTGGCAGCTTGCCCTCTGGCACGCACCTTGCCCTACCAACTACAAAAATCACGAATATCGCGCTTTTTTCGTGACAACAAAAATCACTACAAACGAGCACACCGGGCAAAACAGGTTCCTTCAAATAAACACCAAACTTGACCCCACGCGGAGTGTGTGTCGATCATTACGCCAACAGTGTCTGTCACTCCTGTGTGGCCCTCTACAGTCACACTATCATGAGACGCTTTACCATCAGACCCGAATACTGTCCTTCATATCTTTCCTCTCTGCTGCAGCTGTACACACCCTCCAGACAACTCAGATCCTCCGCTGACACCCGCATCCTACGCATTCCACAGGTTAAATCAAAAACACTAGGTCAGCGAGCATTGCTCTACCACGGTCCAGTCACTTGGAACAGCCTGCCTTACCATGTTCAGCATGCAGAGTCAACGGATTCTTGTAAAACTGCTTTGAAATCCTATTTCTTCCGGCTGTACTATACAGACTAACTTCTTACCTTCACTGTCACCATCATTGTCATTTTACGATGTCATGTTAGGATGTATCACAGCTGTGTGTATGTAACGTGTATGTGACGTCTATTTCATGTGTATGTAATATGTAATGTATTTTTCATGTGTATCTCATGTGTACGTATTGCCACTATACTAGCTAGTGTGAGGCGCCCAGAGCTCCAGCAGGAGGTTGGGCGCCAGACAAATCCTCATTATTATTATTATTATTATTATTAATACTGATCAAAATCAGCGTGCCAAGCCAGAGTCTACCGAGACTGAAGGAGCAATACTTATTATTTCAGGAAATATGTTTTCTTTCTGTTTTGTGTCTTCAGATTAAGAAACTGACCTACCTAACTCAGTTGTCCACAACGAAAACACTGAGGGATCTGCACGATACGACGAACCTTCAGTCTACAGCTTCATCAGTATCCGCGTGGGGTATCAAGACAGGCCGATTCATTCTCGAAATATCCAATGACTTTCTGACCCAGGCCGGCACAGGTCCTGTCATTTCGGATCCGCAGTGGACAATATATTCAGGACAAAAATGAATGTCCTATATGCAGGGCTGCCACTTTCTGAGAGACAAAAAGCCTGAAAACTGACCCTCAAAATCTGAATGGAATGAAAGCCAGACTCCAGGGAAGGACTTTGCCCGAAGGAAGTGAAAAGCGGGGGTGGGGTGGAGGGGGGGGGGGTATGAGAATAAATATGAGGCGCAAAATGCACCTTACCCGGGAAGGCCGACGGTCCAGCGATAGACACAGACTCACGATTTTTTTGGCCGGAAAACGCTTTAAAAAGCCGGAAAGCACTTCACAGCCGGTTCAAAAAGCAGGAAATCCTGCCACAGCAGGAAGAGTGGCAGCCCTGTATATGCAGGGTGGGGAATTGCGGAGGAAAAAAAAAAGAGACTGAAACCTAGGCTGGGGTACAGAGGCAGCGCCCTGCTGTGGGAAGACAGGGACATTGCCCCGCTTCAGAAAACAAACTTTAGCATATTTAAAGGCATTTTGTAGAGCCTCTCCTGGCACTCAAACGTAAAATACTGCCCTGATACTGACATACAAGTCTTCAAATATGAAGTTGGACAGTCCTGTATCATAATATGCCATATGGCATTACTGACGTGTATCATGATAGTGTGTGCAGCCTTTTTCCTCCTACCTTTTCTTTGGCTCAAACTTAGATTTTGTGTTGCCTGAAAGGATAGGAAATTTGAATGAAACTTGCCAAATGATTGAAATATCCCATCCTGCATACGCTGCTTTACAATATGAACGAGTGTAAAGCTGGTTTCTAATCAACCAAAGGCGTTTCAGTACTTGCCCTCTGCAGAACTCAAGTCCTACCACGGACGTTTTGGGTTGTGCACCAGTACAGTGGCCTCACCTCCAAAAAAAAAAAAAAAAAATCACATTTAATTTAAACTCGGCATAGTGGGAGTGTTGCACTTTCATTATACTCGTGTTTGCTGCAGTGAGAGCCGTCAACAAAAAAACACCAAACATTAATTTTGTCCGATTTCTGCATGAAGGGTCCAAACCGAAAAAGAGTCCGAAACGTGAGATGTTCGTGTACGGTAGGACATGTACTATGGCGGATTTCATTCAGTGTAACTCCTTTCAGGGATGCGGACAGTGGGACATCTCTTTGCAGCGTTGAACCAGACTCTCTGTAGTTTAAAGCAAACAACTTGACATACATGAATAGATTTGCTGCACTTTTTTAACATATTCAATTTTGTCGGTTTTTTTTTTTAAAGTACTATTTTGTTCGTACCTTAGCTTAATGAGAGAGACAGAGAGAGAGAAGACTTTATTGTTTAGGCCGATGACCCTTGACAATGGATCCGGTGGCACTCACGCCGGGCTTTAGTCTGTAGTCCCGTAGTACACAGCAGGAAGCTTTCAGGGCAGGGTGGAGGGAGGGGGGGGGGGGGGGGGATACACACACACACGTAACAGGTACTGGCATTTCTGACTGTGTTTTTATTGACCATAACAGATAACGGATAACTGGTAAGCTGTCGACACGTCTACACGTCAAAAGGTAAACGAACATCATTCTGCTTCTGGCACAAAACAAAAGAACAAACCTCACTTTATCAGTCCTCTGGACAGATGTAAAAGACTAGATGTTTGTAAAACGAAGAAAAAACAAAACTTAAAGAAAATATTCGAAACTGAAGAATCAAAGACATGCCATCAAGGCGAGAGATTTGAACACTGCTGTGGAATTCACACAGAAAAGTTGAGTATTCTTTCACAGACACCAACTTGAAACGGTACATACATAACCATAATATATATATTTATGTATTTATGCAAGGTGTTTGCAGAGACATCCATACACATGTCTCTGGCTTGAGATGTGCGACACTGGGTTCAGTCATGTCAACACGTAAAGAAGGACGCGTCACGTGACTGTGGCGGGCTGCGGACAAATGAACGGTCTTATGGTACATGTACATGTTTCAACTTTCGGCAACAATAGCAACATCAACACCCATTTCACTTGCTAATACCTGCAATTGACAGCATCTCCCCGACCTTCCTCTTTCTCCCATTTTATCCACCCCGGCCCCAGCAACAACGGCAATACAATACGCACAGGACATAAAATTAATTTTAAAGCAAAGTAACAGATGCACATTTGCATTTTGAAATAATCCTACAGTGTTTTAATAACGGGTTGCCCCTCCCATGCAGACACCTGCATATCCTATTTTCACGGCTGCTGAGTCACAATTTCACACAAAAACACCACCCACCGGTAATAGTAGCAGAGAATTGGATGTCTCTGACATAACCAATATCAGAAGATAACTGGACTGAAATGACACATCAAGATCACATATCCATGTTTAGCAGATTCATAACAACGCCCCCCCCCCCCCCCCCCCCCCCGGCAAATTCAGTGTTTACTACCCCTAGTGTTGGCTTTGATCTGTGTGCTTCTTTTCTCACATTTTCAATTTATTTGTGTACTAATTTATAGTACCAATTTCGGTTGTTTTTCCACTAACAAACATACAACAAAAGACCAAAACTTCATTAAGTCATCTAACTTCAATATGGAAACCTTATTTAGTGTTTGTTTTTGATTGTACACATCGCCTAAACATTTTAATGTTATTCGTGCTGTAGACGTGAAATTTCACATCTTTCTTTTGTTGAACTGCACAACTAAGAATGAAATTAATGTGCTACATTAAAACAAATAAAACCAGAATATTAATGACTAATAAACTGGGTTCTCTGGCAAACAATTTTTTTAAACGGTCACTGAAGGCATCAGAGTGGCGATAAGCGCTGCGCACCATGCACCATGCACCACGCACCACGCACCACGCACCACGCACCATGCACCATGCACCATGCAAACCTCCAGAAAATGTGCAAGAGCCCGTGTAGTTTCTCGTGTGCATAATGAAAGACAAGTACATATGCTGCAAATAAATATGTGATGACTGCATGCAAATAAATATGTGATGACTGCATGCAAAGAATATCATGTGATGACTGCATGCAAACAATATCAGAGTAGAGAGAATACATATAACAGAAAAAGAGAACAGAAAATAACAGAACAGAGAATAGAGAATAACAATAATGATATCAACAGAGTATTGCACAGTACTAGGGGGTCAAGGTCATCAAACTTGGCACAACAGCATTACAACAGAACATTGGGCATTTTCACTCTGTTTTTCCTTTCACTGTGTAAGCATATCACTGCATCAGTCGCCTACTGAGCGAGAGTTGGATCCTGTTACGCAGCGCCTGCCTGATGGCTCATCCGACAAATCATTGAGCCCATGAATAATTCTTTGGGGGGGGGGGGGGGGGGGTGTTACAATGAGCACCAGTTCTGCACCTGTTCTAAACATAATGAAAGGGATGCCAGAATACACGAGTTTACCTTCCCGTAACAAATAACCAATTCATGATACATTTAGTCCCCAACCAGTAAAACTCATGAATGAGTAGTTTCTAAAAATATGTAAGTGTACAAAGAGTTCGGGTGAGCGGTGGTCCAATAGGTAGTGCGTCGGATTTAGCCGCTGCGCTACTGAACGGCCGTCACCAATGTCACGGCGACGAAGCGTGGGTTTGAGCCCAGGTTGAGCTTGTGATATGTGATACCGGTTTTACCTGGCTACCGGGCTGCTCATCGGGGGTTTCTCTGCGGGTCCTCTGGCTTTACTCCACCCTGCCCCCCCTCCCCCCTTCAAATTAACAAAATAGGATAAGTAGGGTGGGTGGCACTCTACTGCGGTGATGTGCTTCCCCCAGGGAAAACAGCCTAAATGACCTGAAAGGGACAATGATGTTAAAACTATTAACACACACACACACACACACACACACACACACACACACACATCCTCAAATGTTCTGTTGCAGAGAGTCCCCCAGCCAAAAATGAGTTAATGGCCCTAGTAAAAGCACATACCCCTCCCCACCCCACCCAATCCCAAAAAAAAGAAACAAAACAACTACCCCCCCCCCACCCCAATCACCCCCTCCTAAAAAAACAACAACAAAAAACAGAACCCCCCCCCCAAAAAAAAACAAAAACAAAACAAAACAAAAAACACGAAATAAACAACCAACATAAAAAAAATTCAAGTCTCAAGTTTGTTTCCTTGAGAAAACAAACATACAAACAACAACAACAACAACAAAACCAAATCAAACACTAATCAAGAAGAGATGTTGTCAAAAACCAACGCTGACAAGCAAAAACTTGATCCCTTCTCAGTAAAGAAAGTCATCATTTTTCGAGTAATAAGGTATTTGCACAAACGCTTTGTATGAGTTCACCACAACGAAACACCAAACACAAAAAGAAAGCAACACAAAACACCGATGGGTCAACGAACACATGAACTGATGAAGGAAGCCGACCAGAATACAGTAGTGTGATAAAAGTGCAGGGATCACACTCTGAACTTGATCGTACTATTAAAATACTTATAGTAAATGTCCAGCCAATACGAAACGTTGGCTAGATTCTGCTAAACGCATTTCAGCACCATGATTCTTTGGATCACCTAAAAATTCTCTTGCTTGGAATTCATCAACTCTATCTCTCTCTTTCTTTTCCAACTGTACAAAGTTGATAAAAAGCTGACTTGGGTCCACACAACTGGCAAAAGAAGGCACCAGTAATGGCATGAACAAAATGTACGGCGCAATAAAAGCAACAACACTTGATTTGTATGCAGGTTCGAAACACACAGCCAAGTGAGAACATCACCAAATAAAATTCACAGCACACATGATACATGCAACACAATACACGGCTCCACTCAGCAAGCCCTAAGCCAAAGCCCCCCCCCCCACCCCCACCCCTCCTCCCCCAACCCCTCCTTTATCCTGCTGTATACTGGCAAAACACGGTACAGCCATGATGACATTGTCAGGGAAAAGAGGTGATTTCAAGATATTGTCCTGCTGTATACTGGCAAAACACGGTACAGCCATGATGACATTGTCAGGGAAAAGAGGTGATTTCAAGATATTGTCCTTTTCCTCATCTGACATCAGTGGACTTACTGCTTTCTTCCCATGTTTCAGTCATCAGTATCAAACTCTATGTGCTTCCCTCTTTGTAGTGTCTGGCAAAGAGTTTGCCAGACAATGCCATGTGTTGTGCTGCGGGACGCGATTGGCTGAATTCTGGGGGCTTGACCCTTTTGATTGACAGGAGTGGAGTGGTCCATTCAATACTTACACCATACCGTACAAAGGCAGCTTATGTAGGAGAGAAACTACATGTATATATCGGGCTCATACACACGTATTTGGCATTAAAAAAGGCAAGGCCTATTTTACTGGAAGTATATTATGGCCGTATGTCCAAGTTCTCAAATTATCAACTGTAAGAATCGAGTGGCTGAAAAAAATGGACTAGTTCAGACCTTCATATCCAAGCTGCACGTCCGTCATTGACCGATTCATGTTCAAAATGTACGATTACACCTCTACCCAGGCGGACATGTCCTATCATTTCTACACCACCAAGCGGACAATATTCAGAATGAAATTTCCCGTCCAAAGGGAACAAATAGGTAAGTGGACGCTGCAAGGGACAGAACTGTGCCTCTACGGGAAGTGTGATCACCGGATCCAGCAGTTCCCAGCACAGAAGACAAATGATAAACACAAACACAAAAACTATCACTAAAATGGCCACCGTCATAGAATTTTGGTGATGTCGTAGGTCACCAGCGACATGGTATGCGATGTACCTCCCTTCATCAGAAACTGGTGCGCAAATTACATGGTTGTATTCAGCCCTGATGCCCACGTTGTGTGAGCCAAGACTGGCCAAAGCATTGTCACTGACTCTGCACAGTAAAGCTACGTGTCCATACGGAGGCAAAATGGCGATGCGGGGCAATGCCGTAAGGAAGTCCATACACTGCAGCACGACTGGCAGCATCCGACCCTCCAACACGTGGGAAATTTGGTGCATACTACATACTTCGTTATTCGGATTAAATCGCACCGTATTCCCGCTTCGTGCAACACTGCCACCGCACTACTGTACCTCCGCACCGTGCAGATGGATTCAGTCATTCCTGATTTCCGTGATTTTGATTTGCAAATTTACTGCTGCCGATACCGCGCCACCACATAGGTGAAGTTGCTTCACGAGCCTGTACATTTTGGACTACAGTCTGCTACCAGTGGCCATGCTCTGTATGTGATTAAGTCTCAATATGTGAGACCCGCATACAACAGCGTGTGGCAAACTTTTCAACCAGCGCGCTGGCTCTTTGCATCAGAATCCGTCAAGTGGGTCACAATATAGCATCTGAGATCATTGTGCAAGGTGACTCTGGTCTTAGTTGTTATACAAGTATGGCGCGTTCAACAACATTATTTGCTTGTGGACTGAGGACTAGCTAGACAGCACTGATTGGTGGCTATATTTAAAACCTTCGTCTAGTCCCAGTTTGTTCAGAAATGGACATTGGCTAAAAAAAAAATTCTATTTCTCTGATATTTGAAGCCACAAAGTCACGAAAATGGTTTCCATGTCCAGATGAAACATCCTTGTATCTGGCGAACAGCCCTCTTTGAAAGGAACAGTTTTCCATCTGGGCCGCCTTACAAACACAGAGACATTAACAGGCAAAACACAACTCCTCTCCATTGATGTCTGCTGGATTATTCAACCTTCAACTTCACTCAACTCACTGTGGCAAGCTGCCTGATGTGACATTGTAAAAAACTTTAGTGAAGCAGGAGAAAATATGTTTAACAATTTTTGCTAAAATTAATAAGTGACACGACAAGGAGTAATTTAAAAAGGATTTGTCATCTTATGTCCGTTGGCTTTGCATCATGATTTCATTACAATTCCACAAATGTGAAAGGTTCCACACAGGAAAGAAGATTAAAAAAAAAGCCTTGACAGATCATAAGTTTGTTCCTCTTAATAAAATGTTACCCTTATACATTACCAGTCAAATGATGTAGAGCTGGCGTGTAACAATACATGTATGATCAACACAATGACGAACATGGATCTGAACAGCTTGGGAAGTCAGTCACATTTAAAATGCTTGTTCAGAAAAATCAAAACAAAGGGTCTTCACACACATAAAAAGTCAACACCACATGATTTTGACAAAGAGAGCTTGCCCCTAAATTACTCTCCATACAACTCTCTTATCACATTCTTCTGTGTCACTGTGCAAGTCTTTCTAAAACGAACAAGTGACATTACAAGGAGTAATTCGTGTAAAAAAGGCTTTGTCATGTCATGTCTCTTGACTTTGCATCATGATTTCCATCGTCCATCGTGTCCAAGTAAAACATTCCAGAACAAAGATGTGGCAGCTGGGAGGAGAAGAAACCGCCCCAAATGTAGGAGACAACTGTTCCTTACCAACACAATGATCCTGTTCCTTACCAACACAATGATACTGTTCCTTACCAACACAATGATACTGTCCCTTACCAACACAATGATACTGTCCCTTACCAACACAATGATACTGTCCCTTACCTACACAATAATACTGTTCCTTACCAACACAATGATACTGTCCCTTACCAACACAATGATACTGTTCCTTACCAACACAATGATACTGTCCCTTACCAACACAATGATACTGTCCCTTACCAACACAATGATACTGTTCCTTACCAACACAATGATACTGTTCCTTACCAACACAATGATCCTGTTCCTTACCAACACAATGATCCTGTTCCTTACCAACACAATGATACTGTCCCTTACCAACACAATGATACTGTTCCTTACCAACACAATGATACTGTCCCTTACCAACACAATGATACTGTCCCTTACCAACACAATGATACTGTCCCTTACCAACACAATGATACTGTCCCTTACCAACACAATGATACTGTCCCTTACCAACACAATGATACTGTCCCTTACCAACACAATGATACTGTCCCTTACCAACACAATGATACTGTTCCTTACCAACACAATGATCCTGTTCCTTACCAACACAATGATCCTGTTCCTTACCAACACAATGATCCTGTTCCTTACCAACACAATGATACTGTCCCTTACCAACACAATGATACTGTTCCTTACCAACACAATGATACTGTCCCTTACCAACACAATGATCCTGTTCCTTACCAACACAATGATACTGTCCCTCACCAACACAATGATCCTGTTCCTTACCAACACAATGATCCTGTCCCTTACCAACACAATGATCCTGTTCCTTACCAACACAATGATACTGTCCCTTACCAACACAATGATCCTGTTCCTTACCAACACAATGATCCTGTCCCTTACCAACACAATGATACTGTTCCTTACCAACACAATGATACTGTTCCTTACCAACACAATGATACTGTCCCTTACCAACACAATGATACTGTCCCTTACCAACACAATGATACTGTCCCTTACCAACACAATGATACTGTTCCTTACCAACACAATGATCCTGTTCCTTACCAACACAATGATCCTGTTCCTTACCAACACAATGATACTGTTCCTTACCAACACAATGATACTGTCCCTTACCAACACAATGATACTGTTCCTTACCAACACAATGATAGATTGCAGTTGCGCCCAGGAAAAAATCTCATTTCTCATTTCAGAAAAAAACACTTAAAAAAATGGTTATTCCCAAAGTGCATAATTATGCTTTCAGATTGTGTACACAGGCATAATTTCCAAAACGCACAAAGAATTGTGACCTTGCGTGGGAAACCACAGCATAAAACTACAAGAAATACTCTCTGTCCTCTTAAACACAGAAAACAAATTAGAGAAATTTTCTACAGAATCACAGAACACTGTAGTGGCAGCTAGGCTTGTAACCCAGATCACTCTATAACTGAAACCAGTAACATCCCATAGGTTCATTTCCCTGGCAGGTCACTGGTTTAACTCTAGCCTTGCTGAGAATGGAATATACCAGACTACCTCTGTGGCTTTAAATTCGTTCAACAAGACAAGGGTTAAGATTGTGAAAGACATTCCTTCTTTGTGCTCAAGTCTCCTCGTTACTGCGCTGTAGACTATTTCAAATAAAGTTCTGTCCAAAATAATGACATGGACAAATTTCCATGACAGAAAGGATGCTGAAAGTCACTGCCACATCAATACCAGAGTTGCACATCCTAAAAAAATGGGGGGGGAACATGTGTTCTTACTCATTCAACAGAAACAGCATCGTAACAAAATGGGGGGGAACATGTGTTCTTACTCATTCAACAGAAACAGCATCCTAACAAAATGGGGGGGAACATGTGTTCTTACTCATTCAACAGAAACAGCATCCTAACAAAATGGGGGGGAACATGTGTTCTTACTCATTCAACAGAAACAGCATCCTAACAAAATGGGGGGGAACATGTGTTCTTACTCATTCAACAGAAACAAAGTTGAGACAAAGATTAACTGCCGACTGTAGCCTTTCGTAATATGCATAAATACCACATGTACTGGTGACGTGTTTGTACGTGTACCTTGTGAAATAAGCACATTCCTCATAATAGTGTACTTACTTGAACAGTACACATGCCTGAATTAACTGACCTTTGTCAGGAGAAAAACTACTATTGTTTTTTAGCTAATGGTGCTATTCTTTATCCAGAAGGTTTTAAGAGTAAGTACACTTTTGGCGAGACTTGCATGTTCACACCGTCTCATCAGAATTCCTGTAGTATAGAGGGCAAAAGGTGCTCACAATACCTAGCACTTGATTTGGGAGATCACAAGGTATAAAAGCAAGGCTTAGTGTCGGTGATGTGCAACCCCGGAGTGCGACAGCGCTAATGGTGGTCAATGGAATCGTAGCTGGGTGGACCAGGCTGTGAGGGTGGGGGTATGGGTGGGGGTATGGGTGGTGGCTGCTGTGTGTGTACGGCGTGCTGGCCATTAGTGGCGGGTGTCTGCACCACGTGGTAGTACGGGTAACTAGGCATGCGGCGCAGTTCCCGTCGTCGCTGGTGATGGCGCTGCGGGGCTGGGTCGTCTGCGTCTTCCTCCTCATCAATGCTCTCACCACTCTGTGTTGTCATGCGGCCAAACACGCACTCCTCGTACGACGGTGGAGCTGACGAGAAAGAGAAATTAGACGCCATGAACGTGGCTGCTTGGGTTCGTAAACATAGATTCATCCTTCTGCCTACCCGGCAGTTCAAGTACAATTTCAACGATTTAAAAAAACAATTATCCTCTCTGGGACATTCTGTTGCTTCACTGGGGGAAGCACGTTGCTGCAGTGCAGGGTGACCCACCCTCCTCGTTTCAAATTGTTTGCCGATAATCGTAACTGAAACCAAAGCCCACACAGGGGAGCCGGAGCAGGTGTTTTTTGGGCTTTTTTTTCCCCAGTCCAAAATGCAGATTATGCACATAGTACTAATACACTTTTCATGTTTAACATTTCATGTCAATACAACATACGTGTACACAAGCTTGAGGGTGTGGTGAGGTGAAGAGGAGTGGGGGTGGGGTGGGGGAGTGGGGATGGTGGGGGGGGGGGAGGTGAGTTGGTGGAGGTTTGGCATGGTAGGAAATGGGCGATGTGACTGTTCACATGCACTCCTTACTGCTGCTCTTTCCTACAGGAAGCATTCCAAGTCGTACACGAACAATGAGAGAAATTTATACAAATGAAAGAAGAAAGTGAGGCTAGTGTACTCACGATCAATCATACTCATCCGTTGTGGAGGACTGACATAGGGACTAAGGTGATCAGGTTCTCGTAGTGGAACTGTACCCACTGTTATCTCAATTGTCAGATCCGTTGTACTCCAACCAACAGGGATGCGCAGCTAAAAGATACAGGAAGAAATCATTATGCAAGAGGACAGACAAAAACAACTTGAACAATAACAACAAAGCAAGAAGAAACAAACAAAACAACAAAAACTAGACAAACAAAACACACACACACACTACAAAAGAAAAAATTAATAATGAGGACACACACACACACACACACAAACAAAAAAACATCCACAACAATAACAACAAAACACCCATTTTACCCTGAAGAAACTGGTTACAAGTGACAAACAACTGCGTAAAACATGTTTGCAGCATCAGGTAGACGTGTGTAAAAGTACAAGGAATGTAGCAACATCTAATACTGAGCAACACTGATCTTCTGTAGCGTGCACAGTCTGCAGTTCAACATGGATTGTGTGCCTGATCTTCGCCATGGTGAAACCATTCTATAATACAGGATGAAGGCTTTCAAGTCTTTGTCTAATGTCACATCACATCGTGCTGAACGTACCACCACCATCGTAACTCCAAAGCTGATTTGCCTAAAGCCCCTGAAACTCTCTTATACTCTTTACAATACACTGGCCACACTTAATGACTAATATTACACACCAGTCATGTCTGCAGCCCCTGAAACTCTCTTATACTCTTTACAATACACTGGCCACACTTAATGACTAATATTACACACCAGTCATGTTTGCCGTCTCACGGTGCTCTCCTTCCATGTCCGTCTGTCACAACACTAATTTCACGCACGTACCTAACTCACAGTGGTTTTCAGTGGAACACAGCTTATGGTCCAGGGGGGAGGGGGTGTGGGGGGGAGGGGGAGGGGGATAGTGAGAGAATTGTCACTTGGCAGGGTATGGTTTTTGACAGATTTAGCACAGCAATGACGGGTGATAATGAAAACTGTGGCAGGACTACTGAAATACGTGCACTTACCCACACCTGATACATGTAATAATCATAACATAGCTGTATGGTGCAGTGTCCCCACAAAGTAGGCTCATGGCGCTTCACTACTGCAGTATAAGGTAATAAATCACAAGTACACAACACCTACTGGCACGACACACACGCACGCACACACACAAACACCTGCCACTCCACCAGCAGGCGGGCTCAGAATGGCAGAAGGGTCTATCGTAAACTCGTCACAGGACAGTGTAAGCAAGAAAGTTTTCAGGTTCTCTACATGGTACAGATGGTGTTACTGTACAGTCATCCAGCAGTGAGGGGGCCACTGCTAGAAACAACTGTAGTATTAGCATGCATCTTAAACTTTGCGCTTACCGACACTTGATACATGGTAGAGATGATGTTACAGCCCTCTAGTAGTGAGGGGGCCACTGCTGGCAGTAAGGCGTAGTTATGTAAGGTGAATGTTTTTTGTGCCTCAATCTCCTCCTCTATTTCGTACAGAACCCATGCATTTACTTTCTCATGGTACTTGGGGTTGCCTGACGAAAACACACTGTCCGAGTAGCCTGTGTATTTCACCGTCTGCAAGGAAGAGAACAGCGAAGTACCGGTACACAACATGGGAAATCAACACGAGGACAACTTATCAGCAGTGAGTACATGCTACCCTTAACTTCATCTATCCCTCACTTGACCATCCCACTCACCCAAGACCCAAGCCCCAAGTAAGCTCATCCCCTTTGTAAAGCCACCAAACCTACATATCCTAGTTCTGAATACGCTTTAGGTTGCGAAAAAAATTATCATTATGACGAGTACAGCTCTGAATGGACTACCCTACTGTCTGTGGCTATGTGAACAAGAACTTGCAAAGGCCTGAACGTCTCCTGTTTTTGGTTTCTGTCTGCTCAGTGCCAACCTGCGTGAAGCAGTGCGTGTGTCGAAATGGTCCCAGGCTCCACACCAGCGACCAGCGTTGAATAATTTGTGACCCTAGAAATGTGACAGTATGTGCCTTCAAAGATGCCTACACTACAAAAAAGATGTGAATTGGTAAGTGCGTTGAGAAGGCTGACCTGAATGAGTGTGATGCCCATCCCCACCAGGGAGGACGTGGACTTGTTCTCTATGGAGATCTCAAACATCATGGGTTCCCCGGGCACGAAGCCCGTCTTACGCAGACTGAACTTGGCTACAACCACACCAGAGTCGCAGCAACATCCTTCATACACTTCATCTTTTGTCACCAGGCAAGGCTCCTGGGGAGGTCAAAATACTGAATGAGCACATCTGTTGCAAGCCTGACGAGGACAGTCATTTGAGTAAAAGACAAAATATCGACCAAAATCAGGCATTTTGTTGTTTTTATCCAAATTTATTCGAGCATATATATATATATATATATATATATATTCAGCAGAGATACAGAGAGAACGAACGAATGAACAAACGAACGCACTTTATCGATCAATGGAAAATATTTAGCCATACAATGGTTAATTTTCAATCTGCCATTGCTACAATAGAAAAGAACTACTGACAAAAAAGAAAAGAAAATCAAATACATTGCTTAAGCAAAACCCATTGATGCTTGATTTGCAACAATCTTCCAAAGTGTGCTTGTAAGAGAGAGAGAGAGAGAGAGAGAGAGAGAGAGAGGAGAGAGAGAGAGAGTGTGTGTGTGTGTGTGTGTGTGTGTGTGTGTGTGTGTGTGTGCGCGCATGCAGAAGATACTTATTTACTTATCTTACAAATCAGTGGTAATAAACGTTCACACACCACATCAACCCCCCCCCCCCCCCAAACTGAAGAATATCTAACCCTGTACAGTGTAGACAAATGATGTGACAGGAGTGATAAACAAGCTACATGTACATGTAAAAGCGATGCTAAATTACTATGCAGTGTATAGCTTTCACGGCTCTTGTCTAAATATAACCACTTAATCACCCAGGAGACCTTATAATGTTACAGGCACGAACAACCTGCTGTAAGGGATGTCAGGAACGGAGTGTTGTGGGGAAAAAGGTATGTGAGGAAAACAGCGGAACATCACGAGATGGATGCAGCAAACTGACAAATGATGAAAACAAGAAGGCAGCACTGTAGCTTCTTTGTGAACTCAATAAACAACCAAAAAGCATAACATAAAATTACTGTTTTTAATTTTCAATAGTAGTGAAGGTTCAGCATATCAAAAGAAATATTTTCCATTAATAAATGGCAAGTGATAGGAATAGTTTTTTCCATAATAAAAAATAACTGAACAAAACAGATCAGTGGGGCAAAGGACGCCCCTCCCTCCCACCCCCCACCACCACACACACACACAACCCTAACAGAGAGAATGGAAAAAAGTGGAGGGGAGGGGAGGGGAGGGGGGGTGTCTGTTAGGGTCAAACCACATTTAAAGATCTAAACTATTAAACCATATACCCAAGCCAGATTTACTGTGCCAGTGATCAGACAAGCAGACAACGTTGTGGAAGTGGAAGCGTGTATAATGGTCACACCCCTATTCACGGCACTGTTCTCCTGAGGATGAAAACATTTTTTTTGCTGTATCAGTTTTCACAGCCCCGGCTGTATAATGGGTTGATGACGCACATCAGTCATGGGAACGCGGCATTAACATAAAAGGGCACTAACTCAGCTAATGCCGGGCCGCACAGAGGGCGTCTCTGGGGAATCGTGTTACAGTGTTCTATCAATAATTCACAAGCCAACTCGCATCTTTGCCACTGTGTCTATTGTGACATTTTAAATCCTGCCTGTCAAATGGTTTATAGTGTGTGTCAGACGGAGTGTGAATTGAATATTGGTGGAATTACTATGATTGTTGGGTAACACGGAAACACTTCAGAAATGGCCGAGTGTCTCATGTCTGGAAAGTCAAACTGGTTCCATCTGTAATAGATGAACCCACGA
>JACVVK020000053.1:1400000-1427500 GCA_018292915.2 Batillaria attramentaria
ACAGACAGACAGACAGGGAGAAGACAGAGAAAGACAGCAAAACAGACAGACAGGGAGGAAGACAGAGAAAGACAGAAAGGCTGGATCAAGGAATGTGTTTAGCCTGCACATATCCTTCTCTATTTAATTATCGTGACAATTCAGAAAAAAACAACAAACAAACACAAGTTGTGCTTTTATGCCTGCACATCTTTTGACACAGCCTTCACACAGCCTTCGAATTCTCTATTTAGTGGGCGTGACAACTCAGAGAAAAAACAACAAACAAAGAAATAAACACAACCAACCTGTCAACGATAACAACAAACAAAGAAATAAACACAACCAACCTGTCAACGATAACAACAAACAAAGAAATAAACACAACCAACCTGTCAACGATAACAACAAACAAAGAAATAAACACAACCAACCTGTCAACGATAACAACAAACAAAGAAATAAACACAACCAACCTGTCAACGATAACAACAAACAAAGAAATAAACACAACCAACCTGTCAACGATAACAACAAACAAAGAAATAAACACAACCAACCTGTCAACGATAACAACAAACAAAGAAATAAACACAACCAACCTGTCAACGATAACAACAAACAAAGAAATAAACACAACCAACCTGTCAACGATAACAACAAACAAAGAAATAAACACAACCAACCTGTCAACGATAACAAGAAAAATGCAAAACAAAAACACCAAATTCAACTACTAAAACTTTAAGACCATCACCAGATGTTTTCAGTGGACACGTGCAAACACAATGGAATACACTTTCCTGCCATCGGAGACAGTAAGCAATTGCCATGATTTGATTTTGAAGGTAAAACGTCTGATCAAAATTGTGGTACAGTTCACACACACACACACACACACACACACACACACACACACACACACACACACACACACACACACACACACACAGTTTGTTGAGTTCAGGTGTTCATTCTGGTAATGTAGCTACCACAACGACCACCTTGAAGTCAACATACACTTTACAGCCTTACAGTAATGCTGCATCTGATGTAAATATTGTGTCTTCACTTTCCTACCTCTGTCTCTCTCTCTCTCATACACACACACACACACACACACACACACACACACACACACACACACACACACACACACACACACACACACACAGAGTCATGCTCTTTCTCTCACACACACCCTGATGCTACTCACGGCCACGCTTGGCAAATTGTTCAAGTCGAGGTGGCGGATGACGGTAAAATCCTGTTCAATGTCCATAACCCCTTTCCAGCCACGGTCCACTGACGCCATGCACTGATAACGAATATATCCTCGGCGTCCCTCAAAAGACGACGGCACGGTGACCGGGAGCGCCACGCTGAATGGGTAGATGTGGTAGCCCGGTGGATGCTTGATTTCCTCATCTACAGTGGAAACGAGATACGTGTACCGTACTCAAAGAAGTTATGATTGTGTATTTTAACCCGTTTTGGACGGGTTACATGTAACAGCAATACAACTCTCAGGGCGGGGCTTTGTGTAAATGCCGTTTTGGACGGGTTACATGTAACAGCAATGCAACTCTCAGGACGGGGCTTTGTGTAAATGTGTAATGCTTAGCCATTTCCAATTTTCCTGACCAAACCACCTCTTCCAAATCACATGAGGAGTTATTTCCCCTGCACATTATTCCTTTTGCTAGATCTGGATGCCACTGCGGACAGCCCTTTCTTAAAACGGGATCATGCCATTTTGCTGAGCCAATGGTTATGGTTAATGGTTTGGAACAATGTGGCTAATGAGTGCGCCTGTACGTTCGAAATACTTTATGTCCATTATCAGTACAGTTGTTTACACTTTCCACGAGCGGTCGCACGTTCAAATTCCACGACTGTTGTTAGACTGCTGCAGTGCATCTCAGTGTGGTTACCATGTCTTCGAATATGCTTCTGCTTGGCACAATGCCAGCATTACAGAGGCTGTCACTGTCAAAGTGCGTACGTGGTGTGGTGATACAAAAACAGCTCATAATGATCTGTAAGCATAAAACAATGGTAGCATCAGCCCCTTTCATGAGTTTGACAAAACTAGCAAAAACACAAGGGGGATGCCACCCAGCTTTGGAGGCCGGCAAGCCTAAGTCCTTGTTGTAGAGATCGCGAAAAGCCACTGCATTTCGATGGAAATTTCTAGACCATCCCAGAACACGCTGGTGCAGTAACGTCAGTAGATTATGTAACCTTGGAAAGATTCCGTACTTGCCAGTAAGTTGAGGAATGTTCTAGATGTGACCTGTTTAGTATATAAGCAGCACTGCACAGCGTTCTGGGTTCTTCTTCTTTCATGCATTTGTTCTCCATCTTCTGTTAATAAAGTATTGGAGTTCCAGCCTGTTGTATCCCGTGTCTTCTCTGTGAGTGCACTGAGAGAGCGACATAGCAGGAGAAAAATACATCTGTCCTGCTGTTTGTTACACTAGTGTAGTACTACCGGTCAAACACGGGGTGGGGGTCATCAGCACCATATGAATAATACAAATATCCAGAGAACATGAACAAGAACCACCACCACAACCACCACCATCAACAACACTCTGAACGTAACAATGGCAGTGATTTGACAGAAATTTACCAATTTCTGATGTGTGTGCGTGTGTGTGTGTGTGTGTGTGTGTGTGTGTGAGGTGGGGGGGGGGGGGGGGGCGAGAGAGAGAGAGAGAGAGAGAGAGAGAGAGAGAGAGAGAGAGAGAGAGAGAGAGAGAAATTACTGTGGAAAATGGTATCTGGGCAACAGTGTAAAGGTCAGTCCTTACCAATTATCCTGTTGGACTGTAACTAAAATCAATACCAATTTTGGAGTGGCAGATCTAGAACATCTTCAATTAGGAAACCATGTTCTTCTGTGTGTGAGAGCTAGAGCATGTGTATGTCAATGTGTGTGATTGTGCTGCAGCAGTGGGCATGTGTGTGACAGCAGTGGGCATGTGTGTGACAGCAGTGGGCATGTGTGTGACAGCAGTGGGCATGTGTGTGACAGCAGTGGGCATGTGTGTGACAGCAGTGGGCATGTGTGTGACAGCAGTGGGCATGTGTGTGACAGCAGTGGGCATGTGTTTGACAGCAGTGGGCATGCATGTGTGTGACAGCAGTGGGCATGCATGTGTGTGACAGCAGTGGGCATGCATGTGTGTGACAGCAGTGGGCATGCATGTGTGTGACAGCAGTGGGCATGCATGTGTGTGACAGCAGTGGGCATGCATGTGTGTGACAGCAGTGGGCATGCATGTGTGCATGTGTGTGACAGCAGTGTGTGTGTGTGTGTGTGTGTGTGTCTGTGTGTATGTGTCTGTGTGTGTGTGTGTGTGAGAGTAACAGCAGTGTCCATGTGTGTGTGTCACAGTATGTGTGTGTCTGTGAACTTATCCAGAAAAACACATTTCAAACTGATTGTAAAAGAAACTCGGTCCTACTTTCCACACTGTAGAGTACGACATTCTCATCGATGTAAGTTTCGTAGGCCCGATAATGCTTCTTACTGTCTCCCCCAGACACTTCCCATGATGCCTTTGCTCGGCCTTCAAACTTGATACTGATACCTGCAATGTAATGTTTTTTATGATTACATAAGCCAGATGCAATGAACTGTAATGCAACTGCAAGCATACTCACATTAATGAAGTTATTTCACATTTTTATGCCTTGCACTCTGGTTAAACCCAGCACGTATGAACTTAGCAACACAGGTGGGTGGTAGGTATAGTAATATAATTCCCTCATCATAAAATAATGCTAGAAAAATCTACTAGGCATGACTATAGTGGTACTGGAGCTTACACAGATGGGACAGCTTGGTCTCTGGATAGCTTAGTGCTGCTCAGTTGGTGCAGGGGTTATGAAAGCTGAAAAATCTTGCTAGTCCTTCGGGCTAGCAAGATTTAAAACCAACTAGCCCGAAACCATTTCCACTAGCCCAAGCTCGTGCTAAAAATAGTTACTCTCACCCCAGGGTCACAACAGAAACTGAGAGAGAGAGAGAGAGGCTCGCTGACAGTACCTTGTGCATTCAGCTCTGTGAAAATAGAGCAAGCTTTGCCTCGTAATCTCAACTGGTCCAGTGGGCCAGTGGTAAAACAATTTAACTAGTCCGATGGTATTTTCACTAGTCTGTGGGCTGTCGGACGAGTCTTTTCATAATCCCTGTGGTGTAGTTCACCCATTAAGTGGTGCAAACACATACCAGCCATTCACACAGGAGGCAAATGTTCTCCAGTTGACCACTAGGAGGAGCGATTGTATACCTGCTGTGTGGCAGGGGTGCAAATGTACGCTGACATTCGAACCAGTCAACTTTCTCAATATTTTTTGCACCATGGTCAGTCATCAGTGCGTTAAATTTTTGGCAAATCGAACAAGAAGCAGATGAATCAGGCTTCAGCATAGCCAAGGAATTGCAGATACAATTCTTCGAGGTCGTCTGACTCTACAAGGAGTTAAAAGACTGCGCACCATTCTCCTGCTCACAACTGATTCGCAGTCGCCGAAACTGTAAGCCTATGCCGGATTGCCCCCATTCATGATTGCAAAATTCGAATGTCGCACAAACGTGCATTAGCAAAATAATCAAAAATGAAACGGTCACAGTTATAATAGATATAAAACTAAATGCATGTATATAATCTCGACCATCTTATTGCGACATTCCATCTTAAAATGTGTCGCATTAAGTCAAGTTATAAGAGGAAGTCACTGGACACACGACTTCCGACACACGACTTCCGACACACGACTTCCGACACACGACTTCCGACACACGACTTCACTTTACCAGACCCAAATTCGAGCTACATTTGAACCCCCTCCCGCGTAGCGGGGATACAAGTGCCCTCACTAGTGGATGACTGGAGTACATTTGCACCCCCTAACTGGTGAACTATACCCACTGAGCCTTTGTGATCCAGTCTGACCTAGTCCATTTGTATGAGTATGTGGTACAGTATGTGGTACAGTATGTGGTACAGTATGTGGTACAGTATGTGGTGCAGTATGTGGTACAGTATGTGGTACAGTATGTGGTACAGTATGTGGTACAGGGGTCCTACTAATTACCGAAAACAACCGAAAACGACCGAAAACAACAGAAAACAACTCTTAATACGGGTAGAACGCAGTTAAAACATAGAAATAACAACACATAACCATGATTAAAGGTGAAAAAAGAGGCCTTAAACTAGTTAAAAGGAAAAAAAGTACTTATTCACTCCAAGAGAACAGGACGAAATGAACGTGTCTCCCAAGGGAAGCGACTCCGTCTGGTCCAGACTGGTTATTTTCTGCATTGTCACCTTTTTTCTTTTTAGCTTTTTTAAGGCCTCTTTTTCACCTTAAATCATGTTTGTGTGTTGTTGTTATGTTTATGTATTGTTATTTCTATGTTTTAACCGCGTTCTACCCGTATTAAGAGTTGTTTTCGGTTGTTTTCGGTCGTTTTCGGTAATTAGTAGGACCGGTGGTACAGTATGTGGTACAGTATGTGGTACAGTATGTGGTACTTACTCAAAATACGTGTTGGCTTTGACAGCTTGACAATCACACTGCCGCTAACATTCTGCCCCGCACTAAAGACAGCATCATCATTGTCAAATCGAATGTCAAACGCTTCGATCTTCATTCTGGTCACCTTCTGCAAGCTGTCATGGTTACCTATATCAAACATAACGAATCTTACAGCAAGCATTTTCAAGTTGTGAAATATCATTATATTCATTATTATTATTATATCACAAAAATGGTGGACACCATACCTGTACACAATTTTTTTTTTTTTAAATCAGTGTCCCGTGCTACAAAACTAAACAGTGGTGAAGCCAGTGCTGTAAAATACTCAATAAAAACATCATGACTCTGAGTTACAGTTTTGAAAGAGGGAATGAGGATGGAATATTAGGTAGACATAAGGGTACTACTTCCAGTTGCAGCACAAGCACTCTTACATACAAATCAGTTATCGCAATAACTCAATCACGGACCAAAAACTAAAATCAGATGCCTGTCGACAGGAGAAGTATGCTGGTAGGTTGACAAAATCAAGCATTTTTTTTACTATTTGCCTATGTGGATTTCTGACGTATCATTATGTTTTTATATCATACTGACATGACATGGCAGTATCGTAAAATACAAGTATAACTATATCATGAAATGTGCCCAACCATGATTTAATCCTTTTGACCACCTGGCCACGTATTGTTCCAGTACTCCTTTCTTCACTCCAATTATGCTTCGTGCCTATCACACAAAGCCCTGCGTGACTGACAATAGTGTGAGATTCTTGCCAATTAAACGCAGAACAATGACACCGATCGAATAGATCGATTCCCACGTCTGCGCTGAAGAATCCTCAAGAACCATACATACCTGTTCATGACGGAGAAAAATCACAACTCCGAGCTGTCTCCTAGCACATGGACGTCAATAGTGAAAGAGGTTGACTTAGGAGTACGATCTCGTCTGCAAAGTCAGTCAGTAGTATGACTGGAAGGGTAGACTTTCGCTATTGTTGACTGACACAATTTAGACGCTGGCCCCGTGATGCGGAGGTTTGTGTCGCGAGTCATGTGAAAGCTGCCACACCTAAGTAGGAGCGGGCTTCACCATTTCGTCACACACATATCGATCCAGCATCCAAACACATCATGTTTCCCGGAGAGGAAAGACGATGAGAGTTGCTTCCCTTGGATTATGTTCGTCGTCTGCTACGAAAGCATAGACTGTAAAGCATAGTTATGTTCAACGTGTCTTACAGCCATGTTGCTTCAAAAAACAACAACCAAAAAAACAACAACCAAAAAAAACAACAACCCAGTACTCAAATTTAGAATAAATTATTCGGTCAATTCATCATAATAAATAGAACTTGCCTCATGGAATATCCAAAAGAATATACCAGCATGCGTGTGTGTGTGTGCGTGTGTGTATTTTGCTGGTTCTCACATATTGTGGAAAGGAAGGGAAACGATGATACTAAAGTACCGAAATAGAGACATAAAATAGGCAAGCAAAATAAATCCCAAGCATACAGTTCCCCCCTCAAATCCCCACCCCCCTCCCCACCACCACCACCACCCCCACCCAAAAATAAGTAAATAAATAAGCAAATAAATGTATAAATAAAATATAAAAATATATAACAAATAAATATTTTTTTTAAAAGCTCTGCAACACCTAAACCGTTTTGCGAACAGCAAAAATACACACAAAATAAACACACATTTCATGGTTTTTTTTTTAATCATCGTGTAAACATCTTGTAAACAGCAGCACTATGGCATATAAAAACACTAATGTGATATCACATAATACACAGAACAAATAGAGTGATAGTCTATCCAAACTACTATTCAAAAGCAATTTCACTAGTTGAAAAATTCGTCATTTTTCTTGCAAAAAATTTGTTGTGTGTGGGGGGGGGGGGGGGGGGGGGGGGGGCAAAATGTGTCTTTTGGTAAAGCTGTGAGTTATTGCTACAGACAAAACTTCATTGTTAGTCCTTCATTGTCAAGCATCCGCCCTTTATACAAAAAAAAAAGAAAAAAAAAGAAAGAAACAACAACAACACCCCCCCCCCCCTCCCCCCCCAAATCAACATCAGACATACTGATATCTGAAGGCAGCCATCAAGGAAAGTACTGCTACACATGTCTACTTACACAGTTGTACTGGTGTCAAAGACAGAATAGCAGTAATAGCATTACACCAAGATTCAGGTGAGTTTGAGAGTAGCAGGAACCAACGTGAAGTAGAAAAGGAAACGGTAATGACCGCGAAGTGGTTACAAGTTAAGCAAATAAAAGCGACATAAAAGGGACAGAAACCACTAAACTTTCACAAAGGACGGCAAAATCAAAATTTTGTTTGTGTCCTGAGGAAGGCGAAAGCTGTAACGTTGACCCGTGCCCTCCTTTGTGAAAGTTAAGTGGTTTCTGTCCCTTTTATGTCGCTTTTATTTGCTCACCGTGAAGTAAATGACGATTTCCACCAGCAGATGTGTTTATAAAAAGCTTAACAGGGAGATTTCATGTTCAACATGCCATATTTGGCTTTAACAGAGCGGTAACTGACGGCACATGTATCACAGACAACAATGAAGACTGCTCACCATGCTCAGAGCTAGCAATGATCTACAACTCTATGCAAACTTGTAGAGGTGTATAAAACATATACACCTTATATAATCATGATTAGGTTGGGGTTTTTGTTTTTCAGTAGAATGTTTACGTGGAGATAAAAGTTTCCATGAACCCCTTGCAAGAAAACTGATGCACTGAGATACAAAATAACAGCATGTGAATGCTTAAACTGCTAAAGGGACGGATGCTCAAAGGAAGGAACACATTTTCATGAAAACAGATTATACAAGCAACAGAGCCAGCAACACACATAAGAAATGGCAAACTGGGTGCTTTAACAACTGGAATGCTTGCAAAAATTCACAATTACATGTATCACGATTTCGTGAGATTAGCATTGAGCATGAACCTGAGCAAAAAGAGGCAACAGCAATGCGAAGTGTGCTGGAAAATACGACATGTACTTGCACGTAAATGTATACATTTCTCCAAATTACCATCTATATTGTGAAGACCATGATTCCGTTATGAGGCCTAGGTTCTGATCTCTTAGGAAAGGTTTTCCTCACTGAACTATATTGTCATAATACAACTACAATTGTCATGATACAACTACATTTCTAATTTTGACAGTACCCTATGTGACAATGTGACTATGTGAATCACTTAAACGATGCTTTTTGTTTGTTTGATTGTTAAAGTAGTTGTGTTATCCACTGTAAGGATTTAACATCCCCTGTCATATAAATTTGAAGGTAAATACATGTATAACCATGCAGGAACTATTAGTAATATTACCGGTAGTAATATTTATCTCTTTCATAAATAGGACACCATTAGCAAAATTTGTGTCCTTTCACGATAACAATACCTGCATTATAATATTGTATTTATACGGTATTGGCATTGTAAAATATATATATACACATGTATCATCTTTAAAAATCCTCTCTGACAATGATTCTGGAGTACTGATGGAATATTTTGAACTCATCAGAAGATGTCAAGTAAGTCAAGAAGCACTCCTTATGAAGACGGAATGACAGCCTCAATTAAAGGTTTTAGGATTTGCACTGGTCCTATGCATACCATTAAACCAGCTCCAGTGAAGACACAGATGTTTATTTTACTAGTAAAATAAATGAAACGAAAATGAGCACATTCTCTTTCACTTTGTCAACTCTTCTACCACATGTGTCACCAGTTGGACATCTTTTCAGTCAAGACAGCAGCACACACATTCCAATGCAGCATCCTGCTGATACCAGTATTGTCCATTTACTTCTATGGTTCCAGTAAAAGAAGCCAGTAATATAAAATGTACATAATTACAAAAGTGACATCAACTTCTCTACACAACTGGCTGGAAGCAAACTCACACAGTGCAGCTTTGTGCAATCCAACATACATGAGCATGAAGTTTATAATACATTGATAACTTGCAGCAGTTTCTTGCTTGCTTGCTTGCAATTCATCAGTGAAATGCTGTAACTGTCTTTCCACATGAAGCTGCAGATTCCAGACAGATCCATACAAACAACTGTTGACACAATCCAACTGTACTGGCACGCTCTCATCATCATTGTTTTTGTTAACAGGACATTCATAATTTGAAAGGGTGATGCAGATGGAGGTAGGGGAGGTGGTGACATAAAACTCTTGTCCTTTCTGCCGGTACGTGTATACATGTACTATGTGGATTGTGGAGAGTCAGTATGATGAGATACCCTTGATAATAGTAAACACCCTTGTACTATTCACGTAGTGGCTCACTTACAGATGGATTACTGGTGGAAAACATGGCCAATGTGACCAAGTACTGGGTAGGACAACAGCAGTGGGCAATGAGCTGGAAAGTGAACGAGGCAAGTCTACGCAGCACAGGCAACTGAAAGGCGTCTATCTTTTTTAAACAGCGAACAAACTTTGTCGCAGCAAAACATACCCTGGCAGTCACAATGAGAAACTAATTTATTTAGCACCGCACGCCACAGTGCGAACGACAAATCTTCCTTCTCCTCTTTTTCCGCTGGTTGTTCTGCTGTATATCTCAGCGCACCAAGCGTGCACTTTCTTCTCCAAGTACCTCAGTGCTTTACAAGCGGACACCGGTGACTATCAGAGCGAGTACTCCTCAGACTTGATCCAGACTCTCTGAGCTGCTGGCCAGCGAGGTCTCCTTGATGATACTCAGGTTGTGGTGAAGCATAGTCTCCTCACCGGCCATCGCCTGCACAACAATTATAAAATGGTGAATTCTTTGCTCTGACAAGAAAGAAAACTGACAACTTTTCTCCAAATACGTGAATAGTTCACGATGCAGTTACTGCAGTAGCTTTACCTCTTAAAAGCCTATGCCAAAAATGACAATTTTACTTGACATCTTCAGACCACTAGAAACCACTTGAAGCCACTACATGTACTACACAATCTGCAGCGGTCTCAGGCCTAGTGATGAAGGCCCACGACTTGCGTAATAGTGGCTTGAAGTGGCTCCTGCTGGTGTGCAGTGGCTTGTTCTTTTTAACCTGTCGTATCATGTAGGGGGCAGCGACTGGTCGGGCTCAGGATAAGAGTTAACAGTTATGTCAATAGTCATTGTGCAATTTGGTTTATGTGGATGTGCTTTACTAATGCACAGATTTTAGAATAACATAGTAGAGCCAAAACTAAAGGTAAAACTTGCAAGGAAAGCCATATGAAAACAACAACAACAACAACAACAAAACACCCACGAGCATGGTGCATGAGTATTCAATACCAGGATGGAACATCTTCATAAATTAGATCAACATCTAGGTAAGTTTGTGGGATGTGTAACTGTGATTAAACAAACAGAAGTCTTCTAAATGAGCACCATCTTCTTTCATGTCACTGCCACAGTCACAAGGTTAACTATTACTACCATTACATTTTGCCATCATCAAAAAAACAAGTGTGTGTGTGTGTGTGTGTGTGTGTGTGTGTGTGTGTGTGTGTGTGTGTGTGTGTGTGAGCAGGAGAGAATGAACGCACGAACGAAACTTTATTTTACAAGGATAAAAGATTAGGTGCGCAGACCTTGTTTAGATCTTGTCCTTGCTAAACTACAAATACTAAACTTGGAAAACTGCAACTATTTCTTAAAACATACACGTGTGCGCGCACACGCACGCACGCACGCACACACACACACACAATTAGCGTAGATATACATAAACAAGAAAAGAATTCCATCAATGAATAATAAAGTACGAACGTGACCATTACGAGGTCTTTACTAGAGAGATAGAGAAAGAGGGAAAGCAGGACAGAGGGCATGAGGACATGTTTTCAGGAAGCTTTCACACACTGAGCAGTTCATGTGCTGTACAGTCTCACTACCAAACCCCCCAAATCCATGTAACAAGTCAGTCACCTCTTGAGAGAGAATGTAGATGCGTCCTTCCACACGGGGACACAAGAAACTGAACTCTTCCTCAGCATCGTGGATACTCTCCTGGCGCTGGACGCGACTGAGACGTCGCGGTGACCCTGTCTCATCGATACTGGCCTGTCGCACGAGGGTATCCTTCCTGAAACAAACATCATAACAAATTACCACGGTAAACCTCATTATCGTCATAGCACGCTTGTACTTAGTTACAGCAGGATTATAGTGGGAAGGGGTGAAGGAAAGGGCTTTGGTTAAGTGGTTAAAGTTTCAATGTGTACGACAGGCACACAACAGTGTGTGGAAAACTCTTCATCAAATGCGCCGACCCTGCACAGCACACTCAATCACTTGGGTCACAATGTAGCATCTGAGATCGTTGTGGTGAGTCTCACTGGCGTATTAGTTGTTTTAGAGGTGTACCGGCGTATCTCTAATATTAGAAGCCAAAAAGTCATAAAAGCAGTCACAATGGCCAAATGAAACATCCTTCTACCTGGAAAACAGCACAGAGTGACAATTTTCCATCTCAGCAGCATTAATAATAAATAATAATAATAAAATGGGTACTTAAAAGACGCCCTCCCTCTCGCGGGAGCTCAGGGCGTCTTACAGAGAACACACACTCACTCACCCAGAAACACACACGACATGCCTCCACACATACATTTAACTAAAAACACATGATGTGCAGCATCATACACGAGCTGCCCCTGGCTTACACACACACACACACACACACACACACACACACACACACACACACACACACACACACACACACACATATGACCAGCAAGATGAAGATGTGGCAACAGTTATTGGCTGAAGGCTGTGAAGAGGTGGGTTTTCAAATTTGTTTTGCAAGATAGTTTTGTGTTACAAGCATAGAGGTTTTAAGGTGTGTGGTTGTGGATTTGCTGGTAGGTTGGGGATTTTTTTCTCCACACCAGATCAAGTCAAAGACTAGTTTTCAGCCTGTGTATCTCGCCTTTGTGTACCCACACAAACTGAAAATCATGTCCATCTGTCCAAAGACAGCAGGCCATAGTCAGTGGTATCCACTACTGGTGACCTTCTGGAAGCTGGGAGGTTGTTAGGGTTTACGTACAGACAGTTGGAAGGTTAATACATGTACTACTGTTCACGTACCGATAGTAGGGAGGTTACTACTGTTCACGTACCGGCAGTAAGGAGGTTACTACTGTTCACGTACCGGCAGTAAGGAGGTTACTACTGTTCACGTACCGGCAGTAAGGAGGTTACTACTGTTCACGTACCGGCAGTAAGGAGGTTACTACTGTTCACGTACCGGCAGTAGGGAGGTTACTACTGTTCACGTACCGACAGTAGGGAGGTTACTACTGTTCACGTACTGACAGTAGGGAGGTTACTACTGTTCACGTACCGGCAGTAAGGAGGTTACTACTGTTCACGTACCGGCAGTAGGGAGGTTACTACTGTTCACGTACCGGCAGTAGGGAGGTTACTACTGTTCACGTACCGACAGTAGGGAGGTTACTACTGTTCACGTACCGGCAGTAAGGAGGTTACTACTGTTCACGTACCGGCAGTAGGGAGGTTACTACTGTTCACGTACCGGCAGTAAGGAGGTTACTACTGCTCACGTACCGGCAGTAGGGAGGTTACTACTGTTCACGTACCGGCAGTAAGGAGGTTACTACTGTTCACGTACCAGCAGTAGGGAGGTTACTACTGTTCACGTACCGGCAGTAGGGAGGTTACTACTGTTCACGTACCGGCAGTAAGGAGGTTACTACTGTTCACGTACCGGCAGTAGGGAGGTTACTACTGTTCACGTACCGGCAGTAGGGAGGTTACTACTGTTCACGTACCGGCAGTAAGGAGGTTACTACTGTTCACGTACCGGCAGTAAGGAAGAAGAGGCTGGCGATGACCTGACTTGCATTCTTTCATTCCCCGGAAAATCTGGACGGACTCAAAGTGGTTCTGAACCGCTGTAGTCAGGGCTGGACATTGTTCAGAATCCGTCTGCACAGGATGAGGATTAGAATTTCACTGGGGAAGTAGATCATTTGGCTGCTGCTTTTTCTGCATCATCCGCCCCAATCCATTCTTTCCCTATTTCTTCTTCAGTACATAATGTTTTTTTTTTTACGGCCAAACACAGCCATCTGAATCACACAAACACTTTTCACTTACCAGAACACTTACCAGAACCAGAACCCTCATTTTTACCTCCATGAAATAAATTTTGCAAATGAAAAGATCCATGTGTGCTATCTATTTTGGGATTTTAAGGAAGGAAAATGACAAGTAATGAGTTAAGCTACTTAATGTCTATATGTACTCACCAGCCATTCGCACTCCTTGAACACATCATACCCATCATGGCCAGTAGCAATGTATTCTTTTGTCACCAAACTGTAATACTGGAGAAAAAAATGAAATCACATGAAATCTGATCCATATCATAAATGCCAGCTATATTAACTGAAGTGACTAACAATATCAAAGTACACCAAGGTAAAGTGGGGTATCACCTTTATTATGTTTGACAGAACTGCATGGCCAGTTAGCATGGTAGACCCCCCCCCCCCCAAAAAAAAAAAAAAAAAAAAAAAAAAATCTTGGCCCTAAATGGGTTAACATAACATGGTAGAGGGCTTGATGAGAAAACGATTATCAGCACCACCCAACTATCTGTAATTTTCTCTGTAGATGAATACGTACATTCTCCAGCTGAAGGGGCTTCCCCTGCACACGTACAGAGCTGATTGCCACCCGATGGCCCCGTGGGCGAGTGGGATCGAACCCGAAGCTGATGCCTGCAACTTGTGGAAAGCGACCTTCCTTTTTGGGGTACTGACCCACTCCATTTTCAAGGGCCAGTATCAGCTGTCTACCTGTGAAACGAAATACACAATCATTGTTACAGGCCTTATACACACAACCTGTGTCACAAGCCCTACAATCAACACCTGTGTTATAAACACAACAACAAATTAAATACAAGCTAGTCATGAACTGCAATAGGCCAGTGTCCCTGTGAGTGGTGACATTTCTCATGTGTCCCTGTGAGTGGTGACATTTCTCATGTTTGCCCGGTCCCGTTTCCTATTACCGCAGCCCACAAAATGTGACAATTGTGGTTTACCCAAAGGCTAGAGCCATCAACAATGCTAACAATGGTAAAGTCAGTGGGCACGATACTGCACCGAGTTACCGGCCAGTCTGTCACTGTCCCACGATTGTTCACACTCTCCAATGCGGTGACGATGGTGATGATGGTGATGATCTTACAACGTGCCACTAGCTGTTAGTTATCAGTTCTGAACACAAACTGCATCACTAGCCTGACTCACCAGAAACCCTGATGACCACCAGTGGATCAGGTAGTGGGAGGATGGTCAGCAAGTCACGCACGCGAAACTCCCCCTTCGGATGGATGCGATCAGAACGGATTGTTCCAGAATTGAGCAAAGCCACCTCAGAATGGGTTGCAGCCAGCATGATATCAGTGATGAAGTTTCCTGAAGAAAAGAAACCAACAAAAGATCTTGAGCTGAAGATTCTAACTTCTTGGTGGTTTCCAAGGGCAACACAAACCTTACTGACAGATTGTTAGTGCTCATGATTGTCGAATTTGGGAAAGACACTGCGATTAAGTTGGTGCTACATGTATAATACTGCTTGGTAAAACCGAACCTGCCCAGTGATATGAAGCAAAACTTTATACCTTGTGTAAAACAAAATTCATAACACAGAAAGAGAGCAGTCAGCACAGTGCAATAGAAGGTGATGAGTGACATGTCAGATCATCATTCATTACACTGTGTCCATCTGGTACATTCAACGTACACACGTGATGATACCTACCGAGGTTCGTCTCCATGGTACGCACAATGCTGAATCGGCCTTCCAAGTTGACACCCATACTGCCCAGAACTACATCCATACGGCTATCCACCTTTGCTGCACACACACACACACACACACACACACACACACACACACACACACGCACACGCACACACCATATTAATGATTTGACCAGTGTTAAAGAAAAATATTCCTATTCTTAAAATACTCTTCCTAACGTCAATTAGACTTTGTAAAATATACTAAAACAAATATCAACTTGTGGTCACTTTTATGAAGACACTGTTTGAATAATTGAAAAATCTGCAGTCAAACTGATTCTGAACAGTAATGACACACCCAACTATAAAAACACAGAGCAGTCATATCAATCTTATGTCACAGTTAACAAGGAAATGTTCACACTATCCACAACAGCTAGTGACGACTCCTCTTAATCCATAACTACTCCATGTACTTACCAGGCAACGATTTCCTGCATGTAACCTGGAACTACTAAATGTACTTACCAAGCATCTGATGGACGATTTCCTCCATGTCTGGATCTTGTGGGAAATCTGACGTCAAATCGACGCGCTCAACATCCACACTCCAACCATGGCCGTTCTTCACCAGCGTCAGCTTGCTCAGATTCCGAAAATCTGTCCCGCTCTTCAACACATACTTTCCATTTACCTGACAAGGAGAGAGAGAAAGAACTGAGTTCTAATTCTGACTAACAACAGAAACAAACTGCAAACTTGCGCGCATGTCTGTGCATCAATGTGCATGTGTGTGGCTGGGAGGAAAGACTGGACGTAAAGGAAGAAATCCACGCTACAACTGTGACTGCATCAGAAAATGCTGACCATCAAACTGCATCATACATGTACTTTGTCATACTATGTTACTATCATAGACCATTATCACAGCACTCACAGTAGGTGATTAGTGAAGTTCTTAACACGATGTATTTCCCAGATTACAAGAAGCAGGGTTTAACCCTTTCACCGTCAGAGGCGTTTCGGTTCATTCACGGATAACACCTCTTCACGTCACTCTGCTGTAAACAGGAATCAAAACCTGTACTGCGTCAAAGAGCTTTTTTCCCCCCTAACTACTGGACAATACAGATTTAACATTTTCAACTAATGTAACAGGTGGCCTACTGGTACCAGTCATAAAATAATGCGACAGCGGCAGTGAAAGGGTTAAAATGGAGACATGTTGTGCTAGGGGTGTCCAGGGGCATTCTCTCCCTGGATTTTTTTCTAAAAACATTATGCAAAAATCTGTGCAATTTGATATCCTTTGGCACAATTTGAAGTGCTTCAGAGGAGGTAACACACATTTTGGAGGGAGGAAAATGTTAAGCCAAAGGTGGCTATCTGCCTAAAGGTGGAAGATTTTAGGTCCTGATAGTGTTAAAGTAATTTGTCCCTTGCTTCGTTGATTGAAAAATTACGGTTCTGACGTGATCACAATAATAACAAGCATGGCAGCCCCACAGAGCTGATTATGATGAATGATATAAGAAGATAACCTGCCTAATTACTTACTTACTTACTTAGGCCCTTGGCTCCACGTGGAGCATACGCCATCGACAACCCTTCGCCATCGCACTCTGTTCTGGGCTAGTCTTGCCACTCCAGTCCAGTTGGTCCCCTGCTTACATAGCTCTGCCTCAGTGTCCCGCCTCCAGCTGTTGCGAGGCCGGCCTCTCTTCCTTTTCCCCTGCGGGTTCCATGTCAGGGCTTGGCGTGTGGTGCTGGATGCTGGCTTCCTGAGGGTGTGTCCAATCCAGCCCCACTTCCTCCGCAGGATCTGCTTGGTCACTGGTTCCTGCCCCGCTCGCTCCCACAGCTCTTCATTCCGGATCTTCTCTGGCCATCGGATGTTGAAGATGCGCCTCAGACAGGTGTTGAGAAATGTCTGGATCTTCTGCTGCATCGTCTTCGTTGTCCTCCATGTTTCGCATCCGTAGAGCAGAACTGACTTCACGCTGGAGTTGAAGATGCGAAGTTTGGTTCTTATGCTGACAACTTTGGATGCCCAGACGTTCTTCAGCATGACCATTGCTGCCCTTGCCTTGCCGATTCTGGCTGTGACGTCTCGGTCTGTGCCTCCCTGTCCATCAACCACACTCCCCAGGCACGTAGTCTTGTCCTGCATCTGGCTGTGGCTGTGAGACAGGAGCGCCAGGTCGTCCGCGAAGTCGAGGTCATCCAGCTGCGTCCAGAGTGTCCACTGTATCCCGTTTTTCCTGCCTGCTGTAGTGGTCTTCATGATCCAGTCGATGACCAGGAGGAAGAGAAACGGGGACAACAGGCATCCCTGGCGGACTCCGGTCTTCACCTCGAAGCTTTCTGACAACTGGCCAGCATGGGCAATCCTGCAGCTCATGTCTTGGTAGGTGCACTGGATCAGGGAGATGATCTTCCCAGGAACTCCATAGTGCCTTAGCAGCTTCCACAGTGCCTCTCTGTCTACGCTGTCGAAAGCCTTCTCATAGTCTATGAAGTTGATGTAGAGGGGGGAGTTCCACTCCAGCGACTGCTCCACAATGATGCGTAGGCTGGCAATCTGGTCAGCACAGGACCTGTTCCTGCAAAAGCCCGCCTGCTGGTCTCGGAGCATGGGGTCGACTGCCTCTCTCATCCTCTCCAGTAGAATTCTGTTGAGAACCGTGCCTGGCACTGACAGGAGCATGATCCCTCGGTAGTTGCTGCAGTCCCTGAGGTCCCCTTTCTTTGGCAGCTTGATGACGATCCCTTCTTTCCACTGGGCTGGCACCTCTTCCTTCTCCCAGATCTTGCTGAATAGGCTGTGCAGCATGTTGACGGCTGTCTCTGTGTCTGCTTTGATGGCTTCTGCTGGTATCTCGTCCGGCCCTGCAGCTTTCCCATTTCTCAGTGTCATGATGGCTTTCCTGATCTCCGCCTTAGAGGGCTTGTCGCAGTTGATGGGTAGTTCTGTCTCTGCTGGTGGGATGTCTGGTGGTGTTTCAGGGATGGGGCGATTTAACAGCTCCCTGAAGTGTTCTGCCCATCGTTTCAGCTGTTCCTCAGTTGTTGTCAGTGGGTGCCCGTTCTTGTCCTTCACTGGTTTGTCTGTCTGCTGAAATTTGCCCGCGAGCTTCTTGGTCACATGGTACAGGTCTTTTAGATTCCCTTGTCGGGCTGCTTCCTCTGCTTGACTGGCCAGGTTGTCGATGTAGTCCCTCTTGTCCTTCCTGGTGCTCCTCTTCACTTCTCTGTCAGCTGCTGTGTATTCCTCTTGTGCCTTTGCCTTAGCTCTTCTTGTTCGGCTCGTGTTCAGTGCAGTTTTCTTCTCTTTCCTAACTTCCAGCTTCTGGATGGTATCAGCAGAGATCCATTCCTTATGTTGGGTCTTTCTCTTGCCAAGGACCTCTTCGCATGTGTCGTGCCAGAGTTTCTTGCTGTGTTCCCACTGTGTCTCGATGTCCATTTCACTGTCTTCTATCAGGTCTTGCAGTGGCTGGAACCTGTTGGAAAGGCTGATCCGGAATGCTGCTTGTGTGTCTGTGTTCCTGAGTAGTCCAACGTTGTACCTGGTCCGTGTGTTGTTGGCGTTGGTGTGCCTCTTAAGCCGAAGTCTCAATGTTGTTGCAAGAAGGTGGTGGTCTGATGATACATCGGCACCCCTCATCACGCGCACATCCCGCCACGATCTCCTGAACTTCCGGCTGATGCAGATGTGATCAATCTGGTTCTCCGTGACATGGTCCGGTGATCTCCATGTGGCCTTGTGGATGCGCTTGTGTGGGAAGATGCTGCCTCCTATCACTAGCTGGTTCAGGGCACAGAAGTCTGCAAAGCGCTCGCCATTTTCGTTCATCTGTCCCAGTCCGTGTGTTCCCATGGTGTCCTCATAGCCTGTGTTGTCTGATCCAATCTTGGCGTTGAAGTCTCCCATTAGTATGGTCATGTCCTTGGCTCCTCCTTTATCTATCACTGTCTGCAGTTGTTGGTAGAAGTCATCTTTTTTCTCCTCTTCCGCATCATTGGTGGGAGCGTAGCACTGGATGATGTTCAGCTTGATGTCTTTTTTCTTGGTGATGAATTTGGCTGTGATGATGCGGGAGTTGACAGGTTCCCAGCCGATGAGTGCCCGCTGTGCCTCCGGTGCCAGCATCAGGGCCACGCCCTCAGTGTGGGGGGCTCCATCCTCTGTCAGGGATGTCGTTATGGTCGGCCCTTCGGCCATATGCCGAAAGTTGTCCAAAATGTCCGAAGTTGTCTTGCTCTGATCGGCCAACTGTCTTAAAGCTTTATGTCCCGATCGGCCAGCCGATCAACCGTGCTATGACAGTTTGAAAATAAAAATCGAATTCGCTACTTGCCGCGGCCGGGAGACCGAAAGTTCATAAACAAACCGATACGACGCCGCCGGTCTTCGCGCTTGTCACCGGTTACGCAGTAGCGAGAGTGACTTCCCCTGATATGCTTTGCCGGAAGTGAAAGTGTCGTCTGCTCTGCTTTCGTTTTCGAGTGGCCCGTTTCGAAGCGTGCTGTTTTCTTTTTTAACACAGCGGGGTGTGAGAGAGTGTTCTCACAACAGAACCTCACTCTCACCAAATTGAGGAATAGACTCACTGGGGAACACCAGGACATGTTGCTGCGCGTGAAGCTTCATGATGGCAACATTGACCCACTGAAAGCCTTGCGTGCTTGGCAGAAGGCTAAACCAAGGAAAGTTTAGTGAGCCAGTATTCCCATGAAGCTCAATCTTCACACTCACATTCTCAGTCTTTTTCAGGGGTCGAAATTCTCCGCCGTTCGGCGAATTTCCGCTTTTTAGAAATCCGTTTCCGCCTAAACGAAGTGCGGTTCCGCCGAAAAAAAAATTCCCAGCAGTACGCTTTCCGCGAACGGTGCAAATCCCCCCTCGCTACGGTCCTGGCAAGACAGCGAATTAAGTTTGTGTGGCCCACCCCCTACTGTGCACGCGTGACTGCGGACAAAGACAGGGCAATTAGCGCGTCGCCCCCGAAACACCACTGCAGCTATGCGGGTAGTTATCACCTCATCCGCCAGGTCCGATGTCCGAGCCTTTACACCTGTCAAATCGTTGACCATTGTTTTCACACGACACCCCCATCATGCGTATGTCGGTGCGTGTGAACGTGTTTCTTTGTGTGTCAGTGTGTGACGGTGAGCGAATTAAGGCGGATATTTGATAGGTATTGTGTGGTTACTAATCCGGCCCCCTTGTTTTCGTGTTTGACAATAAAGAAAACGGAAACTGCGAATTCAGCCGGACTAAACTCAGCGATTTGACACTTAGAAAATCGGCAACGCCGGGATGTCTCAGTCAGTGTGTACGTCGATTGGACACGTGTGTGTGTGTGTGTGTGTGTGTGTGTGTGTGTGTGTGCCATCGTGACGGTGAGACAAGGGGAGAGACTGTGATGCCGCTGGGAATTCAACCGGACTAAACTCGGTGATTTGACAGCAAACCGGCAACGCCGGGATGTCAGTGTACGTCATTTGGACACGTTATCCGTCGCGCAAATTTAGGTAAAGCCACACAATCTTGACTGCTGAAAGACCACAGAAACACCAGACTCTGCTACTGAGTCACATTTAGGCTTGTACCAATTATGCCATGATCTCTACGGTTGACATGCGCTCCCGGGGAGTGGTCCGGACACCACCGTGAGTGTCAGTGACTTGGGCCTCAAGTGACCTCAAGCATTGCCATTGTGGGGAGCATGCTCTTTCAAGGGTTGTGTGAAATTGAATGAAGACAACAAAAACAAAGTTGTTTGATGGTATGATAAAACAAAACCAAAAAATAGCATATCTTTTCTGAATTTTTTCATCCCAGATTGTGTGCAATTTTGCAGTCAGAATGCACCAGATTGCGCAGATTTTAATCTAGATTTTAAAAATTTTCACGGGGGGGCATGCCCCCGGAACCCCCTAGGTAGGGCGCCTTTGGTGCTACGCAGTCGTGGCTCCGCCACTCCTCTCAAAATTTTCCTCTTTTTTTCATCCTGGATCATTTCTACCCCTGTTTTTAGATACTGGCGGGCATTGAGACAAACACTAAATGATTTTTGAACAATAAACAAAGATGTTTGAACCAAAAGAGCCGTGTTTGGTTATGTTTTAATTGTTTTATTTTGCTTTGCTTTGATTTTCGTTTATCGGATAAAATGTCCCAAACATTTTCAAAATGTCCTAAACTTTTTTAGCACCATCAGACAATGGCCTAAAGCAAAATTTTCTAGCAACATCACTGCTCTGTGTGTCCAGAGTACAGCAATTGCTCTCCCGATGAAAATCTCAGCTGTCCTGTCTGTAGCCACCTTGTCTCACTCAGTCCCAGTACTCCTATCTTGTAGTTCTTCATCTCTCTTGCTACTTGTATGGTCCTTCCTACTTCATACATTGTCCTGATGTTCTGTGTGGCTACTCTCGTTGTTGTCCTGGGTGTTAGAAGGGGGGTCGGCCTTGCAGCTTCCTTTCGGCTTTCACTGCAATGCGTCATAGGTCTCCGGGATGGAGACCCTTCCTCGCCCAGGTGAATGTCTCGGTTTGTTGCTGTCGATGCTTCAGTAACTTAGTGTTTTTTACAGGTAGGGCTGTTAACCCTACGCAAACCCGTTTAGCCTCTTGGAGAGGTGGTCCACATTCGTCTGACCTCTACCCTTCGACCTGTCCAGCTTGGGTGACCCTGCCAGGAGCATGTGCTCCTGCTGGCATAGTTCTCTGAGTCATTGAGGTACACAAGCCACTACCCCACGACAAGGGGTGGACCATGTAGGGAACCTGCCTAATTACCTCTTTGATATCATAATCGTGATCATGACCACCAAGGATGATGTCAATCTCAGGCGCCTCTTCAGCCAGTCGCTCGTCATTTGGCCATCTCATGTGGGTCAGTGCTATCACAATGTCTGCACCCTGTCAAAACACACAGGTTAAAAACCAAGACATAAAACAGTAAAGAACCAAACTCTTTCACTTTATCGTTTTCTTAAAATTTATTTATTTTTTTATTTAATTTTTTTTTTTTAGCTGCCCCAACTCTTTGCCAGCTCCAGTGGTGTTCCTCCCAGGTCATGGGTGGAACCCACGGAGGACTCAGAAGCTGGGACAATTTTTATTATGCATGATGATGGAGATGAGGATGATAGTAAGATGATGCTATGGAGGTCCATGTGGTTTGGGACTGCGGGACAGGGCCGCATTCCACACTTCCTGTCATAAATATCCCGGCATTAACCAGGCCCGGGAACTACGGCACCTGCGGTGCCGGCCGTGTAATCATCCATATCATACAACGTGTCATACCAAGGGAAGCACCCCCAAAGTCGCACCCGTGAAGTGGGTGAATCTCGGCTGTGTGGCAACAGCCTCCCCATTGGACCCATAGCACACCCGCTCTGGGTAGAAGCCGACCTAGGTAGGAAAAATCCCGCTTACCTCGGCTGGGATTCGAACCCGGTTCTCCCGGTCCATGATCCGAAGTGCTAACCACTACACTACGGGGGCCGGTTTATTTATTTTTACTTATTTCTTTGTTGTTCCAAAATCCAGTTCTGCTATTCTCTATGGGAAAACTGACCCAGGACAAGTAACTCTTGCAATTTATTTTCTGTGGTAAGATTGGTAACCAGAGAAGCAGAATGTTTTTTCTCTGATGTAAAATATAAAGGATATTACAAAAGCTTGATCTGCAAACTCTGCACTACCTGACAGCCCAATCACTGGACCCCCCCCCCCCCCCCCCCCCCCAAAAAAAAAAAAAAAAAAAAAAAAATAAAAAAAATAAATAAATAAAAACAACAAAAAACAAAGAACAAATATTATAAAAGAAAGATTTCAGACTAAATTTCTCCCACTTACCTGTTGCTTCAGCATCTGCCCTAGTCGTCGGCCCTCTGTCACAAAGTCGGAGAAGATGATGTCGTTAGGGTCGACTGTCGGTAGTGTGGCCATCCACTCTTCCTCCACCAGCCCTACCACACCTACCTGACAACAAAACATAATCACAGTATTTCCAAACCATTTTCATCATACCTTCCTTTTTTTTTTGTTTTTCAAAACAGATGCACCACCTGCTTGTGACTGAAACTGAATGTCATTTCCTTGGTCCAAAAATAAGAGTAGGGGGACAGTGTGTGTGTGTGTGACAGTGTGTGTGTGTGTGTGTGTGTGTGCGCGTGAAAAACTGCACAAGTGGGTTCACGAACCTGGAAACACTCAATACAAGTGGGTTTACAAAAAAAAGTGGGTTCACGATCGGTAAACCCACTTTTTTCAATACTTGGAAAGAGTAGCAAATGCTCTAAAAATGCCCCCCTATAAATATCTCACTGAACCCCCACTACTCAACTTTTTCCAACTTTGAGTGTTTGCGATTTCACACTCCGTGGTGTGTGTCGGTTTCTGCCTTTGGCAGGTTTCAAGGGGAAGTCACTCTGAAGAGCTATTGATTTATGTCACTTCCGGTTCGCGGTTAATACGCGCGTGCCGCTGCTTGTGGAATTTGTGGTGCTTTCGTTGATAGTTTTCTGCAACTTTCAGCATTCGTGCGTCCCAGACATGGAAAACAAAAAGGTGAGTACTGTTGTGCATTTGATCTATGCTTGAGTCTTGTCCGTATTTGACATTTCCTGACTACAACGACCTACTTCTCAGATCAAAATCAGTTTCAGTGAAACACATCAACATTCCAGTTGGCTGGAGGCGCTTGATTTTGTTTTCCCGACAAACAATTCATCTATTAATGTACTATCTTTAGGCACGGGAAAGGGTGTAGAACGGCTGACTTTCATGAGAAACTGCGCGGGGAGAAACAGGTGTCCGCTTGCACCAACGATTTGCATTATTCGATCGGTCGCGTGACACACACACTTGCCTCCGTTGCCATCTGTCAATCGCACAACAATCTGTCGATCGCTCAGTGCAGTGAGTCTAATGATAAGATTGTGTTGCCTACAATGTACGAATGTCGACAATATTGTGTTGTCTACAATGTTCGCTCGCGCAAAATGTGTTTCCATTTTAGTGGCCAACTTTACTATTTGCTGAAGATTCTGTGACTGTTGGTGCATGTAAGTTAGGTGTGTTTATTCTACCGGCAGACAATGGCCTTCTCTTACGAATGATGGAGACTGGATCTTTAACGAGTACACTTGATGATAAATGTTGTACTTGTATGTACTCGGAGTAAGCACCACACTCGTGTGTGCAAATGAGTTTGATTTTGAAGAAGGCAAAATCCTAGATCAAATTCTTACCCCATTTGGGATCAAATCCAAGACTCATTGCCTTTTACTTCAGCCACTGTTTTGAAAAAGATGCTGTTTTATTGAGAGGAGGAGGGGGGGGGGGTGTCTTCCTGGTGTATGTGATTTTCTGCTGCTGAGTTCAGCCCAGCCATCTATGTGCGCTGCACCACCACAAGAAAGTGCTTGTCACCTTGCGCAGAGCAGTCATTTGATCTACACTATAAGCTCATCATCGGGTGATAAATTGTGCTGTGTGATCAACAGAATGATGTTGTGCGACCGACAAATTTAAGAGATCAATCATCTGAGAGATCAATTGTGTCGATCGCTATTGATCTCTTAAGCCCTTGGTGGATTATGTGTGTATGTGTACAGTACAAGTTGTATAAGTCTCGTATAATTTCCTTTTTTTTTTCAGACAGGATCTCTGCGTGCGTCAGCTGTCTTCGAGTATTTGAAGTCTTCAGGGATAATAAATGAAAAGGGGTAAGTGCAAACTTTACACTTACACTTACTATTTACTAATTTAGTGGAAATTTTGTTGTTGTTTTTTCTGAGCCAAACCAGGGCCCAGAATGCTTGCTTTCAATAATACTTTGCATCTGGTAGCCCGGAAAAAATGGTCGGCCCAAAAACTAGAGATAAAAGCTGAGTTAAGTTTTTGTTTTCAGTGACATGCATTCCGCTGAGACAGACTGAGAAAGAAAACACACACATACACTTTGCATCTGGTAGCCCGGAAAAAATGGTCGGCCCGAAAACTAGAGATAAAAGCTGAGTTAAGTTTTTGTTTTCAGTGACATGCATTCCGCTGAGACAGACTGAGAAAGAAAACACACACACACACTTTGCATCTGGTAGCCCGGAAAAAATGGTCGGCCCGAAAACTAGAGATAAAAGCTGAGTTAAGTTTTTGTTTTCAGTGACATGCATTCACCTGAGACAGACTGAGAAAGAAAACACACACACACACATATACGTCATTCATCCCATATGAAAAAGCCTTATGCTTTGTTAATACACATAAGCCATATGGGCTTTGACATTCTGGCTGTTGTTGACTTTTGTTTGTCCAAATCTCGCAGTGCAGCAAGTCAGCCTGACGTTGATCAGGAAGTCCTTGAGGCGGAGAGTAGTGCAGCTGAAGAGGAGGTACCGGACTATGCGCCTGGTTCTCCTGACCTCTCAGATTCTGCTTCGCTTTCTTCGGTTATCACTGAGTCGGCCAAATCCGACAGTGGGAGTGACATTGTTCTTATTTTGCGTGACGCTTTACGAAGTGGGGAGAGGAGCAGTATGGGGAATTCTAGCTAACATTTGGCTGATTTGCTGATGATCGTGATCGCACGTGAAGATTATGCTGTGGGATATGGCCTTCTGTGAAATTTTATGGTTTCTTTGCATTTGAACACCATTTTTTTTTTTTTTTTTTTTGTTTCCTATCTGTTGTGTAGTTCATGTCATGTAGATTTTTCACAGGCTTTTAAATCAGTGTTCATATGCAACTTTCAAATGCTTTCTGAGTGTACAGTTCTGTGCTTGTTTAGCTGTTTTCACTGCTAGCACACTGACTTTCGGCGGCGGTTGATTTAATGTCCATGATTTTTTTTTTAAATTTATTTATTTATTTATTTTTTGTTATTGATTCATTGAATTAATGAAGGTGCTTATTGTACAACTTTGTATAAGGGAGGTGATGATTGACTCAAGTATGTACATGAAAAGTGAGTCTTATAGTATGTAATGACCCTCCGGCGCCCGATCGTCCGTCCTTCCGCCCGTCCATCACAAACTTAAACATGGACAATATTCTCAGAAACTATTTACCCTACAGTTATGAAACGTGGCCAGTAGGTAGTACGTGACAAGACCTTTCAAGAAATACAAGTGAAGATGGCCTTTGACCCAAGGTCAAGGTCACAAGATCAGTGGAAATTTTTGAGAAAAAAAAAAGAACTTTAAGCATTTTCCCCTTGACTATGGCTACTATAACAATGAAACTTGGTGTACGGGTAGTTTAGGGAAAGGGCTTTTTTTTTGGGGGGGGGGGGGGAGGCTGCCCCAACTCTTTTTGCCAGCTCCAGTTGTCTTCCTCCCAGGTCATGGGTGGAATCCATGGAGGGCTGGAAAGCTGGGGTAAGTTTTATTATGCATGATGATAGAGATGAGGATGATGGTAAGATGATGCTATGGAGGTCCGTTTGGTTTGGGACTGCGGGACAGGGCCGCATTCCTCGCTTCCTGCCATAAATATCCCGGCGTTCACCAAGGCCAGGGAACTACGGCACCTGCGATGCCGGCCGTGTAATCATCCACATCATAAGACTTGTCATACCAAGGGAAGCGCCCCCAAAGTCGCACCGGTGAAGTGGGTGAATCTCGGCTGTGTGGCAACAGCCTCCCCACTGGGACCACAGCACACCCGCTCTGGGTAGGAGCCGACCTAGGTAGGAAAAATCCCTCTTGCCTCGGCTGGGATTCGAACCCGGGTCTCCAGGTCCATGGTTCGAAGTGCTCACCACTACACTACGGGGGCCGGTGCGGTAAGGACTTCCTTAAATTAATGTATAAGTTTGGATGACCTTGGGTCAAGGTCAGGGTCACAGGAATTGATGGGAATCGTGAAAAACTGCAACATTTTCAATTTCTTGGAAACTATTAGCACTACACTAATGAAACTTGGCCAGAATGTAGTTTGTGACAAGACCTTTCTAACCATGTAAAAGAGGATGACCTTGACCTAGGGACAAGGTCACAAGATCAGTGTCATTGGAACACGTGAGTCACATGGGCTTTGTCCTTCTACTTTCAGGAAATGTTGAATGTTTTGATCATGTGGTATCTTGAAAATTAATGCTCATAACTTGTTTTT
>JACVVK020000053.1:1432500-1762500 GCA_018292915.2 Batillaria attramentaria
GCATCCACAAGGCCACATGGAGATCGCCGGACCATGTCACGGAGAACCAGATTGATCACATCTGCATCAGCCGGAAGTTCAGGAGATCGTGGCGGGATGTGCGCGTGATGAGGGGTGCCGATGTATCATCAGACCACCACCTTCTTGCAACAACATTGAGACTTCGGCTCAAGAGGCACACTAACGCCAACAGCACACGGACCAGGTACAACGTTGGACTTCTCAGGAACACAGACACACAAGCAGCATTCCGGATCAGCCTTTCCAACAGGTTCCAGCAACTGCAAGACCTGATAGAAGACAGTGAAATGGACATCGAGACACAGTGGGAACACAGCAAGAAACTCTGGCACGACACATGCGAAGAGGTCCTTGGCAAGAGAAAGACCCAACATAAGGAATGGATCTCTGCTGATACCATCCAGAAGCTGGAAGTTAGGAAAGAGAAGAAAACTGCACTGAACACGAGCCGAACAAGAAGAGCTAAGGCAAAGGCACAAGAGGAATACACAGCAGCTGACAGAGAAGTGAAGAGGAGCACCAGGAAGGACAAGAGGGACTACATCGACAACCTGGCCAGTCAAGCAGAGGAAGCAGCGCGACAAGGGAATCTAAAAGACCTGTACCAGGTGACCAAGAAGCTCGCGGGCAAATTTCAGCAGACAGACAAACCAGTGAAGGACAAGAACGGGCACCCACTGACAACAACTGAGGAACAGCTGAAGCGATGGGCAGAACACTTCAGGGAGCTGTTAAATCGCCCCATCCCTGAAACACCACCAGACATCCCACCAGCTGAGACAGAACTACCCATCAACTGCGACAAGCCCTCTAAGGCGGAGATCAGGAAAGCCATCATGACACTGAGAAATGGGAAAGCTGCAGGGCCGGACGAGATACCAGCAGAAGCCATTAAAGCAGACACAGAGACAGCCGTCAACATGCTGCACAGCCTGTTCAGCAAGATCTGGGAGAAGGAAGAGGTGCCAGCCCAGTGGAAAGAAGGGATCGTCATCAAGCTGCCAAAGAAAGGGGACCTCAGGGACTGCAGCAACTACCGAGGGATCATGCTCCTGTCAGTGCCAGGCAAGGTTCTCAACAGAATTCTACTGGAGAGGATGAGAGAGGCAGTCGACCCCATGCTCCGAGACCAGCAGGCAGGCTTTCGCAGGAACAGGTCCTGCGCTGACCAGATTGCCAGCCTACGCATCATTGTGGAGCAGTCACTGGAGTGGAACTCCCCCCTCTACATCAACTTCATAGACTATGAGAAGGCCTTCGACAGTGTAGACAGAGAGGCGCTGTGGAAGCTGCTAAGGCACTATGGAGTTCCCGGGAAGATCATCTCCCTGATCCAGTGCACCTACCAAGACATGAGCTGCAGGATTGCCCATGCCGGCCAGTTGTCAGAAAGCTTCGAGGTGAAGACCGGAGTCCGCCAGGGATGCCTGTTGTCCCCGTTTCTGTTCCTCCTGGTCATCGACTGGATCATGAAGACCACTACAGCAGGCAGGAAAAACGGGATACAGTGGACACTCTGGACGCAGCTGGATGACCTCGACTTCGCGGACGACCTGGCGCTCCTGTCTCACAGCCACAGCCAGATGCAGGACAAGACTACGTGCCTGGAAGCCACATCAGCCGGAACAGGGCTCAAGATCAACAGGAAGAAAACCGAGCTGATGAAGATCAACACCACTGCCAACACACCAGTCACAGTCGGTGGAGAGCCCATCAGGGAGGTGGAGTCTTTTGTCTACCTGGGGAGTGTGGTTGATGGACAGGGAGGCACAGACCGAGACGTCACAGCCAGAATCGGCAAGGCAAGGGCAGCAATGGTCATGCTGAAGAACGTCTGGGCATCCAAAGTTGTCAGCATAAGAACCAAACTTCGCATCTTCAACTCCAACGTGAAGTCAGTTCTGCTCTACGGATGCGAAACATGGAGGACAACAAAGACGATGCAGCAGAAGATCCAGACATTTCTCAACACCTGTCTGAGGCGCATCTTCAACATCCGATGGACAGAGAAGATCCGGAATGAAGAGCTGTGGGAGCGAGCGGGGCAGGAACCAGTGGCCAAGCAGATCCTGCGGAGGAAGTGGGGCTGGATTGGACACACCCTCAGGAAGCCAGCATCCAGCACCACACGCCAAGCCCTGACATGGAACCCGCAGGGGAAAAAGGAAGAGAGGCCGGCCTCGCAACAGCTGGAGGGCGGGACACTGAGGCAGAGCTATGTAAGCAGGGGACCAACTGGACTGGAGTGGCAAGACTAGCCCAGAACAGAGTGCGATGGCGAAGGGTTGTCGATGGCCTATGCTCCACGTGGAGCCAAGGGCCTAAGTAAGTAAGTTGCGCTAGCTCACCTTGTGGGGATACTGCGCTATAGATATTTGTGAACTGCCTTGAGCTAGCTCACCTTGTAGGGGATAATGCGCTATAGAATATTTGTGAAACTCTGTCCTTGAGCTAGCTCACCTTGTGGGGATACTGCGCTATAGATATTTGTGAACTGCCTTGAGCTAGCTCACCTTGTGGGGATACTGCGCTATAGATATTTGTGAACTGCCTTGAGCTAGCTCACCTTGTGGGGATACTGCGCTATAGATATTTGTGAACTGCCTTGAGCTAGCTCACCTTGTGGGGATACTGCGCTATAGATATTTGTGAACTGCCTTGAGCTAGCTCACCTTGTGGGGATACTGCGCTATAGATATTTGTGAACTGCCTTGAGCTAGCTCACCTTGTGGGGATACTGCGCTATAGATATTTGTGAACTGCCTTGAGCTAGCTCACCTTGTGGGGATACTGCGCTATAGATATTTGTGAACTGCCTTGAGCTAGCTCACCTTGTGGGGATACTGCGCTATAGATATTTGTGAACTGCCTTGAGCTAGCTCACCTTGTGGGGATACTGCGCTATAGATATTTGTGAACTGCCTTGAGCTAGCTCACCTTGTGGGGATACTGCGCTATAGATATTTGTGAACTGCCTTGAGCTAGCTCACCTTGTGGGGATACTGCGCTATAGATATTTGTGAACTGCCTTGAGCTAGCTCACCTTGTGGGGATACTGCGCTATAGATATTTGTGAACTGCCTTGAGCTAGCTCACCTTGTGGGGATACTGCGCTATAGATATTTGTGAACTGCCTTGAGCTAGATCACCTTGTGGGGATACTGCGCTATAGATATTTGTGAACTGCCTTGAGCTAGCTCACCTTGTGGGGATACTGCGCTATAGATATTTGTGAACTGCCTTGAGCTAGCTCACCTTGTGGGGATACTGCGCTATAGATATTTGTGAACTGCCTTGAGCTAGCTCACCTTGTGGGGATACTGCGCTATAGATATTTGTGAACTGCCTTGAGCTAGCTCACCTTGTGGGGATACTGCGCTATAGATATTTGTGAACTGCCTTGAGCTAGCTCACCTTGTGGGGATACTGCGCTATAGATATTTGTGAACTGCCTTGAGCTAGCTCACCTTGTGGGGATACTGCGCTATAGATATTTGTGAACTGCCTTGAGCTAGCTCACCTTGTGGGGATACTGCGCTATAGATATTTGTGAACTGCCTTGAGCTAGCTCACCTTGTGGGGATACTGCGCTATAGATATTTGTGAACTGCCTTGAGCTAGCTCACCTTGTGGGGATACTGCGCTATAGATATTTGTGAACTGCCTTGAGCTAGCTCACCTTGTGGGGATACTGCGCTATAGATATTTGTGAACTGCCTTGAGCTAGCTCACCTTGTGGGGATACTGCGCTATAGATATATATACATGTTATGTTAGTAGTAGTAGTAGTATAATTCAGGTTTTGTGTTTTACGCCCACCGCAAAAGTGATTTCATAGACAAGAGAACTGAAAAATGGACAGCACAATTTTTGTAACCCTGTTGGCATGGAATCTGCATATCGGGACATACAGATCTCAAGTCAAACGCTCAACCAACGGAGCCACCTGCCTCCCTGATCCAAAATAAAATCCATGCTTTATAATACAGGAGAGTACAGTAACATGTTCACAGCCTATACATGTATCTGTTGAAAAAGACAAGTTTTCTCTCACAGTACTGACTATATAACTGTGACTGGTACCTTTACATTGTCATGGTTCAGCATGCAGGTCTGACTATATAACTGTGACTGGTACCTTTACATCGTCATGGTTCAGCATGCAGGTCATTTCTCCTTTTGCGAGCGTCTCCTCATTTGCAGCATCTCTGATGTTGCTTAGCAACCACGGGAATGTCATCTGCTCTGCCATATCCTCCAGGTGATCAACGCCAAAATCTGAAAAAAAGAAAAAGAACTGCAGTCACATCTGGTACCATGGTTGTTCTAGCCACAAGACACTTAGAAAATCAGATCCAACAAAACAGACAATTACAGAGAGATCGACATAACCTGTCTCAGTCTGTCACTTTTGTTCATTTTCCTAGAGTTCATGTTCTGACCTGGGAAATGGAGAGAACTCAAGAGTGCCAAACCAACTGCCCTTATGATACATCTAGCAGGACAGTCGTCATACACAATGACCAGTCTTTAAAAAATGCTGATCTACACTCACATACAGTGACTGTGATTTTGTGCAGTAATTAAGCCTACAAACTGCAAGAATGCTCTGAAGATGGAGCATGGAGAAGTCATTGTGTGCCTTCAGAAATGAGCCTCTCAACTGAACCTGGAAGCCAGAAACACCTCCCCCTTTAAAGACAGTCATGAAAGCAAGCCGTCTGATTTCCCTGCTTACTTAAATAATTATATTGAGCATGTGCACAAAGCCAGGGTTATGTCTTACCGAAGTCATGATTCCCATAGACAGCACATTTCACACCGATTCCATTCAATACAGGCACCATCTGCTCTCCTTTCAGGTACACACTCACTGAAAAACAGAACAGCATAGTCGACTGTATCATATTTTATCCATTTTGACCCAGCACAACCAAAATATAAACCAGCATAGTCGATTGTATCATATTTTATCCATTTTGACCCAGCACAACCAAAATATAAACCAGCATAGTCGATTGTATCATATTTTATCCATTTTGACCCAGCACATTCTGCACAACCAAAATATAAAAAAAACAAAGTGGCTAAAGGAACAATACCATGCACAGAGAGGCAATGATAATGTACAATCCATACTGATGAGAAAAAGTCCACTAGAGATACATGTCCTACTGCTGAATGCATACTAATTAATATACAGGGTCCATACAGGTTCACTGTCTCTAAAATTCATGACTTTTCCATGACTTTTCGAGGCCAACTCTCCTGTTTTCCATGACACCTTCCTCGTCCTCTTTCACACTGACACACGCGAGGGTAGAAATTATGAGCTTATCCAAGTTATCATAGTCAGCAAGACCAATGTTCAGAGTTAGTCATTAGCCTTATGGGAAGGCAGTTTGTTGGTATTTTTGGCAATCAGTCCAGTGAGTAATCACCAAGCTGACCGTTTCACTGTTGGGCGCAAATTGGCTTCCATAAAATTCCGAAATTCCATGACTTTTCATGACTCTTGAGATAATTTCATGACTTTCCAGGCCTGGAAAAGCTATTTCCAAATTCCATGACTTTTCCAGGATTCCATGACCTGTATGGACCCTGAATATATCTGCCAAAGTATAAATTTGTATTGAGATTTACTTTCAGCACCACCTGACCTCCAAGACTCACACTAAAAAACAAGAAACTATTTTATCTTTTTTTATTGTGAGAAATAAATGAAAGCTACAAGTGTACTGACTCAGTGATGGGTTGAGCGCATCACCGCTGAAGAGTACTAGAGGGTTCAGATCCTTGCAGGATTTCACGTAACCAGCCAGTCGAGCAGCACCACCTGTTGGTTCGTCAACCTGACCTTCGATGTTGTAAACATCATTGAAATGGAGGATTGTCAGTGCAGACATCTTGCACCATTCTTCTCCACTCTTAAAGTCAAGTATCCTTGCCTGGTTAGTGTTCACACTGATTTACCTGCAACTGTGAAGAAGAAAGAAGATGCAGGTGAGATTGGCTTGAGGTGATCATGACTATTCAATACCAATCATATACAACTGTAAGAAAACAGAATTACACTTAAAGGAACGGTGCCCAGCTTGCACATGACCCATCTAAGGAAGTGAGGTACACGTTCCACCTAGAGCATAGAGAAGAGTGCGTCAGTCTTTGTCAAGAGTGTTCAGAAAGTTCCATTAAACATAGGCAGAAGACATTCTGATTGACGCTGTGTGAAATGTGTGCAAGGATCGATTTTCTCGCGCGCCGTGCGACTATGTCTCATATTTTGATAAAATGTCACATAGAAATTTCGCAAAATGCGTCATATGTCGCACGAACATGACATCACAAGCGCACTTGACAACACGAAGCAGAGATGCACTGTCCGTGTCAGTCATAGTGTCAGTTACACTAATCTAATATTAGTGATGAGGCTTACTTATCCCGCTCGCCGCGCGCGCTGCCAGGAACTCTCGCTCGAAAGAGTTGCAAAAAATATTGGCGCGTTATCAGTTTTCTCAGTTCTGCGATCGAGAGGTCCTTTTCCGTTCAGAACCTGAACGTCACTGCACTTAGGAACAGGCTCTCGGCACAGACATGTGACAGAGTGATGCGGGTGAACTTGATTGTATCATAGAAAATGAAAATGTCTCATAAACATGACTGGTCAAGGAGACAATGTCTCATTGGCATATTTGAGTAAATCCATCCCTGTGTGTGACAATGTATTTTCTCACGACATGTATACTGATCAAGTTGAAACCTTCGGGTTTTAAAAAAAAAAAAAACAGTTGTTGTTTTGCTTCCTCTCGCCTGCGCACAGCGCGTTTATATCCAGCAGTATGGGTTTGCGTTAAACATGATTCTGAATCAGTTTGCACTTTCCTTGCTGTAAACTGGCGTCCTATCAGGCATTTTTTTTTAGCGACGCGCGGGCACACCAAGTGACGTTAGACCCACGCCTTCATCGAGCAGATCAACAGTTTCTACACAGTACAGGCACTGTACCTGTGACTGTGCTGCGTACGTCTACAGATTACTACTCAGATTAGTGCTGACGACTCGACGACAACGAGGTACCCACCTCTTCAAACTTAGATTTCATTTTTCTACAGACTGATCACGTAACGCCCACTATAAACAGTCAATGAAGCGTTGTCTGTTCCATATAAATGGAGAAATATCCCTTTATTAGTCTAAAATATGCAGTTCACTCGCACTCATGCGTTGCCGTCTCCGAGTTAAAAAAGTAAGTGAGTTACCTCCCCCCTTTACGGTGCTTCCGGTAAAATTCCTTTTCCGGTTTACACACGAGAGGAGAGGTTGGTACTGCATAGTGTGGAACATAATCGGCGTAATCGTTGGCATTTTAGGGAACAAATTTGCCTGAGAATATTTATCAAAATATTCCAACCCTTCTTCTATCGTTTTCATGGGTTCACGCTGTAGATTGACCCCTGATGTTCACATAAATAATAACAAACTGACACAACCAGTGTTCTCTCCTCTCATAGTTTCAGTTCAGGTCTGTACCCCCGCAAATCACCCATGACCATTGTCGTGGACGATGAAATGCAGGTGTACAAAAATCCCGGATTGACATACCCGTACTGTTGCAAACGTAGTAGCCTTAGATTGATGACATTTTGGCTTCGGAAGTAAAATTGTTTCTGGCTGCTTAGCCGATTATACACACGTTCTTCTCCGTGACTACCAACACAGATTTGGAAGATTCAGTGCCGACTATTTTCACAAAAATACTGCATGATGCTCACATGTTTGTTTTTTCTTTTCCGCAGCAATCATGGCTCCCAAAAGAAACAACATTATTCCCAATGGGCACTTCCACAAGGACTGGCAGCGTATGGTCAAAACATGGTTCAATCAGCCCATGCGCAAGAAGAGGCGACAGATGAACCGTAAGAAGAAGGCCCGTGCCATCGCTCCTCGACCAGTGGGTGGTGCCCTCAGACCCATTGTTCGTTGTCAAACTTTCAAGTACAACACGCGCGTCCGAGGTGGTCGTGGCTTCACTCTTGAGGAATTGAAGGTATAGGTTTTAACTTCGTCTACTCTCAGAATCTGAATTGACTAAAAACCAGCTGCAAAGTCTGTTAATTTTCGTTCATAGGCAGAATACAGAATACTTTATTAATCCCATATTTGGGAAATTGCAGTTCTGGCCCGCATACTAGTAAGACACAAATGATAAACATTTTGATAAAAGAGACTACAAAAATAAGTAAAACAGACAGTCTTGACCAGTAAGATTACTTAAAATCACGAATAAAACACACTAACACATAATAAAATTCCTGTCACAGTCAACACTCATTGATACAAATCCATTCCGGCATTCACGCTGCACATTTACTCGCTCTGCTCTCTCTCTCTCTCCCTCCCCCCCCCCCCCCCCACCCCCCCCCCCCCCCCCCCCCCCCCCCCCCCCCCCCCCCCCCCCCCCCCCCCCCCCCCCCCCCCCCCCCCCCCCCCCCACCCCCCTCTCTCTCTCTCTCCTCGGATCCCCACACACAACCCCTCTCTCTCTCGTGCGCGTCCTGCTTGCATTGGCAGCTCTAATAGCTGTGGGCAGAAAGGATCTTGAATATTGGTAGTCTAGCTCTGGGTACTCTAAACCTACCACTACGCACTACAGTCAAGTTGTCGAAGTCCTGAGGGGATGTGTCTCGTCACTGAGGATGTCAGTCAGTTTGTTCTTCGTTTGTCGGTCGTACAGTGTACCAAGTGTGTCTTGTGTCCTCCGATCACCCCACCCGCTTTCTTGATCAGTTTATCCAAACCTACCACTATCCTGTTTTGTCAGATTCCCACCCCAGCAAGTAAGGCCAAAAGACAATACACTACAAACTACTGATGAGTAAAACATTTGGAGAAGCTGAGGACAGACATCAGAAGACCTCAGTTTTCTCAGACAGTACAGACGTGTGTGTGCTTTCTTAAGGACAGAATCGGTGTTTTGGTTCCAGCTCAATGTGTGATCCAGCACAACCCCTAGATACTTATACGTCTGCACATGTTCGACTTCTGCCCCTTTGATGATGACAGGGCTGGGTGTAACTTTGTTCTTCCTGAAGTCGATCACCATTCCTTAGTTTTGTTTACCATTTAGGTGGAGAAAATTTTTGTCACACCAGTCCACAAAGTCGTCAATCTCGTGTTTGTAGTTAGTGTCGTCATCGTCAGTGATTTGTCCAGTCAGTGCAGTGTCGTCGGCGTACTTGTCAATGATACAGTCATCGTGAGAGGCCCTACAGTCAGCTGTATACAGAGAGAACAGGAAGGGGGAGAGAACCGTCCCCTGGGGCGCGCCGGTATTTGTAAAAATGACGTCAGAGACAAGATCAGACTGGGACTTTGTTTGTTTGGAACGGTTTGCAGGGCAGACAAGTTGTGATCGTGAACTAAGTGAGCGGTCGGAGGCCTGACTAGGCTGTAGCTTGACAAACTGTGGACGGTTTGTCAGGTAATCAAGGACCCAGAGAACTGTGGACGCACTGACTTTCGTGTTTAGGAGTTTATCTGCAAGCAAGTGGGGTTGAATGGTATTAAAAGCACTGGAAAAGTCATAAAACATTAAACGGATGGAGGTTCCTGGTTTATCGAGATGAGAGTAGATGCTGTTCAGTACATGCAATAATGCATCATCAACACTCCTATTTTTCCTATAAGCTAATTGAAAAGGGTCAATAAAATCAGCTACTTGCGCTTGAAGATATAAAAGCACCACCCTCTCAAACACTTTCATCACGCAGGAGGTTAAAGCTATTGGACGGAGATCATTCATAACACTGACAGGATGTTTTTTGGGCACAGGCACAATACAGGACATCTTCCATAGCTCAGGAACTTCACACTGAGCAAGAAAAAAATTAAAAATAAAACACAAGATTTTGTACAACTGTTCGGCACATGTTTTCAGGACCTTGGGCAGTATGCCGTCCGGGCCAGCAGCTTTGCTCGGTTTGACCTGTTTAAGTAACTTTAAAACATCCCCATCCTGCACTGTCGTACTCTGCTCCTGTTCGTGATCAGCCACTAGTACCCCCTTCATCTCCTCCCTCTCCCGCCCAAAGTCATGACAGTCGAAGCGTGCGTAGAAACGATTCAGGTCGTTGGCGTAATTGGCCGAGTCCGAGTTGACCTGCGAACGTTTTGTTGTCTTACGCCCGCTCATCAGAGTAGTAACAGCTCAGCTCTTGTTGGCTGCTATTGTAAAACTGACGGTAACACCCCAGTGGCAAAGCTGTACTCTGTTCCTGCTAATACTAACAGTATAACACTGGGGTGCCACACAAAAGGGTAAGATGGAACCATGTTTACTTTATAAGTATTCTTTTTGAAATTCAAAGTAGAGGGTTACCTAGAGGTTTGTGGGGTTTCAAAACATGGCACCGTGCAAAGGTAGTTTACTGCTGCTTCTAGTATTACCCCATTGCTGATGCTTCATACGTATACTTTTGTAGGGGTCGAAATTCTCCGCGGTTCTGCGAATTTCTGCGTTTTAGAAATTTATACGTTTCCGCCTAAAACAAGTTAGGTTCTTACTGTGCACCGACGAGTGACCACGGACAAAGACAGGGCAATTAGCGCATCGCACCGGCAACTGCAACTACATCCTTTACACCTGTCAAATCACTGACCATTGTTTTCACGAGTCACCCTGTCACGTGCATATCGGTCAGGGTTTCACATTTTGAATGCCTTGTATAGGACAATTGTCCTGGACAACACAACAGTAATAGGACATTTGTCCGGACCACAGACAAATCTATAGGACAAATTCAGAACAGAACACTTGTCAAACTGAACCCACTTCAACACTGGCGTCTTCCCCACGTGGCGATGTTTCCATCTCAGTCGACTGATTCTCCTCTTGTGCGGTGGAGTTTTCATGGTGTTCTTCGACTGGCCGCAAAAAGGGGAAACAGCAACCTCTGACCCTTCTCCACTCTCGGTTTCTTTTTGGGTGGCATTTCAACATATCCAAACTTGCAGTACAAGTCTCTTTGGGTACTCGAGTCGATCAATATAAACCGGAAGTGTATCCATGGCTATCTGTGTCACGCAAGGGAAAGCACTCTCTATTCGCACCCTTTGTCATTCAATAGCGACGAACCGAAGAGTCGTCGCGATTTCGGTCTTTTCTTTTTTTTAACTTCTTTTCGGTCTTTTCTTTTTCTTTTTATAACTTCTTTTTCAAACAAAGCGAACGCGTTGTCCGAGTCAAACGAAGAAACAATGGGACAATGACGGCCTCATTCAGTAAACGATCGGACATTTGTCCTCAACATAAAAAAATCGATCGGACATTTTGCCTCCAGTATCCGTCAATGTCCGATGACCGATCACAATGTGAAACCCTGATCGGTGTGTGTGAATGTGTTTGTGTGCCAGTGTGTGTGAGCGAATTAAGGCGAATATTTGATAGATATGGTGTGGTTACTAATCATCCTTGTTTTCGTGTTTGACTATAAAGAAAACGGAAACTGCCGCTGGGAATTCAGCCGGACCAAACTCAGTGATTTAACACTTAGAAAATCGGCAGCGCCGGGATGTCAGTGTATGTCGTCTGGACACGTGTGTGTGCCATCATGACGGTGAGAGAAAGCGAGAGACTGTGATGCTGCTGGGAAATCAACCAGACTAAATTCGGTGATTTGACACTTGGTAAACCGGCAACGCCGGGATGTGAGTATCAGGGCCTAACATTATACGCCATTCGGCGTATTTACGCCGACTCGGGTTCCGCCAGTACGCCGATCGCGATGTGGTGTACGCTGAAACGCCAAATCAGCAATGGTTTGATCGCTCGGTATTCTGTACTTTTCTCAAACGGCTGCGTGGGTTAGCTTTAGGCAAGGATCGCGCCATTTCTGTCGGCCACTAACCTGCGAACTAGAGCAGAAAACCGAGAAAGAAGAAAATGACCCGGGGAACTGACACCGTTGATGGCGGCCAACCATTCTGTGATAAAAGTTCGTGCTATTCCTGGGAGTGGGTGGACTGGGATTTCGTTATTGTGAACAAGCCAGTGGAGGAAGAGTTCAAGGGCCGGTACAGTAAATAGCAGTTTCGGAAACTGACTGCCATTGCGGCAAGGCCTACCGCCGCATGTGCCGGAAAGAAATTGTAACAACAACAGGTAGAGTCTGTGACAACCGCTCCTTCTCCTGTACCCAAACCTAAAGCAAAACAGTTCCAAACCTTACTGTTCTTTTCAAATAATGAACGGCCACCCAATCCAAAATACTGTAGTCCAGAATGGACTTTTTTTTCTTTTTCAAAATGTAAATCAAAGCATTGATTTCATGTCTGGTAGTGGTAATGCAGCAGCATGGCTGATATGAAACAGTCTTTTCTTTTGCCTGCAGTGCGTGGTAAAAACAATGGGCAGTTTGCTTGAGCTACGTTTACTTTTGTAGTTGCAGTCAAATTTATGCAGTTGTGTGGTTTGCAGGGTGCTGGTATCAACCGCAAGCAAGCGATGACAATTGGTATTGCTGTGGATTACCGCCGACGTAATGGATCCATGGAGTCTCTCCAGCAGAATGTCCAACGACTGAAGGAGTACCGCTCCAAACTCATCCTCTTCCCCCGCCACACCAGCAAACCCAAGAAGGGTGATGCCACAGTAAGCACTTTTCCTTATGGTTGTGTGTTTTTAATTTTTGCATCTCGTATGCAGCAGATGAGACACCTCAGGTGCTTGCAATCTGTGTGTACCTGCTGGTGTTTGTCTGTCTTTTTCATAGTGCAGGCCAACTTTTTTTTGTTTGTTTTATCACCATTTTCAAATTCAAGCCTGTTGTAAAAGTTGTAGCGGAGTTTCCTATCGCCCAATTTACATCATTTCCCAACCTGCGTACAAATGCTGTGCCAAAGGGGGAACAACAGTTTAGCACAATTTGTCACATTTTACACAAGTGTTACGCACAAACTTGACTGCATTTTAGTATTTTACATGGCGCACTTTCCTGGTTTTCAGTTTCACTGTCCTGTGCATTCTTTTGTTAGATTTGCACTCCACGTTTCCTTGGTAGGACTGTGATCAGTAGGCAGGCTTCTTTCACTTCAGTGTCCCTTCAGTTTATCACTATCATAGTGACTTGTATCCATTTTTTGGTTGTTTTTTCCACCTTTTTTATCATTTTCAAATTCAAGCCTGGTGTAAAAGTTGTACCATTTTCCTATCGCCCAATTTACATCATTTTCCCAACCTGCATACAAATGCTGTGCCAAAGGGGGAATAACAGAAGGATGTTGACACATTTTACGCAAGTGTTAGGCACAAAATTGACTGCATTTTAGTATTTAACATCGTGCACGTTCCTGGTTTTCAGTTTCACTGTCCTGTACATTCTTTGTTAGATTTGCACTAAACGTTCCCGCTGTAGGTCTGTGATCAGTAGGCAGGTTAGTTTATTTTCCCATGTAGTGTCCTTGCACTTGAATGTACGTGGACTGTGAGTTGGATTTGGGTGACTATCATTTATTTATTTGTACATTTTATTTTTTTAACAGGCTGAGGAGATCAAGATGGCCACTCAGCTCAAATCGAAGGACGTCATGCCCATCAGGTCGCTGCCGCGTCGTGAAAAGGCTCGTGCAATCACGGACGAGGAGAAGAAGTTCAAGGCCTTTATCGTGCTGCGTCAGGCCCGCATCAACCAGAAGTTGTTTGGCAAACGTGAGAAGAAGAGACGAGAGGCCGAGGAGAAGGACAAATAAACTGTTTGCACTGTTCATAAAATCGGCCAATAAAAGTGGAAGTGTGGTGAAAGGTTTGGTTTATGTTATTGTTATTCTGAGCCAAGAGTGTGATGGTACAGTTGTTGTGAGTGAATGTCTTTTGGTGTTTGTGAATTGTACTGTAGACTTGATGGGCTTGACATTTTAGCATGAAATAGCACAAACATGGATCCGCACACAAATGAAAGCAGGCATAATATTATACGCAGACATTTTATATTGGTAAAATGTGTGCGCAAACATTCAGTTTCACACATCAAGGTCACTTGCCCCAATATTTTAACACTTCAGAATTATAGAGAATGTCTCCATATATGACCACACAAATTGTAACCTGTTGGCTTTTGACACACTGTTCTCACACACATCACTACATTAGTCCGTGGGATGGTACTTGGTAGTGGACACGTGACTCATTCGCTGTCGAGTTTCCATAATGAATTCAGCTAACAGCATTTTAACTAGGAATTTGGCACTAAGAATACAAATCTGATTCACACGACTTCTGTACAGGCTACAGCACAACTGTTTTAATGTTGTAACGCGGTGAAAATTCCACTGTATCACAATTTCTTACGTACAGGCACTAACCATGTCACTGTCCTACTCTTTTCTTTTTGGCCGTCACTGTCTTGTCATCAAGGGCCGGCCTGTGCATGTAATCCTTCAGATCAATGTCTTTTATCCCTTCCAGTTCAATGGACCTGTGCAAGTCATAGCCCAGAAATTTGTTATAAAACACTGGCTGGACAAAGTCGGTCGGCGCGACCATGAACGGCCGGTTTCTGATACTCACATTACCGTGGAAGATTCCTAAGAATTGTCCAGGAGGTTTGCGAGCAACTTGTGTCATATCAAAATCAATTTTTCTCGTAGTGAGTTTCCAGTCTTTCATCACGGCTGTGAAATTTTTGGCATCAGCGTCGGCGTAGATCCGCAGGATGCTACGGCGGCAGAGTCCATTGATGACGGTCATCAGAAATCCATAGAAGAGGAGATAGATTGTGGCTGTGAGGAGTCCCCCGGTGATGCTGAAGTCCTGAAACACAAATTTCCCAGTATTGTCACAATTTGAAATTGCACTGAATTGTACAGTTTATGAATTGTACACTTTGCAGTCACTGTTCACACACGGCAGCATAACAAACATTGTACACAAGGACCTTATTTACAGCCAGCCAGCACATCTGCAAGTTGTCATTAGCACAGCATACAGCATGCTACAAGATCTGGAAGTTGTCATTAGCACAGCATACAGCATGCTACAAGATCTGGAAGTTGTCATTAGCACAGCATACAGCATGCTACAAGATCTGGAAGGTGTCATTAGCACAGCATACAGCATGCTACAAGATCTGGAAGGTGTCATTAGCACAGCATACAGCATGCTACAAGATCTGGAAGGTGTCATTAGCACAGCATACAGCATGCTACAAGATCTGGAAGTTGTCATTAGCACAGCATACAGCATGCTACAAGATCTGGGGTGTCATTAGCACAGCATACAGCATGCTACAAGATCTGGAAGGTGTCATTAGCACAGCATACAGCATGCTACAAGATCTGGAAGGTGTCATTAGCACAGCATACAGCATGCTACAAGATCTGGAAGTTGTCATTAGCACAGCATACAGCAAGATCTGGAAGGTGTCATTAGCACAGCATACAGCATGCTACAAGATCTGGAAGGTGTCATTAGCACAGCATACAGCATGCTACAAGATCTGGAAGGTGTCATTAGCACAGCATACAGCATGCTACAAGATCTGGAAGTTGTCATTAGCACAGCATACAGCATGCTACAAGATCTGGGGTGTCATTAGCACAGCATACAGCATGCTACAAGATCTGGAAGGTGTCATTAGCACAGCATACAGCATGCTACAAGATCTGGAAGGTGTCATTAGCACAGCATACAGCATGCTACAAGATCTGGAAGTTGTCATTAGCACAGCATACAGCAAGATCTGGAAGGTGTCATTAGCACAGCACACAGCATGCTACAAGATCTGGAAGGTGTCATTCGGTCTGAGAGAGTTACAGGATTCTGGGTGCTGGGTAATGACACACACACTTGCTCCAATCCCTTGATTGAGTTGAACACTAGTTGCCTCTCAACACTACTCCCATTGTTATGCTATGTGTTGATATTAGCAGCTGCGGATGACTACAACTAGTACAAGCAAAGGAAGGTTTATTTGGGGCAAATAAATGAAATCAAAATTCAAATGTTAAAAAAACAACCATGAGCACTACAACACTCTCCATTAACTCAGTGTAGTTCTCACGCAGAACAAACCTGCTGATGCCATTCAGAAGCGATGATGTAGGCACACAAAGTGATGCTTGGTACACCAAGTGCATTGATGATCAGCTGACTCCAAAAGTAGTAGCGGTGCATGTTGTTTTCATAGATCAGGGTCAAGGACGGACTGACACCATCCTTCTTGTAACGCGGCAGGAACTTTCGTTTTTTCGTTGTAAAAATAATCTTCATCCGTAACGGAGGGACCCTGGCCTTGCTGCTGACCTGTGGCTGGCTCAGAAGGCCTCTTGCTCTGCATGTCTACACAGAAAATGATTTTGTTGTGTAACAGACACAAACACCACACCACACATGCACACACATATACAGACTCTGACTGGGGAATTTTCAGTCATCTGGCAAATTTCAGCCAAATTTCCTATCCTTTCAGCCAAAAAATCTGAGTTTCAGCCAAAGAAAAGGAGAAAAAAATGGCCCCCATAGTGTAGTGGTTAGCACTTTGGACTATGGATCGGGAGACCCAGGTTTGAATCCCAGCCGAGGCAAGCGGGATTTTTCCTACCTAGTTCGGCTCCTACCCAGAGCAGGTGTGCTATGGGCCCAATGGGGAGGCTGTTGCCACACAGCCGAGATTCACCCACTTCACGGGTGCGACTTTGGGGGGGTGGGGGGGTGGGGGGTGCTTCCCTTGGTATGACACATCATACGATGTGGATGATTACACGGCTTGCATGTCAGTACCAAGACAGTATTTTACTTCTGGGTGCCACGAGAGGCTACTATTTTACTTCTGGGTGTCACGAGAGGCTACTATTTTACTTCTGGGTGCCACGAGAGGCTACTATTTTACTTCTGGGTGCCACGAGAGGCTACTATTTTACTTCTGGGTGTCACGAGAGGCTACTAAACATCTTTTTATAATAAGCTAAAATTTGTTTTCTTAAGTGGGTCATTGCCCCCATAGTTCCCTAGCAGGACGCTTCCTCTGCACCCCAGTCTAGGTTTCAGTCTTTTATTCCCTCAAAAATTCCCCGGCCTGCATATAAGCAGACACACCAACACATGTATACATGTGTGCACACACATGCACACAGCCACCCAAACACATGAATGCCCACTCATCTCTCAATCAATCAAGTTCTCATCAATATCTGAACCATACTGCCTGTATAGTAAACATTATACATGTCATGAATATCTAAACCATACTGCCTGTATAGTAAACATTATACATGTCATGAATATCTAAACCATACTGCCTGTATAGTAAACATTATACATGTCACGAATATCTAAACCATACTGCCTGTATAGTAAACATTATACATGTCATGAATATCTAAACCATACTGCCTGTATAGTAAACATTATACATGTCATGAATATCTAAACCATACTGCCTGTATAGTAAACATTATACATGTCATGAATATCTAAACCATACTGCCTGTATAGTAACATTATACATGTCATGAATATCTAAACCATACTGCCTGTAAACATTATACATGTCATGAATATCTAAACCATACTGCCTGTATAGTAAACATTATACATGTCATGAATATCTAAAACCATACTGCCTGTATAGTAAACATTATACATGTCATGAATATCTAAACCATACTGCCTGTATTGTAAACATTATACATGTCATGAATATCTAAACCATAATGCCTGTATTGTAAACATTATACATGTCATGAATATCTAAACCATACTGCCTGTATAGTAAACATTATACATGTCATGAATATCTAAACCATACTGCCTGTATAGTAAACATTATACATGTCATGAATATCTAAACCATACTGCCTGTATTGTAAACATTATACATGTCATGAATATCTAAACCATAATGCCTGTATTGTAAACATTATATGAATGTCAGGACTGATTTACTAATCTTACTGTGTCACATATTGCCATCATGGAATTTTGGTGTAACCCTGTTTCAAGAATAGTAAAGATGACTTCAATCCATGTCATTCTGCGCTATTGTCTAAATCCATTTATCATTTTATGCTAAAATTCCATGACAATGTTGATGTAAGCTCCAGTGTTCACAATAGTGTGTCAGATGCTATTCAACATTTTTCACCACTATGTACATGTACCTGCTGTAAAGTGAGAGAAGAATAGCTGTGTAGTGATGTTCGGACGAGACACCCACATCTGGTCACCGCCTGCAACACGTTCTTCATACCCCAGCACAACATCTTGTCCTCATTTACACAACGCTTGACTGGAAGTCTGCACACAGAGGACATATAGTTTTGACAGTCATTCCACATTCAGTATATTTTTCTTCTGTATCAAATGTTACAATGTCTTATACAGCAGCTGGGCAAACATATTTGGCACAAGTAGAATAATAAATGATTTAGCTGATGAAAGATACCATGCCTATCAACATGAGTCAGTTTAAATCTGTAGGTTAGGATCAAAACAGCAAGAAAAACAACAACAACAACAAAAACAACCATCCGGGGTCTGGGCAGCAGATGAAAGACTTTGTCCACACGGTTTTGTCCACATGTGTGGAGTAACACACCAATACTGCTAAAACAAGTAAATGTTTGTATACAGCGGAAGAATGCAAACAATGGATAATGAAAGCTGGTTGTTTTGGGGGTTTTTTTTTGCTTCCATGCACACATGGCCGACTAAAAGTGGGTAGTTTCAAGGATTTAGTGTCGGTGAAGAAATAAATCGCATGCCGGCCATGGTCAACTGAGTGACTTTGAAAGCAGACGACGGTGTCGTGGTTTCAACCCAAGGTACCAAAACCACCGTCATACGAAAGTAACAGCAGCGTATGAGGATGATTTAAGTTACCGATAACGTGGCAGACGACAAAGCCAGCTTACTGTGTGTTTTCGATGCTTCACAGTCCTCGAAAAGTCGCTGTCATTTCCTCTCGTTTCTGCAGAAGCCATGTGTAAAGTAAGGGAGGTCACTTTGCGAACCACATTGAGGAGACCACGATGGCTTATATTGTGTGACTGCGGCTGCGTAGCACAGCACGGAACCCGAACACGCATGTAGCCCTGACTAAGCATAGCATAGCATAGCATAGCATAGCATAGCATAGCAATTTAGGCTTTTTAGGTTGAAACCTCTTGCCCTCGTTATCAGACTGAAATGCATATTTGTGTCAGTGTATCCCGCATCAGTTTCAGTTTTCCCAGTATAGCCGCAGACCCGGCTCCACTGAACCGACATAATGCCACCGCCAGTGCAACTGACAGCCCGTCACGGCCCCCGGTCAGTCCTAACTGAGCCCGGTATTTAGCTGATCAGTAACTGAACTGAAAATCAGTTACCGCGGTGACCGGCGCGCACTGATTTTTGCCGTCATTGTGTGAATAAAAATAATAATGGTTGATGATGATCAGTCAGTAATCATTAAAAAAAAAAACAATAACTCAGTGATCAGTACCACCACAATCAGTCACGGCCACGCCGTCAGTGACCATCGCTACTGACACTATGACTATGTTATTTGTCTAGTAATGATCAGGCACCCTTCCACCATACCTTTTTCGGCTTCACTAGTCACCTATCAACCGTCGCCGGCGAACCCCGGCTCCGTCTAACGGTCCGGTCACTGACCGCGGCCACGGTCATCGTCGTCCCATGCCGCGACGGAGAGGCTTATCATCAAAACTGATTCTGAAGCGCCGGCAGTCACGAAGTCACGGCCGGTTTGAAATCATTTGGCGAGCGCTCTCAGTTCAGTTTTTAAGTTGTCACACCAACCCCGCCGGCGCTACTGATGCTTGCTTATCAGTGGAACTCCCTGCCTGCGCGGAATCACTGACCTGAGAACTGCGCCCACTCTCTCCGTCTGCCGGTTTCAGTTTCATCAAAGATCTTGGAAACATATCTTTCTGATTCCAAGGTCTCAGTTTGGTTTCATTGAGAGCAACCTTAGAGTGAAACGTTCCTATTCAGCAAAGCCTTCCAGTAATTTCCTGTGCCGGTAACTTGTCAGTCAATTACACCAGTATCGCCGGCACGTCTGTCCATCTTTATCATCATGTGTGTTCAGAGTTCGTTGGTGAGTAATCGGCATTTCAAGTTTGCGTTTTACTCTAGGCAAATACCACTTATTTATTAGTAGCAGTAGTAGTAATAGTAGTAGTAGTGATCACTGCTTCATTTTCAGTTACGACTGACTGCCGATACTGAAGGGCGTAACTCACGGTTGAGCGGCCATCATCGCGTGTAACTTGACTAAAAACACGTTACTGGCGAAGATAGTGACTGTTGACTTGCTTTGCAATATCACTCGGCACACGTGTACAAATTAAACAATCTATGCACTCACTTAATTCAGTCTTGTTTGCTGTGCAGTTTTGTAAACTTTTTTTTTTTTTTTAAGTAAATACAAGTATGGGTGTATCAGTGTAACCTTTAATCGTTGTCTCTCATCTAGTGTTTAGACTGCTCCAGCAATCGTCTGTGTCAGTGTACATGTATTACTGATAGTATTTGTAATATTGACACTGACCGCCCTTCTTTAAATGTGCAACTAAAAAGACTGAATAGGATGGCGTCTTTCACACACACACACACACACACACACACACACACACACACACACACACACACACACACACACACACACACACACACACACACATACACTGACACACACACACTGACACACACACACACACACACACACACACACACACACACACACACACACACACACACACCAGCCAATTCTTTTTCGTACTAATGCACGGGCGCCGGAAGATGTTTGGGGGAGGGGGGGGCAGAATCTCGGAGGGGGGAACGTTGCCCGAAGAAAGTGAAAAGCGGGGGGGGGGGGGGGGGGGCGATCAAATGCTGCGTAGGCAAAAAACCTTTACGAACCAGGACGTTGCCCGAAAAAAGTGAAAAGCGGGGGGGGGGGGGGGGGGGGGGGGGGGGGGGGCAATCACAGGAGCGGACAGCCTTCGGTCCGCAAAAACAGAAGTTCTCTGTTGGGTGGGATGAGGGAGAGAGCACTAAGAGGGGTAGGGGGAGAGGAAGGGGGGGGGGCAAGACCATGGCTTTGCCCCCCCTCTTGCCATAGTCACCTAATTTTCCAGGGGGGGGGGGGGGCAAAAAGACACTCCCCCTGCCCCCCCCGGTTCCGGCGCCCCTGTAATCATAAACACATCGTTCGGGAGAGACTAAACAGACAGACTGAGCAGAGTGAAAAGCAGTGTAAATATTGAAAATCACGTGGGCCGGGGGTGGGTGACCGACTAGGTGGGATGGATGATAAATACAAATTGTTGATTGAAAATCGTGGAACCTAGCATAGTTTGTTTGTTAGAGTTACGTCCCATTGTTTTTGTTTGTCCTGATGAAGGCACAATGCCGTAATGTCGACGCGTTGACTGAAACTACAACTGATGTGTCTCGTAAGATTAGTGGTTCATATTCAGTTTTCTTTCCGTTTGTTGCTTCTAGCATGGCAGCGGTTTGCCAAATAACATCCGTACCGTCAATGCATTGCGCAACAGTACTTGCCGGCCCAACCCTCCAGCCCTGAACGTGGACACACTTTCCACGTCAGTGGACGAAAAGAAGTTTGATGCCAGTACTTCAAACAACGTTGAGCGGATAGCATTACAGATGTGTACTGGGCTGTGCGACCGTGACTGGGGTGGTGTGTATTCCATCACACGCTACCAGAGAAAATGACAAACTATAGAGCTGTAACAGGTTTGAATGTTTGCCGTAACGCATGACTACCAGTTTGGACAAAGGGTTGAACCACCGATGGACCTCGATGTAGAGGTTGAATTGACGCAGGCTTTGTCGGTGCACTGACTCACCGCCGTCACCTCGGGGAATAATCACGTGACTATACCAACAAGACTGAAGCCTTCCGGTGTTGGGTCTTTCAGGAGTGCTGGTCCCTCTCTGTGGAACTCGTCGCCTGAGACTCTTTACAAAGCTCCAAGCATCCAGATCTTCACTGAGCCTTAAAAACTCATCTCTTCTGCAAAGACTGACTCAGTGATAGTGCCAAACACGACAAACTTCTCTCTATCTCTCTCTCTCTCTCTCAAGCGCTGCGAGCCTGAAGTGTTTTCGCGGAGCACAGCTGCACTATACAAGTGGAGTGACAGGACTGGATTGGACCAGCGCCAGCACGATGGCCGACGAAAACGGGACCGCCTGATTTTCGTGAGATCGGAACTCGCCCGAGATCACTCCAGTCGTAGCCACAAACAGCGTGTTGAAAAAAACCGATCCGACTCTGCATTATGCAGTCAAAGTCACAGTTACAGAGGTCGGTTTCAGCGCCCTGTACTGCTCACTGGCCATCGCCGGTCACGTGGTTATCCACCCTGGTAATTGACGCTGAACTCACATTGTGCCTGTCTGACAGTTGGATCATTCGATACCCGGGCCGGCTCAGAAAATTAAACCCAAGCGATAGCGGTTGCCCAGGACACTGACTGCCACAGCAAAAAAATGAGACAAATTTTGGTCGACTTTCTCCTGCTAGTGTTGATTGTAACGAATGGATATTATTACAAATCAGGTAAGCAGTATTTACTCTAATTAATTCAGTACTTTTTTGAAAGAGAGCCAGATTACAAATTTGAAAAAAAAAAAAATCTTTCCTGTCTCATCCTTTCAAAAAAAATTTTCTTCGATGAAATGTAAGTGGACGTATCAACATTGTCACAAAAGCAAAATTTCCTACTTGTGTGTTTGCTTGTTTAATCGTGTTCTACGTGATGCGGCATGGTTGATTGTGTTGTGTAGGTTTTGTAGCCGGATCGGAGGAGATGCGGATGTTGCACGAGCGGTTGCTAGGCAACTACAGCCGGCACGTCCGTCCCGTGGTGAAGGAAGACTCGGTGCTCGAGGTCAACTTGACCGTGCACGTGCTCTACGTCCTAGAGCTGGTGAGTGATGTGTAGGACTCACCTGACACACTCCTGAATGCCAGCTATAGAACAGCACTCACACTCACAAAAACAGTTCCCCTTACTCAACTCCACCCCCATCCCCACCCCCACCACCATCGGGCCCTCCCTTTCTATAACCAAATATTCATTTGCTTGTGGACGAGTGATGACAGTGATGATAATTTTGAAGTTTATTGTTAAATACATTTTCCGTAATGTTTGCATAGTTTCTTTTTAAGCCGCTGAGTGTGTGTGTGGGGGAGGGGGGGGGGCGCTAGGAATGGAAAATGTCTGAGCAACTGTTTCCAAATTTGCAACCGCCTCGGCGTGGCTTTTTTAATGCTTGTTATCATTATGTTCGAGTACAAGCGTGAGGTTGCGTGACACAAAATAACCCAACGCATTCCACAGTTTCTCGTGTTCCGCGGAACAGTAGAGAACAGGACAATATCGTTGTTGTCCTTTTCCACAAACAGGACCTCAAGAACCAGGTGCTGAAAACTGCTGGCTACCTGGACGTGGTGAGTGTTTGTCATACAATGCTAGGGTATAATATTATCTGTCATGACTTTCATTAGTAATATAGAAGACAGCGTTGGTATCAAATGTTATCTGGACGTGGTGAGTGTTTGTCATACAATGCTAGGGTATAATATTATCTGTCATGACTTTCATTAGTAATATAGAAGACAGCGTTGGTATCAAATGTTATCTGGACGTGGTGAGTGTTTGTCCTACAATGCTAGGGTATAATGTTATATGTCATGACTTTCATTAGTAATACAGAAGACAGCGTTGGTATCAAATGTTATCTGGACGTGGTGAGTGTTTGTCATACAATGCTAGGGTATAATGTTATATGTCATGACTTTCATTAGTAATATAGAAGACAGCGTTGGTATCAAATGTTATCTGGACGTGGTGAGTGTTTGTCATACAATGCTAGGGTATAATGTTATATATCATGACTTTCATTAGTAATATAGAAGACAGCGTTGGTATCAAATGTTATCTGGACGTGGTGAGTGTTTGTCATACAATGCTAGGGTATAATATTATCTGTCATGACTTTTATCAGTGATCTGGAAGAAAGCACGTCATTTGATATTTTTCGGAAAGTGTCAGTCTTGACGTGATGGTTTTGTTGTGATGTTGAAGGTATGGAGAGATGAATACTTACACTGGGATCCTTCCCACTATGGTCACGTGACGGATTTCCTCATCCCACAGAGCCTCGTCTGGCTTCCAGACGCCGTCATCTCTAACGAGTGAGATTAAAGTTTTCATTTTTACCTCCCCCCCCCCCCCCCCGCCCTCCTCGCGCGCGCTTTTGTCAATCCCTAAGCCACAAACAAAACAAACACCAGCCAACAAACCGGACCAACCAATCAGCCAACAAACCGGGCCAACCAATCAGCCAGCAAACCGGGCCAACCAGCCACTGAACAAACCAGCCAACCGCCATAGTGTGGGGAAGTCCAGCTGATCTCATCGGACATACTAATCTAACACCGTGTGTTACAATTGGACTGCGGGAGCAGTTCTGGTCAAACAGGCGGGCGGTTTTCACAAATTCTGTCCAAACAATACGAGTTTCCAGTTCCAGGCACTAGAAACACCAGCGGACGTGGTTGTTGGCCATTGTCATAGTGTATCAGCGGTTCGGTCCATAAGATACTGAAATGGATTGAATCACCGGTCCTAAATCACACAGCAATTCAGCCATCACGAAATATGTCAACACAACGCTAGCCCGGCACGTTCATTATTAAGGTGCAAACAGTATCGACATTTTCTCTTCACCCTGCTCATCCCAGGGGTGAGGGCCGGGGAGGGGGGTGGGGGGTGGGTGAAATTATTAATTAGGCACACACAGCGCCGCAGTATGCCAATCGAAGATGCATGTAATAGTGAACTTGACAAGCACTAACAAGTTGCGTGTTTCCACATCAGTTTCCTTCATAAATAATTACCTTGCACAGGCAACGAAAATAATACTAGTGGTTGTAATGTTTACCATCATAGTCAGTATTCCGCCCGCTAATTCTAACGAAGTAAACAAAAAGAAGAACGAAATCAAAATAATTGATCAGTCATCACTGAGCCACTGAGGCCTCAAAAGTTTACTCGTTATTTCAGTTCCACAGCGGGGAGTGCAGGTGGTTGAGTCGGCTGCTGTTTGGGAATTAAAGGTCCTCTGAAGGGGCTAATGCTATCATTTGTACCCTCACAGATTGTTATCAGCTGTTTTCATACGTACATACGAACGAACGTACACACACACACACACACACACACACACACACACACACACACACACACACACACACACACACACACACACACACACACACACACACACACACACACACACACACTGACACACACACATTTGCATACATACATACGTGCAAACATTATACATACATACATACATACATACATACATACATACATACATACATACATACATACATACATACATATAGCCAAGGATACATATATGCGGCCGAAGCAGTTACAAAGGGTCACGCACGTCAGTGATCCTCTCATCCAAGGGGGGTAACCCTAGCAGTGGTCAGCAGTGGAACAACAATATCATCATCATCAACAACAACAACTGACAACAACAACTTGATAACATCATCAACAACAACAACAATCTGAATCCTCGTTTGTGTAAATGACGACGATATGAAGCGTAGCGTGGCCTTTCACTGTGTTGCACGTGTACAGTGTACGCGGTGTCTTCAGCTTGGGTTCCGACCGGGCTCTCGTCAGGGTGATGCATGATGGGACGGTCACGTGGCAGCCAGAGTTCAACACTGAAACCGGCTGTAAAGTGGACATTTACAGGTAACTTGACCCACACACTTCCTGTACACCACCTCCACCATACTAGGATTCTCAGTCACAAGCAGATCATGCAGATATACTGATTATTTTGGTGTGTGTGTGTGTGTGTGTGTGTGTGTGTGTGTGTGTGTGTGTGTGTGTGTGAGAGAGAGAGAGAGAGAAGAGGTTGAATTCAGTGTGTATTACCTTGGGGTCTTTTTTTAGGCTAGGCGATATAGAAGCCGTTTATAATATGATATAGATAAAAAATGAAGGCTATGTTTATGTGCCTACAGATACCCGTTCGACACACAGGCGTGTGACATCGAGATGCTGCCGTGGATGTCGACAAGTCAGTACCAGGCTATGAGATACGCAGGGATTCAGATAGCTTTTGCCCAAACCAACAGCGAGTTTCAGCTCCTACGAGCCACCGTGAACCCCATTCAGTACCCCGTCACCTTCAGTTCCGGTGTGTTCTCTTCCTGTATGTGGTCAAGTCTCCTTTCTTTTTTAGTTCATTTGAATACCTCGGTACAGTAGCTGATTCATTTAGTTTAGTTTAGTTCCGTGCGGTGTAGTCAGTGCTGTTTAGTTTTTCAACTTCAGTCTAAAGCACCAACATACCACTGCCGGTGTGTGTGTGTGTGTGTGTGTGTGTGTGTGTGTGTGTGTGTGAGCGCGCGCGTGCGTGCGTGCGTGCGTGTGTGCGTGTGTGTGTTTTCTCAACATTTTGAACTTTTGAAGCTCTTTTAATTATCTCACACCAGACTGCAAACTTTGTGGCCATTCTGTCTCTTGCAAGCACTGCCAGCTGCCTGAATGACCTATGCTACACCATTTTATTTGAACTAGTATTTCACAATCGACCAAAGCGTGTCGTAAAAAAAAAGGAAAAGCATGTCACATTGTCAGTACCGGGTCGCTTACGACTGCGTACGTCGCATACCGACATGGCGACGAGGTGCCATGTCGGAAAAAAAAAAAACCAAAAAACTATGTGGCCGGGGCTTTACATACGTGAGAAGGAGAAAAGGGCAAAATTAATGCCCTATACTAGGTGACCGTGAAAGAATAGGACATTTGTATAGGACATTTATCCTGAATATTGTCCACTGTGTCACAGAAATAATAGGACATAATTCTGTACGCCCTTATAAGAAAGTAATCAGACATTTCAAGAATGCGACGCTGATATGACGCTCTGTGTGACAGTGACCAGGTCTGCTATGTGACAGTGACCAGGTCTTCTATGTGACAGTGACCAGGTCTTCTATGTGACAGTGACCAGGTCTGAAATGTCACAGTGACCAGGTCTGAAATGTCACAGTGACGAGGTCTGCTATGTGACAGTGACCAGGTCTTCTATGTGACAGTGACCAGGTCTGCTATGTGACGGTGACGAGGTCTGCTATGTGACAGTGACCAGGTCTGCTATGTGACAGTGACCAGGTCTGCTATGTGAAGGTGACGAGGTCTGCTATGTGACAGTGATCAGGTCTTCTATGTGACAGTGACCAGGTCTGCTACAGTGACGAGGTCTTCTATTTGACAGTGACCAGGTCTTCTATGTGACAGTGACCAGGTCTGCTATGTGACAGTGACCAGGTCTGCTACAGTGACGAGGTCTTCTATTTGACAGTGACCAGGTCTTCTATGTGACAGTGACCAGGTCTGCTATGTGACAGTGACCAGGTCTGCTACAGTGACGAGGTCTTCTATTTTACAGTGACCAGGTCTTCTATGTGACAGTGACCAGGTCTGCTATGTGACAGTGACCAGGTCTGCTACAGTGACGAGGTCTTCTATTTGACAGTGACCAGGTCTTCTATGTGACAGTGACGAGGTCTGCTATGTGACAGTGACCAGGTCTGCTATGTGACAGTGACCAGGTCTTCTATGTGACAGTGACCAGGTCTTCTATGTGACAGTGACCAGGTCTTCTATGTGACAGTGACCAGGTCTTCTATGTGACAGTGACCAGGTCTGCTATGTGACAGTGACCAGGTCTGCTATGTGACAGTGACCAGGTCTTCTATGTGACAGTGACCAGGTCTTCTATGTGACAGTGACCAGGTCTTCTATGTGACAGTGACCAGGTCTTCTATGTGACAGTGACCAGGTCTTCTATTTTGGGAAACAGTGCGTGAACTTCTCAGTTGTTCTTGTTTTTGCATTCTTCTGGCGATCAACCAGTCAGTCAGCTGATCGAAGAAGGCTTTTCCTTCTGTAGTCTGATTCATCTGACTTAGGACAGATTGCTACATTCACACAGGCTGTTTGGAGCATTGTGGGGCGGCGGGGATTTGGACTGTGTGTCGGTTGGGTGGCAACATGGGTCGGAGTCAAAGGCGTGCCAACTGCAAGATGCTACCGTGACACTGCAACCGTTAGAAATCCCGAACGAAGTCGCTGTACGTTTTCTGTGTCGCCCGACAGGTCCGCAAACACTCAAGTTATAGGTGTGGGAAATCCGAGACAACGAAAGGGGATTGTACTGTTTACTGATGGCGGCTGGTAAAAATTGTCACTGCAAGATCGTAAATCAACGCTTGAAGCACTCATCTATCTGCGCGTAAACAACATTTCAACAGTAAGATGTATTCCTTTCCAGATTCTTCTTCGTTTCAGTTTTGTTTTGTCGCTCCCTGCTGCACGGACTTGGATGCGCCATTAACCGAAGATTTCCGGGCCGACCGTGTCAGTTTTCACAGTAGTGTGCTACAAACTCGAGTCTGTAGTAAGTAGAGTTTGTAGTATACGAACTACTTATTCTGTCAAGCTCAACGACCGCCTTCAGACCTTTGATCTGTTTCCTGTGTGCAGACGTGTTGGAGGCTTGCAAGTTCACAGTAGTACTCAAGCGTCGCTCCACGTTCTACCTGCTGAGCACGGTGCTCCCCCTTGCTGCTTTTTCGCTGTTAACTCCCTTGGCTATGCTGGTTCCGGCTGACAGCGGGGAGAAGATAACTCTGTCTGTTACCGTGCTACTGGCCAATCTCGTGTTCATGGGATCGCTCAGCGACTCCGTGCCCAGGGTTGGCGACTCTATCTCACTGTTTGGTAAGTGTCGGCATGACGCAAAATCAACCAATCAATCAATAAAATTAGTAACAAACCACCTGTTCCCAGGCCACCCCCCTTCCACACATGTAGGCTAAAAATCGTTGGTTGTTTCAGTCGGCGGTACATGTACCACTGAAATACATGCAGTCAGCTAAAGTACTCAAACAGTTTCACACTGACAGTAAGAAGAGACCGAAACGCAAAAAGGAAAGCACAGCGTCTGCCACAGCTTTGCCATTACGCCTGACTAGGACAGGTTTGGGCCGTTGCCTCCCTCGTTTGCACGGCCAGCAGACGTCACTGTATTGCCGTCAGTGCTCTACCTAATATTTCGAGTGTTTAGGTCAACACATAAACGTAAGTGTTCCCAAACAGAAGTAGTCTTTTAGTCGCCTAGCCTAGTCTTCGAATTCGCTCCTTTTAGAAAATTAAAGTCGTAGGTTGATTTGAATTTTTCCCCCCAGAATGCCACAAAACACATGTAAAAATGAATTGTGTTCAGTGTTCCAGTTTTCTATGCAAATGTGTAATAGTAATTTCAGAAATCAGGCCAGTAGAAAATGAGGGTCGGTAGGTCCACCAAAGCGTATACATCACGTGGTACTGAATGAATTGTGTTTGTTTCAGTGTTGTACGCAAGTCTACAGATTCTTCTCAGCTTCGCCGCTGTCATCGTCAATGTCGCCGCTCTCTGCATATCGCGCATGTCCACCGAAACCGGAAGTGACGAAACACAATGCCCCCTTCCGGCACCAGACAGTTCATCAAGCACAACCGGCGCTTTGTACGAAATGGCGAGGTGTTTTCTGTACGTTCTGCGTTGCGGAATTAAAAAGCCTACACACGTTCACAACAGTCAAGGGGCGATCAATCACGGAGCTGCTTTCGAATCGGAAGACACAGTTACGCACTCTTCCGTGAACAGTATCTCTAATGGCCTTGCACTGATGCATTCTGGGTCAGAGCGGGAGAAGCAGTCAGATGGCGCATCAAAAGGGATCAAGACAAGGACTAGAGACAGACGTCCGGCTATTGCACGCCGAGACACGCTGTGTTTCTTGGGGATGCTTTTGGTTGTAATTGGCGTAAACGTTGTCACCATTACAATTCTTGTGTCTTAAAACACACACACACACACACACACACACACACACACCGGCGAATAGTCTGCATTGCTCACGGGCAAATCGTTGATGTTTTACCGGGCCTCGGTCATTGTCAGTACATACTATACATCGACACTGATAGAACAAAGAAAGGATTGTAAATATTTAATACCTTTGACAAAAACGTCAGCAGTACTGATTCACAGACTGAAAAACAGCGAGATCAACAATGGAAAATTAAAGTGATTTATAGAGTTGTCCTATTTTCCACGTAGACTGACTCAGTGGAAATATACGTTTCATTGAAGACATACAAGTACACGTATTAGCATCGGCAGTGCGTCCACTTTTACTAGATTTGAACACAAAACACAATCAGAAACAAACATCAGCCTGCAGTACATTGTCTGTCAGTTAACTGGCAAAAAGTCCAGAACACGCAGCCTTTCTACAACCTCTTTCCCCCGCCTTCCAGACTTGAAAGCAGCAGTTGCCTCCCTTACACCGGTAATTGCGATGAACGAACGGACAAAGTACAAAAGTACACTTGAACCTCTTGTCCAGAATTAGTCAACATGTACGATGTCCATACTGAACATGATTGTGCATAATACACCTTGTCACCTGGAAACACTAATATAATTCACAAACAGTCACTCGTCTCACAATACAGCCAGTCTGTATGTAGCTTCTCTTAACGGTATACTCAGGTTCCTCAGCACAGCGTCGTCATGACCTACTTTATACCCCAGCACGTTGTACACGGCGCGACACACGCGGTCCGTTCTGGTCACGTGATCACTGTCGACGTCAGTCCGCCATCTATTGGCCGTGAACTTGGGATCTTGTCTGTAGGTGGAGAAAGCCCCCATGTCTTCGTTGGTGGACGTCAACTTCCTCAGTCCCCTTACCACAGCCCGACTCATCTCTAATCCCAGAGCCTTGTAAAGTCGTGCTGTCAACCCAAGCGGATCCTCCGCAACGTCTTCGTAACGGACCGTGACGGCCCTCCCGGGGAAAATTTTCTGCAGGAGCAGCATGTGAGCCATATCGTCCGACACCATCCGGCAAAACTCCTGGGGCGTTGGAGCGTGACCGAACAGCGCCCTCTGGGATAGTAGCGTAGCGCGGGGGTCTCTCACCAGGTAGACGACCTTGAGGTCAGGGTCACGCCTCATCAGGCTGAACACGGAGCGCGCCGGCAGACGGATGGCCTTGACAGTGATAAAAAAAGAACGGTTACTTATTTTGACAGGAGCCGTAGTTGTTGTCGTGGTCGACTCGAATCATGAGTATCCGATTACCACCTTTTGCGGCTGACTCAAATCACCACCGTCTACCGGGTGGCTCAGCGTTAAGCGCTGGACTTCCAGTCTGAAGGAACTGCTATGCGCTTACCCCTGGTCATGCAGTCCCAACTTATCTTACTACGGGGCGTTCGGTGGTCAAGTGGTTACGAGACTGTCACCAATGCGAGAGGTCAGGTTCTAGTCCCACTCGGGGCGAAGATTTTTTTCTTTCTCGTGCGTGGCACCGTTCATTCGGGCCGTCATGGGTTCTCTCCGGGTACTCCGGCTTCCTCCCCCTCTGCTTTGGAAATGTTCAGCCCATAAAAATCGAAAAGAAATCAAATTCTAAAATTCCGAAAATTCATAGCTGAGCTGACCCTTCACACCACGTGATTGTAATGTATTCATGTCCAGTGTCTGAGAGAATGTGTGTGATTCACGTGAGCGTGCGTGTTGGGTTTAGCTCGCGGCCGCTTTGAGACACACATTTTGGATAAAGCGCCTGCATTAATGCGAATGTTATCATTAAATGGGACATAAAATACACGAGACCAAGGGGGGTGGGGGGGACCCTTAACAATCATGAGAAAGAGGGGCAATAGCGTGGTACATGTACTCGTACCTGGTGCAGATGTGAAGACCACCACCAAGTAGCGGAGCTGACCTTGCTAACCGTCAAACTCACTGTGGGGATGGCCACTCGGGGTTCATACAACTCAGTCAGGATCAATGAATCAGGTTTATTGCAGGTCAAGATGAGGACAGCATTCAGGTTGGACAACATGGCGTAACAAGCTGCGTGCGCATCACTAGTACCCCCAAGCCCTCATGGGACAGTCACTAGGGACTCTTACCAGTGGTCCAAGGGAGACAACCTCACTTATCGTTACATCTTCCCCTTTTACAAGTTAATAGCAATTAACTAAACCAAATCGAACGCAACTTTAAAATGTCTTATCTTGGAAATAAAGTGCTACTGGCAATCATACTGGAAACATCTCTGTTCCTTATTTAGCAATGTTCTAACTTCTATACTGATGGGTGATTATACTATCTGACAACTGTCCTAGTAAACAGAACCAACTTTTACTGCACATTCCACTAGCTATATAAATAAAGCAATAATCAGCAATATTTCCAAAACATACAGAACACCTTAATTAAACAAAATGTTCTTAATCAGGCAGTTCAGGACTGTTTCCACTGTCTTGATCTCCATCAGCACTCACTGTACTGTTTCTTCAAATAAGAATTTCACCATCAGATCACACACAATAACTCAAATAAATAACATCTCACTAATAATGAATTCTTATCATCTAAAGAGTACACTGGTGATCTGGAACTTAACACTACTGGTTCCCTAACACTCTGCACTGGAATCCAGGATGAAGAACACTGAAGCTGTAAAGTATCCACTCAGGAACTTATATATATGGCTTACCCACATATACTGATACTGATCACACTTTACTACACCACACTTTGCACACTGTAAAGTAATCCAACTGAAAATCGAAGATCACTGGAACCTAACTGGCTTGTTAATAACACGACCAGATCTGGTAACACGTGCTGGTGTAGCTGCTTCTGGAATCGAAGACTGTGCTGTAGGACCCGGTGTAGGATCCGGTCCGGTCCCCCCTCTGAAGCAGTCCCCCGGGGGACCAATTCGTGGCAAAAACTGCTCTATAATGGTCCCCCCTTAGACATCCAGCCTCGTTTTCGACTGGTCCCCCTGGGCGATTTTGGTCCCCCCTCGCATCCAAAATAGGCCCCCTCTCGAACTGGTCCCCCTCTTTTCTAACCAATGTAGAGCTATGTCAGTATTTATTTTTAACTTTATTGTTATAGTGTGTGTCAACTCAGTAGAAAACGTGACTCTGGATCTCTCTCACTCTCTCTCTCGCCCCCCACACTTTCTCTCCTCCCCCCATCTCTCAAACACACACACACACATTATGCACGCACGCACGCACGCGTGCACATTCACTCACGCACGCACGCACGCAAACACACAAACGCGCACACACACACACACACACACACACACACACACACACACACACACACACACACACACACACACACCTCTTTCGTTATATGTATAATTATTTTGATTTTTGTACAGAGATGTTATTCAAGATGATCTTGAACTGGGTCAAGGTTACAGTGTCAAATCTAAACTTTTAAAAGTGATTTAACTTCGTAGATTTGCCGTTCTATGTAGCCTATACTTTTGTTTTTTATTTTCTCTTTTCTTTTCTTTTGTGGGATGAGAAAACGGTCGCCACTAAAAAACAAAAGTATAGGCTACATAGAACGGCAAATCTACGAAGTTAAATCACTTTTAAAAGTTTAGATTTGTTTTCTCTTTTCTTTTTTTTGTGGGATGAGAAAACGGTCGCCACGCTTCTTGACACGTCACGTGACTCGTGTCAAACATGCCTATAATTATAAGTACACGACAATTCATTCCGTACTTGGGCCACCGAGGTTGAGATATTTGCTGCAGCCACCCTCTTGGACACGCCCGTGTATGTGTTCACAAGAGAGGCTCCAGGCCGACAACCTAGGTGGCTGAAATACGGGCCAGTTTGGCAATCGGCCCCATTGAAAACAGACAGAGTAATTTATATAATGAATCTTGGACATCACTTTGCTCCTGTTTTTTGTGTCACTCCTTAGACCAGAACTGTTAGTCTTCTGCTGTTTTTGTTGTTTCAAGGGTCATGATTTGAGACACTGGTACTCAGTCTTGACTGTCTACTTGAAGTACGCTGAAAGCCAAAGGTGGCAACTAGTTTTCATGTCATGGACACTTACTTAATTTTGAAGAAATATTTTTTCTATGGCGTTGTATAGAAAATATTAGATACTTGGTCTTTGATGTTATTCTCTAAATGCTATTTCCAGTTTTAAAAAATTGACAGGAAATGTGGACAGCAAAAAAGAACCAATGCAAAAAAACTGAAAGAAACAAGAACACAACCAAACAAATATATCTCACACACACAAAAATAACAACAAGCACATAAATCGGAAAAAAAAAAGAAAAAAAATGTTCCTATGGCCCTGTGCTTTTGGGGACAATAAAGTTTTGTAACAATAAAGTTAAAAATAAATACTGACATAGCTCTACATTGGTTAGAAAAGAGGGGGACCAGTTCGAGAGGGGGCCTATTTTGGATGCGAGGGGGGACCAAAATCGCCCAGGGGGACCAGTCGAAAACGAGGCTGGATGTCTAAGGGGGGACCATTATAGAGCAGTTTTTGCCACGAATTGGTCCCCCGGGGGACTACTTCAGAGGGGGGACCGGACCGGATGCTACACCGGCACTGCGGCGGCTTGCGACGACTCTGGAGCTTCCTGCGGAGATGGTGGTCGACCAGGTAGACCTCCCTGTTCCTTCGGCTCCTGCACTGGTAATGGTGACGATACTGGCGGTGCGACAGGAACGATGACTGATGAGTCAGACTGAAGACTGAGGCTTGTGTCTGACTCAGGTCGGCGCATCAGATTACGGCGATTGCGTCGTACCTGACCTGATGGCGTCTGGATCAGGTATGATCGGGGTGCACATTTCCCAATCACCTCCGCCGGCAACTTCCAGCCCTTCTGCCCGTCCAACTTGACAAGCACTGGATCACCTGGGCTCAGTTCTGACAAAGGCTGTGCACCATGATGACGATCATAGTAGAACTTCTGCTTCTGCTTGAACCCCTGGTCACGCTCACGCAACTGTTTGGCATCAACAGTACGGGGTGTGAGCGTTGAAGGTAGGGCAGGAAGTGTAGTATGAAGTTTCCTCCCCATAGCTAGCTCAGCTGGACTAGCTCCCAGTTCAGGAATCGGTGTGGACCGATGAATGAGGAGAGCGAGGAACGCGTCATCTTGACGGAGAATGCGTTTGGCTGTCTTGACTGCGTTTTCAGCTGCTCCATGCTGAAAATTCCAGCTTGCAGAAAAGCGCTTGAATTCTGCAGACGTGAAGTTTGTCCCATTATCAGTCACTACTGTCTCTGGGATACCGTGACGGGCAAAACAGCCCTTCAGCTTGCCAATGACAGCGAACGAAGTTTCGTTTGGCAAGCAACTCAGCTCAATGTATCTTGAGTAATATGGTTTCCCTTTGAAGTCAAGGAGATCAGCTCCTACTTTCTGGAACGGTCTGTCTGGCAGACTGGAAGGCAGTAGCGGTTCATGGACATGAGATGCTTGCTTCTCTAAGCACAGCATGCAGTTCGCCACTCTGTTCTTAATGTCTTTGCCGATCTGTGGCCACCAAACACACTGGGCTGCACGCTCTCTGCATTTGGCCACACCCTGATGACCATCATGGATTCTGTCTAGCAGTTCCTTTCTCAAGCTCTGCGGAACTACTATTCTGTCCCCTTTCAATAACAGTCCATCATGGACGCTCAGTTCACTGCGAAGTGCAAAAAGGTTTCTCGCTGCGAGTTGCACATCTTCTTTGTGTTCTGGCCATCCCTCAAGCGTGTACTTCATAGCACACTGGAGGGTCACATCACGCTTTGTCTCTTCCTGCAGCTGGATGAGTCTCGTGTCTCTCACTGGCCATGATGCAGTGACATCGTCCTGAGATCGCTCATCTCCTGCTGAGACTGGTTGCCGTGACAGTGCATCTGCCACAAGCATCTCTTTCCCTGGAACATGAGTTGCTGTGAAATTGAATCTCATCAGCCGAAGCAACAGTCTCTGACAACGCAGAGGTGTATCAGATAGGTCTTTAGAGTTCATGAGGGGCACCAACGGCTTGTGGTCCGTCATGACGTCGAAGTGTTGCAGTCCGACCAGGTACTTGCTGAACTTCTCACACGCCCATGTAGACGCCAGACATTCTTTCTCTATCTGTGCGTAGTTCCTTTCAGCCTTGGTCAGCATTCTCGATGCGAAGGCAACTGGGCGAAGTCTATCCCCATGCTTCTGCAACAGAACTGCTCCAAGACCGTAGCTGCTTGCGTCGGCACTCACGATGGTAGGCAACTCTGGATCGAAGTACGCCAGTGTAGGCGCAGACGTTACAAGCTCTTTCACTTGCTTCACTGCTGCAACTTGCGCTGGACCCCAGCACCACGCTTTCTCCTTCTCTAGGAGTTCAGACAGCGGGCTCACGACAGTGGACATGTTGGGAAGATATCTGCCTATGAAGTTAATCATCCCAAGAAATCTACGCAGCTCTGCAATGTTTGTTGGGTCAGGCATGTTCCTGATTGCCTCAGCTTTCTGGGGGTCGGGCTTGATCCCAGACTGGCTCATGATGAAACCCAAGAACTTGATTTCCTTCTTCTTGAACTCGCATTTCTGTTTGTTGAGCTTCACCCCAGCTTGGTGTAGCTTGCTCATCGCTTCTTTCAGATGAATGTCGTGATCCTCTGGACACTTGCTGTGGACCAAAATGTCGTCGAAGTAGCAGATAACACTTTCCTGCTCACCCAGTATCTGCTCCATTGTCTTTTGGAAAATTTCAGGAGCACTGGAGATCCCCTGCGGCAATCTGCGGAAAAAGTATCGCCCACACGGAGTGATAAAAGTTGTGAGTCTTGCCGTGCTGTCATCAAGTGGAACTTGGAAAAATCCTGACGTAGCATCGAACTTGCTGAAGATGGTTGAACCTCTGAGCTTGTGTACAACATCTTCCGCTGTCGGAAGAATGTATCTTTCCCGCGTCACTGCTGCATTCAGCTTTTTGTAGTCTGTGCAGATGCGGACATCTCCTGATGGCTTGATAACAGGAACGATCGGGGCACACCAATCAGTCGGCTCCTCGATCTTTTCAATTATTCCAGCTTTCTCCATCCTCTTCAGCTCCAACTTGACCTTGTCTAGCAAGGGAATGGGCACTCTCCTCGCTACCTGGACACTATATGGCGTACAGTTTTCTGTCAGCTGTATCGTGACTGGCTTCACTCTAATCGGCTGCTCGTCAAGCTCCCCAAAAATGGGTAACTCAATATTGTCAGCGTCAGCTAGCTTAATCAGTTCCATCCTCACGGCTGCCTCTCGACTGAGCAGGTTTTCTGACAAGTGAGAATTCACCACATACAGTGTCAATGGAAGTGTCTTGTTCCCTACTCTGGCCTTCATAATTTCAATTTTGCCAATGCATTCCAGTTCTCCTCCCGGGCTGCGGAGAATTGTGTCAGTTGTCTCTAAGGCAGGCTTTGGCTTCATTGCGTTGTACGTTTTTGCGGAGATCACCGAGACGTCAGCCCCCGTGTCGATCTTGAAGGGTATGTATCTGTTCCCTAGTCCAATCTGAACTCGCCATGGTGATTGCGTTTTTCCATCCGAGACTGACATAAGGAACGCTTCGCCATCTTTTGCAGACAGATCATCCACGGTCTTGCGTGTGCATGCTCTGGATCGAGCAAAATGTCCCTGCCTGTGACATCCCCTGCACTCTTTCCCAAACGCCGGACAACGTTTCCTAGCGTGAGTCTTGCCACAAAATTTGCAGTCATGTACCAAACTGTCTTTCATGTGTCTGCCACCCTCAGCACCCTGGCTACTGTGCCAGTGGTGTTTTCCTCTCTGTGCGGGACCACGTTTGAAACCTTTACCCCTGGTAACTGCATCAACAGCTTCTCCATGACGCTGCTCTTTAATCTGCAACTTCACTGCTTCATTCTGTCTTGCAATCTTGACAGCTGATTCAAGTGTAAGGTCGCTCTCAAGCTGTAGCTTCTCTGAAACGGCTTGGTCGGAGAGTCCTAGGACCAACCTATCTCGTATAGCGTCTTCTCTGGCTTCCTTAAACTCAGCATGTTCGCTAAGGTCGTACAGAGTGCGTACGTACTCTTCTACCGTCTCTCCATCTCTCTGACAGCGTTTGTGAAATGTTGCTCGAACGTGAATGACGTTTTTCTTCGGCTGGAAATACTTGTCAAACTCTTTCAGTACAGTCTCGTAGACTTTAGCTTCTTCTGCCCCCAGCTTGAACTGACTGAAGATCTTCTCTGCTTCAGGCCCCATAGAATATAGCAGACAACTGACCTGTACGTCTCCATCCTTTCTTTTCAGTTCTGTAGGTACGTGATACCTCTGAAACGTAGCGCGCCAAATCGGCCACGACTCTGGCTCACGAAAGTTGAATGGCGGCGGCGGCTTGAATCCTGACATCTTCTATCTTCGTCTTCACTTCTGACACCATGTGGGGATGGCCACTCGGGGTTCATACAACTCAGTCAGGATCAATGAATCAGGTTTATTGCAGGTCAAGATGAGGACAGCATTCAGGTTGGACAACATGGCGTAACAAGCTGCGTGCGCATCACTAGTACCCCCAAGCCCTCATGGGACAGTCACTAGGGACTCTTACCAGTGGTCCAAGGGAGACAACCTCACTTATCGTTACACTCACCTTCACCAGTTTCAAGGAACTGTTCTTGCACTGCCACCAGAAGTCCACGAGACACTGCAGGTAGTGCGGCAGGTTGAGGTAGGTGTCTGTGACCATGGGAGTCAAGCAGGCTGCCAGCGTCCTCGCGTTGCCGTGTGTGGCCAGGTGAGAACTGAGGAAGTCGGTGACAGGAAGCGCCTGAATGTTACAGTTAAACACGTTGTGCAGTATGTTCAGCGCCCCCACCTCGTACCGCGATAGTTGAGACAAGTTGAGCTCTCTGGCTCTACCGTATGTAGCGCTGCCAAGAAAAAACAAACAACAAACAATAAAAGAAAATACAAATACAAGATTGTCACCAGCACCAGGCCGTATTCAACAGCCAAAATGCTTAGCGATTTAAACTTGACAAATTGGTTCAAAACGCCAACCAACGTTTCCTGAAAGGGCGATAACTCCAAAATTATTGTTGCAACTGCAAATCGCTCGAAGGCTCTAACCGAACATGTTGGAAGGGTGGGACAACCCACATTTACAGGCATTCGGTGGAGAAGTTTTGGAGACACCGCACACACACACACACACACACACACACACACACACACACACACACACACACACACACACACACACACACACACACACACACACACACACACACACACACACACACACACACACACACACACACACACACACACGCGCGCGCGCGGCACTCATCCCTGGAAAAGTGTGTGTTCTGGCGCAGCATACGCGGCAGCATCGATGACGTACGTTTCCTACTTCACTGTCTGAGTTACACTTGCATCATCGTCGCTGCGGAGATCGGCAGTGACGTGCGTTTGTACGCCAGAAACGTGCCTATGAATGTGGAAAATTTATATTAGCCCGTCCTATGATGTTATTTCCAGTATATGGCTCAAGGTCAGTGACCTGTGTGTGTGTGTGTGTGTGTGTGTGTGTGTGTGTGTGTGTGTGTGTGTGTGTGTGTGTGTGTGTGTTCCCACCCAATGGCCTTGTAAGACATGATGACGTCAACACCGAGTGTAGTGCGCATGACGTGTGGTCTGAGTGGTTCGAAGAAGAAGAAAGCGCCGGGCACCAGGGTCAGAATGTAGGACAGGAAAGTCGACCCACTCCGCCCATACGATACCAGCAAGATTCGTTTCGTATCCGACCCTGAAACAATCATTTACAGTTCGAGGCAAAAGTCAAACGCATTGTGTCAGTTCGAGGCAAAAGTCAAACGCATTGTGTGTGTGTGTGTGTGTGTGTGTGTGTGTGTGTGTGTGTGTGCAAGGAATGCCGGGATCAGACGTAAAGCTCTTGCTAAAGATAAATAAACATGCAAATCAATCAATAAACAACAGCTTAGACAGAATTGGCCTGTCCCTGAGATGTGGGTGGCTATTTCAGGTTTAACGTCTCGGACAGTCAGTCAATCAATCAATCAATCAATCAATCAATCAATCAATCAATCAATCAATCAATCAATCAGTCAGTCAATCAATCAAAAGCTTACTGTTACTGGATGTGTTTGGACGGGGCGTTGACGTGCTGTGACTGACCGTGTCGTTAGGGGGCGGAGCCACCACACACCTGACGACAGTATCCCCTTCATACGTCACAAGATGACCTGTCAATCACACAACAAATCTACATAACGTATGTGCTGACGTCTTTTTACGTGCTACTGTTAAGAAATGCCTTTATTTCTAATCTGTGGCGAACAAGAAGGCCAAGACATAATAAGATGGGTCTGTTTCACACATCTTGTACCGCGCACGACTATCCCACGCCGGCTTTTGACTCTATTTCGGCTTTGGCCGTGCATGCGTTCATCCAACCCTGTACCCGGGTCCTCGCTTCTCTTGGACCCCTGCGACGATGCCCAGATCGGGCTAACCGAGACCGAGCCGAGCTAAGTGATACCTAAGAAGGAAAAAACAAAAATACTCGGTGACAAGGAAAGTGGACAGTTGCGAACAACTTTGAGGTCCCGGTGTTATTTCACAGTGTGCACAGAAGCGGTGAAAACTGTCGCATTTTACCAGCACAGTACATTTTCAGCCTGTTTAGAGACTATTTCCTGCATGAGTTGTCCCTCGTGCACACACAGACCCGCAGCAAACATGCGTTTTTCGTGGGAGCTTTGTGCTCTGCCACGAAAAATGCGTGCTTGTTGTGGCAAGGGAGACAACACATGCAGGCAATACTCTTGGCAGGGTCTGCGACACAACTAGAAACATCAACACTAAACACATACATTAATGCGGTGGTGTTAAAGGACGGACTAGCATGGGGATGGAGAGGGGTTAGCGGCGTCTTTGAGCAGATAGCAGTGACAGACGTCTCATAAGACTCTCCTGAGAAATCACTGGGACGACGAGAAATAAAAATATAAACCATAGAAAAAGGAAGAAGAAGAGGGGAAAAAAGGTCCCCCCCCCCCCCCCCAAAAAAAAAAAAAAAAAAAGATAAAGATTGGCTAACTTCTACGAGTTCTCGAATTTCAATCCCCCGCCAACGTCACAGTTGGGCCGCTATAATATCTGAGAACACGTAACAGACCAGCTCTACCTTCTCGACAACCGCCAACGTGGCGTACACGTACCTGTAAACATGTGTGACATGTACATCAGCGACACGACCACGACCACACTACCAAAGACCAGCTGGCGTCGTCTGCTCCTCATGCTCTCCGCCTGTAAACAAACGACAACCACTGTCACTACACACCTGTAACGACATGTAACAACCACGTCACACCTGTAATACCGACCGTGTAACAACCACGTCACTGAAACCTTTAACGACGTGTAACAACCAGGTCGCGCCTGTAACGACGTGTGTAACAACCACGTCACATCTGTAACAACGTTTAACGTCAAACTCACCACCTCTGAACAACAGTTAATTCAGCGTTGAATGTACTGCGTTTTCCGCATTTTCACGAACTGCACGCGAACAGCGAAAACAATGCAGACACGTGTCATATCACAGTGTGTGTTATTCAGCGATATACCACTCCTTCCATACTGGACTGAGCTGCCTGCAGGAACGTGACGCAAGCTGGAGTTTGTCTTGGCTTCTGCACTGATGTGAGACGTTAGCAAACTGAATCACGTAGTGTCCGATTGTAAAGACGGTAATGCGAATACATCCGTCCCTTAGGGAAGAGTCGATCGATGCTGATCGGATTTCACACGTGAAATATTTCAGTGCTGAGACGAGAGTAGTTTATCATTGGCTGAAGTCTGCAGCGTACAAGAGTGGGTGGCTGTTTGGGGGTTTAACGTCCTTTTCCACCACATACGGGTGGTATCGAAGACGGGGCAACGATGAAAAAGCCAGCACAAATATTTGGTCCCAGGCGGGATACGAACTCAAAACCCGAGCAGGAACACTTTGGCCAACAAAGTGAAGTCAGTTAACAGCCAGTTCTTGTTTTCTGTACTTAACACACAGCTACATGTTTCGGATAGAAAAAATACGATAGGTAATAGGTGGCACTGCACTGCAGTGACGCGCTTCCCCCGAGGGAAGCAGCCAAAATTTCCCGAAAAAGACAATTAAGTCGTTAAAAAAAGAAAAAGAAACATAGCAAATAGTTTTCATCAGTGATCTTTTTTCACAGCGGGTGCAAGGCGTTTTACTGGGACGACAAAAAAGCTGGTCTGTTGGCTGCTTGGCTGAATGGTTAGAGACTGTTCTACTTTCTTTACTTTTTTTTTATTTTTCTAAATCCATTTTCACTATGTCAAAGACGGGACGACGACAAAAGACCGATCCAGCAACCCACCATTCGGTTGGCTAAAATGATACTAGAGTCGGCTTCCTGCAGATAAAAACAAACAAACAAACAACTTTCTAACACCTACACTCCATCCCCAGCCGGTAACGCCATGTACAGTGCGTGCATGACAAAAGAATAACAGGCGCGTAGGAAGATGCTGAGAGGAAGGGGGGGGGGGGCACTAAGTCGGGTGAGCCATACCGGTCGGGGTGAAGAAGGGGGGGGGGGGGAGAGATTTTCTTACATAGAGAGAGAGAGAGAGAGAGAGAGAGAGAGTGTGTGTGTGTGTGTGTGTGTGTGTGTGTGTGTTGACTGCCAAGGATTGTGTCCTGCGACAGCAGAGCAGGGGGCCCCACCACTGGTGGGCCCCCTCTCCTCCTATCAAAAGCAAGGGGGGCCCAAAGATATTCGGGCCCCCCTTCCAAAAATCGGACGTGGGCCTGGGCCCCCAGGGCCTCCGTGGCTCCTACGCCCCTGTAATAACATCAGTCCGCAAGACGTCAGTGTTTCTACAGCGGAGTCATCTGTTTTTCCCTGTCCGCTTCCACTTCTCGCTCGTCAGTTTTATACCTTTCTCAAGTTTCTGTCTTCACGCTGTCTGTCCGTGTCTCCTCTATTCGCGTAGTTTTACGCATTTTTACGATACCTCAAAGAAGCCAGCAAGAAGCCTTGTAAATGCGGCGGTGAGATGTTTAATGAAAGTGTGTGTGTGTGTGTGTGTGTGTGTGTGTGTGTGTGTGTGTGTGTGTGTGTGTGTGAGGGCAGTGAGTCCAGTCCGGCCTGTGAAAGCCTGCGCTTCAAAACTATTATTATTAATGCGCCTGTGCGCTCGGCGAAGTCAGCTCTGTCTTGATGATTAGTACAGCTCTTAGTGCGATACAATGCTGGTTCCACGTTGCGCGAGCGGTCCGGAACATTTAACTTTGAAATTCTACGACTGAGCGGTTGGTCTTGCTCAGTGGGTTAACTGTGTCCAGTCTTTTTTCCCCTGGGTCGGAGTTTGAATTGAAGGCTGACTGTTTTCAGTTCAGGTTCAACGTCTTCTGTGTACCACAAGGGTGATTCAGTCAAGGACGGGGGCATTGGAAAGAGCCTCTACTAATTTTGGCCATGTCGGGATTCATCCATCCGGTCTCTAGGTAGTCTACAGTTCATCCGGTTAAGCCACCCGACTCAGTCCCCAGTAAATTCAAGAATAACAAGACAGACACTGTGACTAGCTTCAAAACACGACTGATGACAAGTTAGTGTAGTGCTTACACCAGCCTGTTATTTTCACAGTTGTTTCCCTTGTTAGCCGAACGGTGCAAACTGTACTTGCTCGGACATCATACCAGCAGCTACATGTGTCATTTACAGCGGGCATTCACAGCTACATGTGTCATTTACAGCGGGCATTCACAGCTACATGTGTCATTTACAGCGGGCATTCACGGCTACATGTGTCATTTACAGCGGGCATTCACGGCTACATGTGTCATTTACAGCGGGCATTCACGGCTACATGTGTCATTTACAGCGGGCATTCACGGCTACATGTGTCATTTACAGCGGGCATTCACGGCTACATGTGTCATTTACAGCGGGCATTCACGGCTACATGTGTCATTTACAGCGGGCATTCACGGCTACATGTGTCATTTACAGCGGGAAATTCACAGCTACATGTGTCATTTACAGCGGGCATTCACAGCTACATGTGTCATTTACAGCGGGCATTCACAGCTTCCTGACAAGAAAATTCCTGTCCAAGATATTTGTTTCAAAGTTTGTTTAAGAGCTCAGGCAGACAAATTTCACTGATCACGCCAAACATTCGTCGCAAGGTATGGGCGGCTTGGTTCAAAACCAAAAGCACACACGCAAAATCTGCTGGGCTTAAAACGGTTTTCGACTTTCAAAGTTTCATTTGCATCGACTGGTTCGCAGAAAATGCCAGTGGTTCACACGGAGAGGAGGCGGGAGGGGTGGGGGTGTGGTGGTGGTGGCGAGGTCGGGGGGGGGGGGGGAGGGTGTACACAAACCGGTTTCTGTCATCCAGACTGGCTACAGTGGTATTCATTAGCTTGGCAAAAACAACTGGAAATTTAAGACTCTCGCCCAGACTGTAGTTCAGTCGCGAGTCAAAATCAGTCACGTCAGTGTCGAGCGATATCATTACAATGAAGCGCTTCCCTGACGACGCCACATGCAGTTCTGGACAGCACCATGCAGCAGCTGATATGGAAGAAAATTAGGCAGGAAAACTGTCTGTGACATTGCCAGATCAATACATTTCAATTAGCAAGTGTCATGTTTTCCTTCAGGCAAAGCGCTACTGAAACGACAAATATTTCAGTCGTCAGTTTTCTCACAGACACTTCAGGGCGTTTCAGCCGCGGTAACAGACAGTCACATCAGTCAAAACGAGAACAAAAACAACACTAAATGAATCACTTGAATGAATAAATAAACCACCGGCAGCACCGGCATTGTCTCCAGCGACGCTTCCTTCACAAGTGTTGTTACGACTGACTACTGTACGTCTATACTGACTCCTAAGATTTCCGTCTGAACAAGGGTACGGGGTCAGTTTCTCATCAGGTCTCACCAGTCCGGCACTGAGCTCAGTCAAACACTTACACTGACTACAATAGTTCAACACAACCTGATACAGTCAAACACTTACACTGACTACAATAGTTCAACACAACCTGATACAGTCAACACTTACACTGACTACAATACTTCAACACAACCTGATACAGTCAAACACTTACACTGACTACAATAGTTCAACACAACCTGATACAGTCAACACTTACACTGACTACAATAGTTCAACACAACCTGATACAGTCAAACACTTACACTGACTACAATACTTACACTGACTACAATAGTTCAACACAACCTGATACAGTCAACACTTACACTGACTACAATAGTTCAACACAACCTGATACAGTCAACACTTACACTGACTACAATAGTTCAACACAACCTGATACAGTCAAACACTTACACTGACTACAATACTTACACTGACTACAATAGTTCAACACAACCTGATACAGTCAACACTTACACTGACTACAATAGTTCAACACAACCTGATACAGTCAACACTTACACTGACTACAATAGTACAACACAACCTGATACAGTCAAACACTTACACTGACTACAATAGTTCAACACAACCTGATACAGTCAAACACTTACACTGACTACAATAGTTCAACACAACCTGATACTCCGACAGCGGCAGAATGTCGCCGGTTAGGGGTGATTGACATCGGAAACCAAGATAGACAATTTTCAACACACACGCACACACACACACACACAGACACACACACACACACACGCACACACACACACACACAGACACACACACACTCCTGCCTCTGTGGCCCCAGTTCGCCCACATGTAACATCAGACGAAACTGATACACTCAGTGACGTCCCAGTGACTGACCTGCGTCTGTTGGAAAAAGCACATCACCATCTTGCATATCATATTAACAACTAGTACATCTCTCACCTCCTCTTCGCCTCTGGCCTGGTTGACCGTGACTGCTGAAAAAGTGTTGTATGGAGCCGGTGTGGGGAATCCGGGATACTATGGTTGTAAAAACGTAAGTCATTCCACAGTGCAACGTTTCCCACAGTGCCCCGTGCTGCGATAACACGAGCCGAACGTGCCGGGGGTGTGTGAATGCTGCAGCAGACGACAGATGGTGCTGGGCGTTTTACAACCGCATTCACTCGGTTGCTGCTGCGCTTCTCCCCCCCCCCCCTCCTTCTCTTCAAGAGGTCTCACCCAACCCTCCTCCCCTTTCCAAACTGTTCCAGCATCCACTTTCCCCCTGCACCCATCAGGCGCCCGCCCCCCCCCCCATCCCCTCTCCACTTGTGACTAGTGAAGACTGATGTCAGTCTGTCTGCTGGGGAGAAACGAATCGGCCATTGTCACCAGGCACTCAACACCATTTGTCTCTCACACAGGGACACACTCCACGGTTCGATTTTTTTTTTTTAAAGAACTGTTGGCACTTTCCTCCTTTCACCATCACCCTCGTCTTGTGTGTGTGTGTGTGTGTGCGCGCCAGTGTGTGTGTGTGTGCCAGTGTGTGTGTGCCAGTGTGTGTGTGTGTGCCAGTGTGTGTGTGCCAGTGTGTGTGTGCCAGTGTGTGTGTGTGTGTGTGCCAGTGTGTGTGTGCCAGTGTGTGTGTGTGTGCCAGTGTGTGTGTGTGCCAGTGTGTGTGTGTGCCAGTGTGTGTGTGTGTGTGTGTGCCAGTGTGTGTGTGTGTGTGTGTGCCAGTGTGTGTGTGTGTGTGTGTGTGTGCCAGTGTGTGTGTGTGTGTGTGTGTGCCAGTGTGTGTGTGTGCCAGTGTGTGTGTGTGCCAGTGTGTGTGCCAGTGTGTGTGTGTGTGTGTGTGTGTGTGTGTGTGTGATAGCCATGCCCCCACTTCCACCTCGCACGTCAACTATGTCACCCATCCCCATTTTGTGCGATGTTCAATTCCCATTTCCAGGCCGGGCATTTCTCGGTCTGTTTTCAGTTGAATCATTGTAATTTGTCAGACTCTAAAAAGCTGATACACGTATATCCCAACACTCCACAACTGAGGTCTCTTCCCCATCAAACAACAGTTTTCACTAGTTGTACACACAAAACGTGTTTGGTCGGTTGCTGTACATGGAGTGAGTCAGTGAGTCTACTTGACTCCCTTGATTATAAAGAGTGCCCTCCCTCCCGAATTTTCGCCTCCCTTTGTACAACGAATGGCGGCAGTTTGTGCTGAATATGTACAAGCGTCGGAATTTTGCGCATCAAAACTTTCTTTCCTTGCTTTTGTTGTTGTTGATGATGTTTCGTTGCGTGCCAGGCTAAGAGCCTGAATTCCAAGGTGGAACGACCACAAGCATTGCATGGGTGTAACTGACGTCACGCGGCCGCTTCTGAAAATAATTACAGTATACTCATCCATCTCAGGCATCTGTATTGCCTATGTCTGATGCTGGCGATATCGGCATCACTGAGATGATAAGATCTACCTAGGACTGAACTGTGGTAACCTTCGCCATTCATAACTGGCTGCTGCATGCCTGGAAATAGTAGCATTCAGACGGTGACAAGCTTTGGGGAGCTAACTCCCAGAGAGAGGTACAAAATTTTAATAGGCTCACAGTTCAGCGGACTCGAGATCGAATATACGTACACCACTGTGACCTGTTGTCAAACGTCTGGCCCAACTGACTGGTCGCCAGAACACTTCAACCAGATATGCCACATTGTATCAGAGTACACAAGACAGACATATAAACAGACACGAGTGAAGAAAAGGCAAGAGACACAAAAATAAAATGATGTCAGTACATGTATTGCGGTGAAAACACGGGGAAAACGTCACATCACGTGACGTCGGCTTCAAGCAGATATAGGCCTACCACAGTGCACCTCGAGCGCGACGAAAACAAGATTTCCTTATAAACGTATGCTGCCTATGACACTCTAGAAATGCTTCAAAATTAGGAAACAAAAAAATAACCTCCTCCCCCCTTCCCAAATGCATCTATGAACTTCTTGGTCGTCTGCTAACCTCTCGTGTCAGCTGCTCATGAACTGAGACAAGTAATCCACACGTCAAGCTCATTTTCACGGTTTTCACTATCATGATGACTGGCATGACACAATCACAAAGCCAACAAACAGGCACCAAACAGCCAAGAAACAGCCAACAAACAGCCAACAAACAGCCAAGAAACAGACAACAAACAGCCAACAAAAAGACAACAAACAGACAACAAACAGCCAAGAAACGGCCAAGAAACAGCCAGCAAACAGCCAAGAAACAGCCAACAAACAGACAACAAACAGCCAAGAAACAGCCAACAGACAAACAGACAACAAACAGCCAACAAACAGACAACAAACAGCCAACAAACAGACAACAAACAGACAACAGACAACAAACAGCCAGCAAACAGCCAAGAAACAGACAACAAACAGACAACAAACAGCCAAGAAACAGCCAACAAACAGCCAACAAACAGACAACAAACAGACAACAAACAGACAACAAACAGCCAACAAACAGTCAAGAAACAGACACCAAACAGCCAACAAACAGCCAAGAAACAGCCAAGAAACAGACAACAAACAGACAACAAACAGCCAACAAACAGACACCAAACAGACAACAAACAGCCAGCAAACAGCCAACAAACAGCCAAGAAACAGCCAAGAAACAGCCAACAAACAGCCAACAAACAGCCAGCAAACAGCCAGCAAACAGCCAGCAAACAGCCAACAAACAGCCAACAAACAGCCAGCAAACAGCCAACAAACAGCCAACAAACAGCCAAGAAACAGCCAACAAACAGCCAACAGCCAAGAAACAGCCAACAAACAGACAACAAACAGCCAACAAACAGCCAAGAAACAGACAACAGACAACAAACAGCCAGTAAACAGACAACATACAGACAACAAACAGCCAAGAAACAGACAAGAAACAGCCAACAAACAGCCAAGAAACAGCCAACAAACAGCCAACAAACAGACAACAAACAGCCAACAGACAACAAACAGACAACAAACAGCCAACAAACAGCCAACAGACAACAAACAGCCAACAGACAACAAACAGACAACAAACAGACAACATACAGACAACAAACAGCCAACAAACAGCCAAGAAACAGACAAGAAACAGCCAACATACAGCCAAGAAACAGACAACAGACAACAAACAGCCAGTAAACAGACAACATACAGACAACAAACAGCCAACAAACAGCCAAGAAACAGCCAACAAACAGCCAACAAACAGCCAAGAAACAGACAACAAACAGACAACAAACAGCCAAGAAACAGCCAACAAACAGACAACAAACAGCCCCGAATTGCCAGTTTTTGTACTACGCACACAAAACTTGATAAAAGGCGAAAGGCTTGTTAGGCAAGGGTGGGTGGGTGTTTGGGGGTTTAACGTCCTTTTCCACCACATACGGGTGATATCAAAGACGGGGCAACGATGAAGAAGCCAGCACAAAGATTTGGCCCGAACTCACGACCCGAGCATTAGAAGTCCAACGCTCTACCATTCGGCCACCCCCGCTCCCCGCATCTTAGGCAAATAAACAAATAAATACAAACATAAATAATAATAATACAAAATTGTGATTACGGTAAAATGCCATTCCCCGCGAACAAGTGGGAAGACAAATTAAATGTAAACTAGTAAAGTGAAGAATTTCTACGCCGAATGCGACTCCTAATAGGCTAGGATAATTAGGCTTTTTATATTGGGGAACGTAGAACAAATAATATTATTATGAACTTTTTATTACAGAAATCAGTAGAACACAGACCCCTAATGCTGTGGTGGTCTCCGTGAATTTGTTCTCCGTCCGCGTCACCGTTAAAAACGACCGTTTATCTTGCCATTTTCTCTATGTAAGCCCTATAAATGGACTTTTGAGGGTGTGCACAAAGTATGCGAGTTTTGCGGGTACAGAAATGTGCAGAACTCCGCTCTAAATACGGTTACTGTTAGACAAGACACGCATTGTTGACATGCTGAAAGTTTACCCCAATCAGAATGAAGCTTCCTGGATAATTGCGGCCATTAGTTTGGCCGTTGATTCAAAGGACCCTGTAAACCGACTGTATTTGATGCTTGTGCACTTTGCAGGTCACTGCAGGTGACATGTATCGCGGAAAACATTTACGAACACTGAACAGTTCAGTCAGAAAACGCTTCTTTGGTGTTGTGAAGTTCCCTTGCCACCGCATGTGCTGGTAAGTATGAAATCTGATATCCAAGGGAGCACTTTTCGGGGTGTACCTACGAAAGTAATGGCTGCGTGGTGAGTACTGAACGGGATTTCTCAAAGAGTAGTGCTCACGCAAGAATGGTATCCTGGTTGTGCCATATTAAAAGTTCATTAAAATCGCTTTGGTACTTTGGTCACAAACAGCCATCGAAAGTGCAATCTGCATAATAATGGCCGAAATAATGGGAGTAGGGACACTTGGTTGGTTGCTGTGATAATAGGTGTATTTGTGCAAACGAGTATGATATGATTCAAATATTCGGGCACGTGCTCGGTGTTTCATAATTATCTTCCGGAACTTGTATGAGAGATTCATTGCTTAAAGTTGGCCGTCAATCCAGGTTATCAGTTCCCTATAATATGGGCTGAAAGCGGTGCTTACTAAAGAGCCTGCCATAATTGCTACGCTTGATTCAGTTTCTTTTTATACACTTGTCGTGGCGGAAAAGACAATGACTAGTAGTGTGAAGAAAGATCCCCGAATCCAAACAAGTACGTCTTCTTTACAGCGGTCATTTTTCCCCCCATTTCCTTCATTACATGCTGCGGGGGGGGGGGGGGGGGGGCACGTTTATATTTTGCTGCTAGTAGCCACCAGTTTAATGTGTCATTGTCTTACATACTGGAAAAAAGCAGAGTGGTCCTAGAGGAAGGAAAACGTGCACCCCACATCAAATTCCTTAAACTCTTCACTGCCTGAAGTAGGTGACTTCAATTATCTTTTTTCTAATTAAACACGGCATTAACTGCTACGGGGTTAGGTTACCAAGTAGTCTAATATGACGGCCATGTGAAGAAAAATGCCACTGCACCGCAACACAGAACAACGACGCTCACTCACACTGAATAAAAGACAAGACAGAAACCACATAACAGCGCTTGCTCACGCACGCACACACACATCTGACAATCCAGAAGCCACACATTCTTTCCCCTTCTCCCTTTTCTTTCTTTCTCTCTTGTCAACGACATAAGGACACATCACTCAAACATGTATAAAACTTCGGCCGCATGCTACTCCACGCACACACATGCATACAGGTCACAATTAATGTCAGTACATCAAGCGTCACACGGTTAAATCTGTTCACAACAAGCGTTTCTTTCCTTGGCTCTCTATTCAAAAACACCACACTGTTACTTTACTCAGTGCTTCTTCCAAGTCACTCAGCCGTGGCCGGAACAAAAGACTTCTCAGTCTCCGGCGAACTACTTTCGCTTTCTCTCTCTCTCTCTGGCGCACTCCCGACTCGGCACCAGTCTCTTCACGGGGCCTCTCTCTCTCTAACTCTCCCCCACAGAACTGCATTCACTCCCACACTGGCAGCGTATCCCTCTGTAACCCACAGATTTACAAACACTACTCAAAAACTCTATCTCAATTTTGGTAAGCAATTATTCCATCAACCACTGAAATTGTCTAACTAGTAAAACGAGAATTCTCCGCTTACCAGATATGCTGCCTTCTGAATCACTTCTCTCTCAAAACGACCGCTACATCAGCCAAAGCGGAATATGAAAAACCTTGGGCCCCATCCTCTCTTCTCTGCCCTTCAAACTCGCTCGTCCGACACACCAGATCCGAGCTCTGCCACTATCGCTCACCTTCTACTCCCCGTGACAAAAAACTCCCGCACAACTCAGTACTAAAACTGACCACACTTCACCTGACCACCTCAAAACATTCTCACGTGCAATACATACGCGCTCACACTCCGTCAACCCCAAACTATCAAAACATCCCATAATATTTACACTCAGCTTCCTTACAGGCCACAGTGTACACAGCGGTTTTTTTTTTTTTTTTTTTTTTTTTTTTTTGTTGTTGTTTGCTTGGTTATTTACCAGCTTTTAGAGGAGACGCTTGGCACTTACGTGTTACTAGCCCACCCACAATGTCCCTTTGGTTGTGAGTGGTAATGAGGGGAATCCGTATTGTGATTGGGTTCAAATATTGACTATACACAGCAACGCCGCGGCAGCAGGTGTTGGGCACACACTTCAAGTTTGACTACTGGATATGTTAGGCCAAACACCCTGCGGTGGTCCAACGAAATGACCAGAGATTTGCCTGTAGCGGCCCGCGGGTATCAAATTTTCCAGTTTCCATATAGACGCCAGTTCACTTACTGATGGGGACCGGGCTATGTTATGACAGATCATGTGCAGACGCACTTCATGCTTTAGAGGAATGGTCCAGCATCCCAAACGTTCTATTTTAAGATACCTTTTGGCTTCAAATTCTAACGCAATGTCAGACAGTTTCATTAATTCATGTCTTGAGGTACATGTATAGAAATTATATATATATATATATATATATATATATATATATATATATATATAAAGCTTCAAGCTTACACGAATGTAAATAATTAAAAAAAAACAAAAACCAATTGACGCAAAAGCAAATCTATAAATCATTTTTATTTTCAGCGTGTTTTTCCTTTGGCCGAACAAACGCAGTCAAATTTGCCTTTTTAAGTTGTTTCTCTATAGAGAAACAACTGTATGGGATGGGGCAGATTTCGCTGCGCCCAGCAGCAAGTTTCGGTGATACAAATCAAGACTGTGAGTGTGACGTTTCTCCAGACAATACATTCTTTCGCGCGCACACAGTGATGTAACGAAATCTGCGTCATAGACACCTTACGTGCACACTATTATATGCTGCAATCGTCTCTTATTCCACCACAATAGGTACGTGATCGTCTGCACCATGCAATAATACTTGCCTGTAGAGTGCAACACTTTGGCCACTCTCTGGGGCACAGAGTCTTTCAGTGGAAAGTACCTCTGTGCACGGTGGGGAAATGGCGCTCACTGCGCTACCGTGACGGGCCTAAATTGTCTCGGTGCTCTCAAACACAAGGTCGCGCACTATGTCATCCTTGACCAGCGTTGGTATTTTAATTGGTAAAGACATCCTACACAGCCCAATTCATCTTAATACCCAGTTGCAAGCCATTGCCGTCCGCATTTCTTTACACAAGTCTGTCACGGTGTGCAGCATTTATCTGCCACCGTCCGAACGTATGTCCCCGAGAGACCTTAACTCTCTTATTGACCAGCTTCCCCGCCCCTTTCTTCTGCTTGGGGATTTCAACGGTCATGCTCCACTCTGGGGCAGCGACCACTCAAACGATAGGGGTCAGGTTCTAGAGGATCTCTTTTCCTCGCTTGACCTCTGCGTCTTAAACACTGGCTCTCCTACTTACCTTCATCCAGCAACTGGTACTTCTTCAGTCCTTGATCTATCTGTCTGTGATCCTTCCCTCGTCCTGGATTTTGAGTGGCGTGTCCACGACGACCTGTGTGGTAGCGACCACTTCCCGGTCGTCCTGTCGACCGCCAGCAGCGAGGAGGACGCAACAGTGGATCGTTGGAACTTGAGGAAGGCAAACTGGGATTATATGTTCAGTGTCTCTTGCCAGTCACGTCTGACCGAGGAGGAGGTAATGTCTTCGGAGAATCCTGCCTCCACTTTCACTAAAATCTTGATTGATGTGGCCAATGATGCCATCCCAAAAACCTCGTCATTCGCTAAAGGTCCCAAAGTCCCCTGGTTTAATGATGTGTGTAAAAATGCGCAGAAAGATCGCAAGCGTGCACAAAGACGAGCCTTCAGGTGCCCCTCCCAGGCAAACATCCTCTCTTTCAAAAAGTACCGAGCGAAAGCTCGCTTCATTTATAAACAGCAGCGAAGGTTGTCCTGGAAACAGTTTATTTCTAGCCTGTCCTCCAAGGCGCCTTCGCAGAAAATTTGGAAGGCTATACGTAAAATTAAAGGTAAAGCCGATACCTCCTCTATCTGTCATCTTAGAGTGGGTGATAGGCTTGTCACCGACAGAAAAGCCGTTGCTGACCTGTTGGCGTCAACCCTGTCGCACAACTCTTCATCCGATCATTATTCTTCCTCTTTCCAGAAACTTAAACAACTGAAGGAATCTTCCCCTTGTAATTTTAACTCCACAAACTCTGAACCTTACAACTCTCTGTTTAGCTTAGCTGAACTTCAGCAGGCTCTGCAGAAGAGTAACGATTCTGCTGCTGGTTTGGACACTGTCCACTATCAGCTCCTAACGCATCTTCCCGAGGAAGCTCTTTCTGTCCTTATCTCTGTTTTTAATCATATTTGGACAACTGGCGCCTTCCCGCCCTCATGGCGTGAGGCGGTGGTGGTTCCTATTCCTAAACCTGGGAGGGATCATTATGATCCGGGCAACTATCGGCCCATCGCCCTGACTAGCTGTCTCTGTAAGACTATGGAGCGGCTGATCAATGCTCGTCTTGTGTGGGTTCTTGAATCCGAAGGACTCCTGTCTGACCTGCAGTGCGGGTTTAGGCAGGGCCGAAGCACCGTTGACCACCTGGTTCGTTTTGAGTCCTTCATACGGGACGGTTTTATTAATAAACAACACACAGTAGCCATCTTCTTCGACCTCGAGAAGGCCTATGATACTACATGGAAGTATGGCATATTGTCGGACTTACATGACATGGGCTTCCGGGGTCGGTTACCTATTTTTATTAACAAATTTTTAACCGGACGATCTATCCGTGTCCGTATTGGCTCCACCTTATCAGACTGTCAGGAGCAGGAGATGGGTGTTCCCCAGGGCAGCATTCTATCCCCTGTTCTTTTTAGCCTAAAAATTAACAATATAGTTAAAGCAGTAACTAAAGGAACAGATGCTTCTCTATTCGTTGACGACTTCGCCCTTTGTGTCAAGGGCAAGTCGCTTCGCCGGGTGGAGAGGCATCTGCAGCTTTGTGTAAATAGTGTCAAAAAATGGGTTGCTGATAATGGTTTTAAGTATTCTCCGTCCAAAACAGTATGCATGCACTTCACCAAAATCCATGGGGTCTTTCCGGAACCCGATCTTTCTATTGATGGTTCCCCTATTAAAGTTGTCCAGGAAACGAAGTTTCTTGGGCTCATTTTTGACCGTAGGCTCACCTTTCTTAACCACATCAAATATTTGCGAGCCTCTTGTATGAAAGCACTGGACGTCCTTCGGGTCGTGGGTCACACCGACTGGGGTGGTGACCGTACCGTCCTGTTGCGTTTATACCGAGCTCTTGTTCGTTCTAAGCTGGATTATGGGTGCATTGTTTATAGCTCTGCATCCAAGTCCACTCTTAAACTTCTTAACACTGTTCATCACGAAGGTCTTCGTATCTATCTGGGCGCCTTCAGAACGTCCCCAGTCCATAGTTTGTATGCTGAGGCGGGTGAAACCTCTCTGGCGCTCCGCCGCACTCGTCTCACGCTCAACTATGTCCTGAAGCTGAAGGCTAACCCGGACAACCCTGCCCATAACTGTGTTTTTAACCCAGTCTGTGAGGACCTTTTTGATGTTCATAAAAATGAACCTAAACCCCTGTCCCTCCGCGTCCGACCCCTTTTACAGGAGGCCGGAATAGATATTGACACTGTTGAGGAAACTCTGTTTCCAACCACCCCTCCCTGGACACTTCCCACCCCTGAGGTCAGGCTGGACCTGACCATCCACAAAAAAAATCAGACCCCAGATACTATCTACCTTCATGGGCTGCAGCAGATCCTGGCCGACTTCCCGGGCTTCCGCCGGATCTTTACCGACGGGTCCAAGTCTGAGGATGGTCGTGTTGGGGCTGCTGCAGTCATGGACGGTCGTGTTTTTACTAGACGCTTAGCGAACGGTAGTTCTGTGTACAGTGCTGAACTGCGGGCCATTTTACTCGCACTTCGGCACTCTATACGTCTATTGATTGTAATTTTTTAATCTTGTCAGACTCCTTGTCGGCTCTCCAGGCTCTGCATGGCAGAAGATTAGATCACCCGCTTCTGGTGTTGATCCATGAACTGCATGCATCCTTGATTGCCGACAACAAGGACATTGTTTTCATTTGGATCCCAGGTCATGTCGGCATTCGATAAACAGGTGCGCTGATCGGGCTGCGAATGCTGCTCGCGATGGCCCTGTGGAGGATGAGCGCATGGCCTGTTCTGATTTTAAACCTTTAGTTTCCGAGTTTGTTCGAAAGGAGTGGCAGACCCAATGGGCTGCTCTCCCGGAGAACAAACTGTTCAAAGTTCTTCCAAACATCTGTGATAACCTCCCTCGCTGTCGACCTAATCGGCGCGAGGAGGTAGTTCTTAGCCGGCTCCACACTGGGCATACCTACATCACCCATTCCCATCTGTTGAAGGGGGAGGATCCCCCTTGGTGTGTCCCATGCCACGAGTCTTTTACTGTTGAGCACTTCCTAATTTCATGTACGGATCTCACTGAGATCCGTGCCAAACATTATTGTGCAGATTCACTGAAGGTGCTGTTCAGGGATGTCCCTCCCGACAGCATCTTCAGTTTCCTGAAAGAGGTCAACCTGTTCTATAAATTATAGACTTCAAACATTCAGTCTTTCACTGACCACCCATTTTTTTTATATATTTTTTTAAAGACCCGATAGATTTTTCATATTTATTTACATCTTGTTTTAAAGTGGGAATTTTTATGTTTTATAGGACCTGGCAGGAAGGGACTTTCATGAGCCGCGAATTAGCCTTTGTTGCTTGCGCGGCGTTAAGCCCTAAATAACTAACTAACTAACTCCTTGACCAGCTTTGAACCCAGAGGGATCCTCAATGTCGCAAGTGATGGCACGCTGTCTTAAAAAGTGAAAGTAGGCGTGTTTCTGAATCAGAGACATACATAACATGTCTCTGTCTGAATGGACAGATCTGTTATTACATTCAGTCCTAGAGCACGGGTGTGTATGCTTTTGTAATCGTCTCTTATTCCACCACAAGGCAGGTACGTGATCGTCTGCACCGTGCAACAATACTTGCCTGTAGCGTGCAACACCTTGGCTAGACTCCCTTTTCGGCGGGGCGTGAAAATGTGACTGCTTACAGCCAGCGCCATTTTCAAAAATGGCGATTTTTTTTTTTTTTTTAGAAAAGCGAAGACTTGTGTGTCATATGAATCGATTTGAAACGAAGTCTTGAATATCCGACCACTTTTGGCTTGGGCAAAATCTTTGCCAGCGGACAATTATTGTTGCGCTTTGATGGCACTGTTTACGTGGTACACTGATCCAACAGGATGTGAGTAAACGGCAAGGGGGTTGCACTCTGACAGGCCAAGGTGCACTCTCTGGGGCACAGAGTCTTTCAGTGGAAAGTACCTCTGTGCACGGTGGGGAAATGGCGCTCACTGCGCTACCGTGACGGGCCTAAATTGTCTCGGTGCTCTCAAACACAAGGTCGCGCACTATGTCATCCTTGACCAGCTTTGAACCCAGAGGGATCCTCAGTGGCGCAAGTGATGGCAGGCTGTCTTCAGAGTGAAAGTAGGCGTTTTTCTGAATCAGAGACATACATAACATGTCTCTGTCTGAATGGACAGATCTATTATTACATTCAGTCCTAGAGCACGGGTGTGTATGCTTTCGTAATCGTCTCTTATTCCACCACAAGGCAGGTACGTGATCGTCTGCACCGTGCAATAATACTTGCCTGTAGAGTGCAACACCCTTGCCTGTCAGAGTGCAACCCCCTTGCCGTTTACTCACATCCTGTTGGATCTGTGTACCACGTAAACAGTGCCATCAAAGCGCAACAATAATTGTCCGCTGGCAAAGATTTTGCCCAAACCAAAAGTGGTCGGATATTCAAGACTTCGTTTCAAATCGATTCATATGACACACAAGTCTCTGCTTTTCTAAAAAAAATTCGCCATTTTTAAAAATGGCGCTGGGTGTAAGCAGTCACATTTTCACGCCCCGCCGAAAAGGGACTGCACTCTGGAGTCTAGCCAAGGTGTTGCACTCTACAGGCAAGTATTATTGCACGGTGCAGACGATCACGTACCTGCCTTGTGGTGGAATAAGAGACGATTACAAAAGCATACACACCCGTGCTCTAGGACTGAATGTAATAATAGATCTGTCCGTTCAGAAAGAGACATGTTATATATGTCTCTGATTCAGAAACACGCCTACTTTCACTCTGAAGAGAGCCTGCCAATCTGCCATCACTTGCGCCATTGGGGATCCCTCTGGGTTCAAAGCTGGTCAAGGATGACATAGTGCGCGACCTTGTGTTTGAGAGCACCGAGACAATTTAGGCCCGTCACGGTAGCGCAGTGAGCGCCATTTCCCCGTGCACAGAGGTACTTTCCACTGAAAGACTCTGTGCCCCAGAGAGTGCACCTTGGCCTGTCAGAGTGCAACCCCCTTGCCGTTTACTCACATCCTGTTGGATCAGTGTACCACGTAAAAAGTGCCACCAAAGCGCAACAATAATTGTCCGCTGGCAAAGATTTTGCCCAAACGAAAAGTGGTCGGATATTCAAGACTTCGTTTCAAATCGATTCATATGACACACAAATCTTCGCTTTTCTAAAAAAAAAAATAAAAAATTCGCCATTTTTGAAAATGGCGCCGGCTGTAAGCAGTCACATTTTCAAGCCCCGCCGAAAAGGGACTGCACTCTAGAGTCTACACTTTGCACTCTCTGGGGCACAGAGTCTTTCAGTGGAAAGTACCTCTGTGCACGGTGGGGAAATGGCGCTCACTGCGCTACCGTGACGGGCCTAAATTGTCTCGGTGCTCTCAAACACAAGGTCGCGCACTATGTCATCCTTGACCAGCTTTGAACCCAGAGGGAACACAAGGTAAAGTAAGTGCGTCATGTTTGATTGACGTGATGCTGTTTTTTCTTGGGGGTGTCTCGCCACTTTCTTTCCGAATTCCTCTGTTTGGAGACGTGGTGTATTTTACTTCTACTATGTCGCCATCTTCGTGCAATCGCAGAGAAGACACGGGATACAACAGAATACAACTCCAATACTTTATGAACAGAATATGCACGGAGAACAAATTCATGAAAGAAGAAGAACCCAGAACGCTGTGCAGGGCTGCTTACGTACTGAACAGGTCAGATCCATCGCAGAAAAGGCACGCGCGCACTGACGCAAAATGCAGTATCAGCGTCATTTTTCCGACGTCATGTTTGATTGACGTGATACTAAACAAATAAAAGCGACACAAAAGGGACAGAAACCACTACAGAATTAGACACAACAGAATAAAACCCGTTGCCGTGCATTTCAATTCTGCAGGCCACTCCATCTTAAATATGACAGTAACTGGCCTGTGGCTTATGCACGGTGACGCCACAGACAGACGCGACATGGAGTCGCACATTATTCAGCGCCTGGGAAGTCAGGCCCCGGGTGGTTTGAACGAAAAGCCGTAACATAACCCTCTGAACTTTTTTCACACACAATCCATGGTCCTTGTCACCAAAGGATGGGTGTTGTGATTGCTAATTTTCACTATTCTTTTTTGTTCTTTTCTGCCCAACATTTTTTTTTTTTTTTTTCACACACAGTCCATGGTCTTCTGTCACCTAAGGATGGGTGTTGTGATAATTTTGCTATTTTTTTCTGGTCCTTTTCTCGCCCACCCTTTTTTTTTTTTTTTTTTTCCGCGCCGTGTATGTCAGTACGTCCGCAGAGTTACCTTTTGCTTGTTTGTTGAAGTTATGTCCCATTTGTTTATGTCCTGAAGAAGGCGTAAGCCGAAACGTCGACCTGTGCCGTCCTTTGTCAAAGTTAAGTGGTTTCTGTCCCTTTTGTGTCGCTTTTATTTGCTTAACTTGTAACCACTTCGCAGTCATTACCGTTTCCGTTTCTATTTGACGTGATACTGGCATTTCTTGGGGATGTGTCGCCACTTTTTGGACGTTCTCTATGTGTAGACGGGGAAAGCGGGAGTTTCATTGATGCAGTGTGCTTTGTTTTTCCCACTGACTCTTACTCAAGAGCATAGTAGAGTGAGAGAACACCACATAGGTCTCAATGGAGCACAAACGCGGCTCGCGCGAGTCTGTGTGTGTGTGTGCGTGTGCGCGTGCGTGCGTGCGTGTGAGTGTGTGTGCGCGCGCGTGTGTATGTCTGACATAGTTAGAAAACGTTCGCCGCGCAGACTTGTCTGTTAAACATATTGGGTTGGTATTAATTCGATCTTTACACTGCGCACGCAGCAGCAACACTTCAATTTTCATGGGCCTGCTTTCATTGCAAGAACTGTATCAAAGTTATTACGCCAAATGTATTATGCGTCATCCCAGTGAGGAAAAACGTCATAGATTTCAAAGATTACAACTTGACGTCTCTCTTCCAAAAACAAGATTGGGGTGACAGCCCGGTCAGTTGTTTCCATTCAGAGAGAGAGAGTGTGTGTGTGTGTGTGTGTGTGTGTGTGGATACATGGCATTACAAAAGAACGACCGTGACGATAGCAGGTGATCAAATGGAAACAACATATTGGGCTGGTGGCCATCTTGTTCCTCATTGGGTTGACGCATAAAACATTTGACGTAATAAATAATAATAATAATAATGAGTATTGTACAGGCGCTTTACCCAGTTTCATGAATCGGCTCAAAGCGCCGCGAACTGAACCCAACACGCACGCTCACGTGAATCACACGCATTCTCTCACACACAAGACATAAACGTATTACAATCACGTGGTGCGAAGGGTCAGCTCAGCTATTTAAATTTCGGAATTTAGATATGCATTTATTTTTCAAACTTGGTGGGCTGAACATTTCCAAAGCAGAGGGGGAGGAAGCCGGAGTACCCGGAAAGAACCCCCGACGATCGGCCCGAATGAACGGTGCCACATACGAGAAGGAAAAATTCTTTGCCCCGAGTGGGGCTCGAACAGGGGACCTCTCGCATTGGTGACAAGTCTCTTAACCACTAGACCACCGACCGCCCCAGTAATAACTTTGACTCGGATACAATTCTTGCAATGAAAGCAGCCCCATGAAAATTGAAGTGTTGCGGCTCAATGTGTTTAACAGACAAGTCTGCGCGGCGAACGTTTTTTCACTATGTGTTATGTCTGCTGCGCGCGCGCGCACACAGACACACACAGACATATGCCGCGCACGCGCACGCACGCACGCACGCACACACACACACAGACTTGCGCGAGCCGCGTTTGTGCATGTGCTCCATTGAGACCTATGTGGTGTTCTCTCACTCTACTATGCTATTGAGTGAGAGTCAGTGGGAAAATCAAAGCTCACTACATCAATGAAACTCCCGCTTTCCCCGTCTACAAATAGAGAACTTCCGAAAAGTGACGACACACCCACAAGAAATGCCAGCATCACGTCAATCAAACATGACGTCGGCAAACTGACGCTGATACAGTTTTACGTCAGTGCGCGTGTGCCTTTTCTGCGATGTTTGTGAGGCGTGTGGCTTGTGTAGAGGAAATGTGCTTTGAGTACAAATTTTCGAGTCAACTGACGATAACGGCTGCAGTGAATGTTTCTAATTTTTTTGTATATTTTTTATGGCACCCCAGACACATTATCTATATATAGTTGGAGCGATTTTGAGATCTAAAATGGGTTCACCAGCACTTTCATGAGGTACGGATTACGTCAAAAGTATAATAGCGACAACCTCCCAAATTCACACTGTTGAGAGTTCGTATTCATGCTATCTATGTCCAAAAAATGGAGTGGTTTAGGTAAATATTACGCCTTCAAACGCCAGAAAGCCACTTTTTCTGAAAAGGGCAATAACTCGCAAATCATGTGCAATCGTTCCTGGATCGCGCCTTCTATTCAACAATCTTGATTCATTCAAAAACCCCAAATTTGAAATCGATCGGTTCAGTATTTACGGAGATACAGGCATCTGAACTGGGTTCACATACAATGTCAACTCAGGTTCGGTTTACATGAAAACTATAAGAGCGACCATTTTCTAGTAGTGACTCTGTTCAGAGTCCGTATTCAAGCTATCTACTGCCAAAAAATTGAGTGATTTAAATAAATATTACGCCTGTACACGAAAGACAACCAACTTGTCTCAAAAGGGCGATAACTCCCAAATCACTTAAGCAATCATCACACGCTTGGTTCCTCTAATGTAACATTTTGATATATTTGGATACCCCAAATTTGAAGCCATTCGGTTGAGTATTTTTGAAGAAACGGGCCTAGACACAATTCACACACACACATCCGCACAGACGGCACTCACTGAGGAGGAGAAGTGCGTTCGGAGCCCCATACGCGTCAGCATTGGAGACGCACGCTTCTTACGTCATTGTCAGAGTTACACTTGCAAAATCGTCTCTGCGGGAGATCGGCAGTGACGTGCGTTTGTACCACAGATGCATGCCTATGAACGTGGAAATTTTACCCCGTCGTATGATGTTGTTTTCCATTACTATGGAAACAACATAACAAGATGGCCACCAGCCCAATATTTTGTTTCCATTTGATCACCTGCTATCGTCACGGTCGTTCTTTTGTAATGCCATGTATCCACACACACACACACACACACACACACACACACACTCTCTCTCTGAATGGAAACAACTGACCGGGCTGTCACCCCAATCTTGTTTTTGGAAGAGAGACGTCAAGTTGTATTCTTTGAAATCTATGACGTTTTTATGTTGTTACAACATCATAGGACGGGCTAAATTTTCCACGTTCATGGGCAAGCATCTGTGGTATAAACGCACGTCACTGCCGATCTCCCGCAGAGACGATTTTGCAAGTGTAACTCTGACAATGACGTAAGAAAACATGCGTCATCGACGCTGGCATGTATGGTCCGCCGAACGCACTTCTCCTCCTCAGTGAGTGCCGTCTGTGCGGATGTGTGTGCGTGCGTGCGTGCGTGCGTGTGTGTGTGAATTGTGTCCAGGCCCGTTTCTTCGAAAATACTCAACCGAATGGCTTCAAATTTGGGGTATCCAAATATATCAAAATGTTACATTAGACGATTCAAGCGTGTGATGATTGCTTAAGTGATTTGGGAGTTATCGCCCTTTTGAGACAAGTTGGTTGTCTTTCGTGTACAGGCGTAATATTTATTTAAATCACTTAATTTTTTTGGCAGTAGATAGCTTGAATACGGACTCTGAACAGAGTCACTACTAGAAAATGGTCGCTCTTATAGTTTTCATGTAAACCGAGCCTGAGTTGACATTGCATGTGAACCCAGTTCAGATGCCTATTTCTCCGAAAATACTGAACCGATCGATTTCAAATTTGGGGTTTCTAAATGAATCAAGATTGTTGAATAGAAAGCCCGATCCAGGTACGATTGCACACATGATTTGCGAGTTATCGCCCTTTTCAGAAAAAGTGGCTTTCTGGCGTTTAAAGGCGTAATATTTACCTAAACCACTCCATTTTTTGGACATAGATAGCATCAATACGGACTCTCAACTAAGTGAATTTTGGAGGTTGTCGCTATTATACTTTTGGCGTAAGCCGTACCTGATGAAAGTGCTGGTGAACACACTTTAGATCTCAAAATCGCTCCTACTATACATAGATAATGAGCCTGGGGTGCCATAAAAAATATACAAAAAAATTAGAAAAATTCACTGCAGCCGTTATCGTCAGTTGACCCGAAAATTTGTACTCACAGCACATTTCCTCTACAAGCCACACGCCTCACAAACATCGAAGAAGAGACGCACGCGCACTGACGTAAAGTAAGTGCGTCATGTTTGATTGACGTGATGCTGTTTTTTCTTGGGGGTGTCTCGCCACTTTCTTTCCGAATTCCTCTGTTTGGAGACGTGGTGTATTTTACTTCTACTATGTCGCCATCTTCGTGCAATCGCAGAGAAGACACGGGATACAACAGAATACAACTCCAATACTTTATGAACAGAATATGCACGGAGAACAAATTCATGAAAGAAGAAGAACCCAGAACGCTGTGCAGGGCTGCTTACGTACTGAACAGGTCAGATCTAGAACATTTCTCAACTTACTGGAAGGTTCGATATGTTTCCAAGGTGACGTAATCTACTGACGTTACTGCGACAGCATGTTCTGGGATGGTCTAGAAATTATTTTGCATCGAAATGCAGTATCTTTTCGCGATCTCTACAACTTGACATGTGGAAAGCGGGAATTTCAGTGGGTTTCGTTTTTGCCACTGACTCACACTCAGAAGCATAATGCAAAGATCTTGGAAACATAAAGATAGTTCACTTACCTCCCTTTGAGGGACAACGCGTAAGAGTTGTCTGCGCGCATTAGCGCGCATCCCGCAGATCTACGCAGTAATGGCAGTATGGCAGAAAGCCAGAAACCACGCAAAAATTCGGGCGTGCAATGGTGTGCAGCGCCGAATTGCTGTCAGAAGCGAACACCAGGAACGGGAAAACCTTTCTGTAGATTTCCCCCTTGAAAAATAGAGGTAGGTATGCCTACGATATCGAAGTTGGAGCCAAGATCGGTATCGAAGTTGGAGCCAAGATTATGTTTTCTCCCAAACATAACACATAGCATCACACGTGAAAACCAAAATCGCCGCATCCACGACGTGTGACTGGCGTAAATTTAGTATAGAATCCGCATGCTTGTAAAAAGTCTGTTTGTTTGACCCAACCCTACACTAGCCGCCGTAAAACATTTTAACAAAATAAACAACAAGATGGCCACTGACCAGCCCAATATGTTGTTTCCATTTAATCACCTGCTGTCGTCACGGTCGTTCTTTTGTAATGCCATGTATACGGGAGGACACACACACACACACACACACACACACACACACACACACACACTCTCTCTCTCTCTCTCTCTCTCAATGGAAACAACTGACCGGGCTTGTCAGACCAATCTTGGTTTTGGAAGAGAGACGTCAAGTTGTTTTCTTTGAAATCTATGACGTTTTCCTCATTGGGATGACGCATAATACATTTGACGTAATAACTTTGACTCGGATACAATTCTTGCAATGAAAGCAGCCCCATGAAAATTGAAGTGTTGCTGCTGCGCAGTGTAAAGATCGAATTTATACCGGCTCAATGTGTTTAACAGACAAGTCTGCGCGGCGAACGTTTTTTTCACTATGTGTTATGTCTGCTGCGCGCGCGCGCGCACAGACACACACAGACATACGCGCGCGCGCACGCACGCACGCACGCACGCACGCAGACTTGCGCGAGCCGCGTTTGTGCATGTGCTCCATTGAGACCTATGTGGTGTTCTCTCACTCTACTATGCTATTGAGTGAGAGTCAGTGGGAAAAACAAAGCTCACTACATCAATGAAACTCCCGCTTTCCCCGTCTACAAATAGAGAACTTCCGAAAAGTGACGACACACCCCCACGTCAATCAAACATGACGTCGGCAAACTGACGCTGATACAGTTTTGCGTCAGTGCGCGTGTGCCTTTTCTGCGATGTTTGTGAGGCGTGTGGCTTGTGTAAAGGAAATGTGCTTCGAGTACAAATTTTCGAGTCAACTGACGACAACGGCTGCAGTGAATTTTTCTAATTTTTTTGTATATTTTTTATGGCACCCCAGGCTCATTATCTATAAATGTATAGTAGGAGCGATTTTGAGATCTAAAGTGTGTTCACCAGCACTTTCATCAGGTACGGTTTACGCCAAAAGTATAAAAGCGACAACCTCCAAAATTCACTCAGTTGAGAGTCCGTATTCATGCTATCTATGTCCAAAAAATGGAGTGGTTTAGGTAAATATTTAGGCGCATTGAGTTTTATTTAAAGAAATGCGCCCTAGAAATACCATTTATTATTATTATTATTATTATTATTAAATATTACGCCTTTAAACGCCAGAAAGCCAAAGGGCGATAACTCGCAAATCATGTGTGCAATCGTACCTGGATCGGGCCTTCTATTCAACAATCTTGATTCATTTAGAAACCCCAAATTTGAAATCGATCGGTTCAGTATTTTCGGAGAAATAGGCATCTGAACTGGGTTCACATGCAATGTCAACTCAGGCTCGGTTTACATGAAAACTATAAGAGCGACCCTTTTCTAGTAGTGAATCAATTCAGAGTCCGTATTCAAGCGATCTACTGCCAAACAATTGAGTGATTTAAATAAATATTACGCCTGTACACGAAAGACAACCAACTTGTCTCAAAAGGGCGATAACTCCCAAATCACTTAAGCAATCATCACACGCTTGAATCGTCTAATGTAACATTTTGATAAATTTGGATACCCCAAATTTGAAGCCATTCGGTTAAGTATCTTTGAAGAAACGGGCCCGGACACAATTCACACACGCACACACATCCGCACAGACGGCACTCAGTGAGGAGGAGAAGCGCGTTCGGAACAGTATACATGCCAGCATCGATGACGCAGGTTTTCTTACGTCATTGTCAGAGTTACACTTGCATAATCGTCTCTGCGGGAGATCGGCAGTGACGTGCGTTTGTACCACAGATGCTTGCCTATGAACGTGGAAATTTTAGCCCGTCCTATTATGTTGTTTCCATTACTATGGAAACAACATAAAAACGAAGATGTCAGCGACTGACAGGTGGTCTCCCCCCATATATTTCGCATGTGTTTTAGGCCTATGGAAAACATAAGTACTCTCAAAGTTCCGGAGGACGAACGAAAGATCTAGTTTGGCTTTCACTGCTGTACGTAGGCTACGCAGTGCATTTCGTTCGATGTGTTCAAGTAAAACTAGTACGGAACACAGAAAGATCGAATGTGCGAGAGATCCAAAGATGGACGCATCCGCTGAATACTTCCTGCTAACTCAGCATTAATCATATCTGCGACCGACGATCCAGCAGATTCTATGTTGTGATATGGTTTTACAATGGTTAGAATGAAGTTCAGCCGGATGATTTTGTTCTGTGTGTGTGTGTGTGTCAGTGCAACGTGCCGCTAGCACAGTTCAAGTCAACGTTATTTGTAAAGTTAAAAAAAAAAAAAACACCACCGCCAACAAAACAACAAAAACAACACCAAAACCTGATGTCTGCGCCTGCCACGTGTGTTTACTGCTGTTTGTTTACACTGCATGCAAACCTCTTGATTTTTAAGAAAAGAGTTCTGTACATACCTACAGATTTCCCCCCAACAGTATGTGAACTGGAACAAGTGCCGATGAACGTACCTGCCGCCGTATGAGTGACAACTCTGTGTGTGTGTGTGTGTGTGTGTGTGTGTGTTCTGAATTTAGATGCAGGTAGACGCTAGCACAATTTAAGTCACCGTGATTTGTAAAGTTGTCAGGGAAAAAAAAAATTACGCTGTATCTGCGTCAGCCGCGTGTGTTTACTGTTTGTTTACACTGCATGCACACGTACCACTTGAGGTCTTTTTTTTTTTTTTTTGACAAGAAAGCGAAAAAAAAAAATGTTTGTTTTTCAACAGGAATACCAAAAGAAGTATTTCCCCGTTTATATTTGTCTGTTATTTGAACAATTCGGCGCAGAACACAATTGCATGCCCGGCTTTTGTGATCACTTTCCACTTTCCGCCATGCTGTCACTATAGGGGCCAGATCTAGGATGCGCGCTAATGCGGGCAGACAACTCTTCGCGTTGTCCAGCTATATGTCTCTCTTACGAGGGCAGGAGTGACGCGTCTTTCTGATTCCAAGGTCTTTGCATAATGTGTGTGTGTGTGTGTGTGTGTGTGTAGGGGGGGGGGGGGGTGCGTGCGTGCGCGCGCAAGCGCGCGTCTAAGGCGAGAGAGACAGAGAGAGGGTCTCTTCTCCGATACCAGTAAGCAATAGTCTGTCAGTCAGGTCTGCGGGAAGTAACTCTGTCAAAGGGGAACGACTTTATCACAAGAATTCATTCACCCATGTAGAACCTCGCATACGCCAAAAAGTTGTGACGTCAACCAGCTAGGCGAGCTCACACGACCTCATGTGTTTGGGTTTTTGCAAGTGCATAGAGGCACGATAAGGGTTTTCAGTACTTTCTTTATGTCAGCATGCTTGATGTCAGAGAGTTTGCGTTCCGGCGTGTGCGCGCGGGCTGCATACATGACACAACGACTACGACTGTGACTACAGCATGTCATTGAATGGAAACAACATATTGGGCTGGTGGCCATGTTGTTGCTCACTGGGATGACGCATAATACATTTGGCGTAATAACTTTGATACAGTTCTTGCAATGAAAGCAGGCCCATGAAAATTGAAGTGTTGCTGCTGCGTGCGCAGTGTAAAGATCGAATTAATACCGACCCAATATGTTTAACAGACAAGTCTGCGCGGCGAACGTTTTCTAACTACAGTACTCCTCGCTTAACGTCACTACCGTTTAAGGTCACACCTCTGATAAGATCAATCAGGTTGCTGGTCCCGGCCAAAAGCCTTCTTTGTACCATTTGGAATTCCTCGCTTAGCGTCACCTCGGATAAGGGAAAACCTCGGATTACGTCACCCCTGTTTTGGTTCCCAAATGGAGAAGACTACCGCTTAAGATGAAATCCATGTGATGAGAGTGGCTTCCCTTGGAAACAACACCCGGATTTGCACTGCGAGGTGAAGACGAAACAGACGATTTTTTAATTTCATTTTTATTCCATGAGATGATACCCAAAGACTGAAAATGGAAACTGGAAGGGGGGGGGGGGGGGGCTTGTTTTTGATGAACTGACGATAAAGATAGTTTACCGCAGATGCGTATACTTACAAAAGATTTTTTATTTCGTTGAGGGTCCTTTTAGATCTAGAAATTGGTACAATCTTTGTGAAAGAGATAAGAGCTGCAATGCAGGGAGCAATGTGGCCAAAGACTACGGTCTTTGATGTGGCGATATGATGGTGGTGGTGGTGATACTTACGTTGTTACAGAGGGAGGGAGGGGGGGGGGGAGAGAGCGAGAGACCTGGTTAACTTCTTAGCTTGGTCGGAAGGCAAGTTGAAGTACTTTTGCAGTTCACGAAACATCAGTGCAACCATCCCTCAACTATGTAACAGGGGCAAGATGTTTGGAGGGGGCTTGACATCTGTGGGGGGAGGGGGGGGGGGCGATCCACAGGGTTCGGAAAAAAAATAAAAAGGGGAGGGGGGGGGGGGTATATGCATTTGCGTTCGTTTGTGCTTGCGTGCGCGCGCGCGCGCGCGTGTGTGTGTGTGTGTGTGTGTAGAATTACATATTTTGGCGGAAAGTCTTTCGGTCTAAAATGTGAAAAAAATGACATAATCGCCAAATATTGAGCTCCTCGGATAAGATCAAGTTTTTTACTGGTAGTTGATCTTATCAGAGGACTGTTTAGCGTGCCCCTCGGATAAGATCAAAAAATGTTTTGGTCCCGTGGGGGGTCACCTTAAGCGAGGAGTACTGTATGTGTTATGTCAGACATACACACGCGCGCGCGCACACACTCACACGCACGCACGCACGCGCACACGCACACACAGACTCGCGTGAGCCGCGTTTGTGCTCCATTGAGACCTATGTGGTGTTCTCTCACTCTACTATGCTATTGAGTGAGAGTCAGTGGGAAAAACAAAGCACACTACATCAATGAAACTCCCGCTTTCCCCGTCTACACATAGAGAACGTCCAAAAAGTGGCGACACATCCCCAAGAAATGCCAGTATCACGTCAATCAAACATGACGTCGGAAAAATGACGCTGATACTGCCTTTTGCGTCAGTGCGCGCGTGCCTTTTCTGCGATGGATCTGACCTGTTCAGTACGTAAGCAGCCCTGCACAGCGTTCTGGGTTCTTCTTCTTTCATGAATTTGTTCTCCGTGCATATTCTGTTCATAAAGTATTGGAGTTGTATTCTGTTATATCCCGTGTCTTCTCTGCGATTGCACGAAGATGGCGACATAGTAGAAGTAAAATACACCACGTCTCCAAACAGAGGAATTTGGAAAGAAAGTGGCGAGACACCCCCAAGAAAAAACAGCATCACGTCAATCAAACATGACGCACTTACTTTACGTCAGTGCGCGTGCGTCTCTTTTTCGATGTTTGTGAGGCGTGTGGCTTGTAGAGGAAATGTGCTGTGAGTACAAATTTTCGAGTCAACTGACGATAACGGCTGCAGTGAATTTTTCTAATTTTTTTGTATATTTTTTATGGCACCCCAGGCTCATTATCTATGTATAGTAGGAGCGATTTTGAGATCTAAAGTGTGTTCACCAGCACTTTCATCAGGTACGGCTTACGCCAAAAGTATAAAAGCGACAACCTCCAAAATTCACTTAGTTAAGAGTCCGTATTCATGCTGTCTATGTCCAAAAAATGGAGTGGTTTAGGTAAATATTACGCCTTTAAACGCCAGAAAGCCACTTTTTCTGAAAAGGGCAATAACTCGCAAATCATGTGTGCAATCGTACCTGGATCGGGCCTTCTATTCAACAATCTTTATTCATTTAGAAACCCTAAATTTGAAATCGATCGGTTCAGTATTTTCGGAGAAATAGGCATCTGAACTGGGTTCACATGCAATGTCAACTCAGGCTCGGTTTACATGAAAACTATAAGAGCGACCCTTTTCTAGTAGTGACTCTGTTCAGAGTCCGTATTCAAGCTATCTACTGCCAAAAAATTGAGTGATTTAAATAAATATTACGCCTGTACACGAAAGACAACCAACTTGTCTCAAAAGGGAGATAACTCCCAAATCACTTAAGCAATCATCACACGCTTGAATCGTCTAATGTAACATTTTGATATATTTGGATACCCCAAATTTGAAGTCATTTGGTTGAGTATTTTCGAAGAAACGGGCCTGGACACAATTCACACACACACAGCCGCACGCACACACATACGCACAGACGGCACTCACTGAGGAGGAGAAGCGCGTTCGGTGGACCGTACATGTCAGCATCGATGACGCACGTTTTGTTACGTCATTGTCAGAGTTACACTTGCAAAATCGTCTCTGCGGGAGATCGGCAGTGACGTGCGTTTGTACCACAGATACTTGCCCATGAAACGTGGAAAATTTAGCCCGTCCTATGATGTTGTTTCCATTACTATGGAAACAACATAAAAAGACATCCATTATCCGAGAGAGAATCAAACACAAGGATAAACTTTTCACAAGGAAACTCGGGGGGGGGGGGGGGGGGGGGGGCAGGGTGAAGGGGATTGAGTGACGAGTAGGTGGGCCGTTATTTTCAATGTTCCACCACAGTACTGTGTAGTGCCGCCTGCTAGAGTTCCATGAATTACGTTTGACGTTGTAGCGTGCTATGTCCGCTATGCTGATGCCTGAATGCTGTTTGTCAGGACGGCGGGAGACACCAACACAACACACACTAAACACGCAACGACACAAGACATGAATAACAGAAATTAAACGAATGAGAGAATAAAGAGATAAAGTTTTAATGACTGTATTCAACAAAACAAGGGCTACAATGACTGACGGCAAAATAAAAGACATGGACCGTTTGAACGAAAGTATATCGTTCACTGTTCATGAGAGAGAGTCAAAAGATAAACGACAGAAACTAAGAGTAGTTAACAAAACAGAGTAACACACCAAGAGATGACTAACCAACAATGAAAAATAACACTACACAACTCCGAGTTCGCAGTCCTGAATAACTGATAGGAAAAATCTAAGTGTGTGCAGCTGGAATAAATGGCGGCTTCAGCCCCTGCGGCAACTAACCAGTACGTAAAAGCCTATCACCTACCACTACACAACGAACCTATACGTACAACCGGCACTATGACTGCTTGGCCCCGTATTCTATGAACTTCAGTAGTGCTCACTCACTCACTGGACAGCTCAGAGGAAACAGAGGACGTTTGCGCTGGTTTGGAGGTCTGCTGTCTTTGCTGAACTGACGGGGTAAATATTTGTATTAAAATTTGTAAATAATTATTTGTATTAAAATGATTTCATTCGGTTTATTATGCACGTATTTTGTGGTTGTTTTGTAGTTTTTGTATTCGATGAACTTAAAGTGGTTTATTATATCTGTATTCATTTGATTTCAGTTGGTTTATATTTTGTGGTTGTTTTCTAGCGTTTCTGTTCAATTGATTTCAGTTTAGTTGGTTTAAGTATTTTGTGGTGGATGTTTGATAGTGTTTTTAATTGTAAATTCTATTGCTGATGAATTTGTTATACAACCGGATTTCGGCTGATTAATTGTGGATCGTTCGATCTCGGCTGATTTATAACTGATCTCGGATGAGTTACTATGTTTCATTTCGTTTGATTTATTATGAATTGTTTGATTTTGGTTGATTTATCGTTTATTGTTCCCAGGGTAACTTCGTATTAAACGTCAACGAAATAACGCCGTGTTGTCTTGTCTGTTACACAGAGTCGTTAGAAAGACTAGGGAATATTTACCCCGTTCTGCTTCTAACATCTCTACACTTCTTGTTCTTAGTTCCGAGACATCTTACTTTACATTCTCCTATAAAAAAATAAACAAGATTGTTGCCCTCTAGAGACTAGAATTACAACTAATAAAACACCACCTTTCTAAAACAAGGGAGGTAACCGCCCTGACCACTACTGATCAGAGAGCAAGGGACACTACTCTCGTAGCAAACACTGGCCGCGAGCGGGAGGGACTGTACAGTGCTGGGGAAAGAAGCGCTCTTATTGCTGTCAGTGCTAGCGCTCTCCCTGGCTGATAGTGATACCTAACTGCACACACATGCTCTACAGCATAGTCTAAAAGTACAGCTACAAAAGATTTAAGTCTAGGGCATTTTCATCACAACTGCACGTCCTTGCTTTTGCCGCCGGGTCACTTGTCTTGTCTCTTCAACATACACTGATCATTAAGCATTACATGGCTTTGCAGATTATGTATATCGTATGAAATATTTCATCGTACCGTCATGTATCAACAGAACATGAAACAAGCCAAAGTCTGAAACAATAACAGAAATGATGAAAGGTGAAAAGAAAAAAGCGTGCAACAACTACAACCAGAACAAACCTGAAATCTGGAACGATAACAGAAATGAAGTAAATGAAAAGGGAAAAAAGCAAGCAAATGCAACTACCAAAACAACAGCAAAAAACCCAACAAAACACACACACACACACACACACACACACACACACACACACACACACACACACAGAAACACAAAAAAACAAAACAAAACAAAACAAAAACAGAGAGGCAGCGGCCTCCATGGCTCCCTTGTGACATTGGGCAAGGTCATTCAAAAGAGTATGTTTGTAAAAAAAAATCTTATCAATATCTATCATCAAGCCAGGTAAGGTGTCACTGGTGTTTCTTAGTTCCTGGCAATATTACAGTTTTCCTCAAAATTGTTTGTATGTCCTCTCATTCAAATGAGATCTCATCAATGTCTGTCATTATGCCAAGTTTGACGCCTGTAGTATTTGTAGTTTCTCCAAAAACGGTACAGTGGACGCCGGATATAAGCAACTCGGATATAAGAAAACTCGGTTATTGCCAACGAATTTTTTTCCCCCGGCCAAACTCTTCTTTATTATGTATTACAAAAACTCGGATACAAGAAACTCGCTTATAAGAAAACTCGGTTTTAGGAAAGCAAATTTCTTGTCCCGCTTGATACAAAAACTCGGATATAAGAAACCGAAAGTACATTTCCAAGAAAATTTCACTCATTGTAAGAAACCGAAAGTACATATCCAAGAAAATTTCACTCATTCTAAGAAAACAGGTCAGGTCTGACGTCACTTAGGACAGGCACATGATGGCGCATGATTTTCTTTCCTTGAATTGGTTCTTTACCATTGTGTTCCGTGCAAAATTGAATGTTGGCAAGAAGAAAAAATACGAGATGCATTTTTGTTGTTCTATTGTTATATGTTGTTTTTATTATTATTTTGTTTTTTTGCCTGATTGGGAGCTCTCTCTCTCTCTCTCTGTATGTCTGTCTCTGTCTACAGGGCTCGCGTTAAGGAGAATAAAACTATCAGTATTAGACTAACTGTTGATCAATTCCTTTCTTTGACAATATACGTGGTCCATCTTTCCTCCATCCCCCTTCCCCCTCCCAACAGAAAAAAAAGCTAATTTGCAGCTTTTTTCAGCCAAATTAGACACGGAAAGCATCGCATATCGTACTCTAATGGGACGAGTGTTTTATAGATCAAAAGTTGATACATAATGCACTTTTAATAAATCCTATAAATACAAACGAATTCTTTCTCTCTCTCTCTCTCTCTCCCCTTAGTTCTTTTTTGTTTGTTTGTTTGTTTGTTTGGTTGGTTGGTTGGTTGGTTGGTTGGTTGGTTGGGTTTTTTTTTTGTTTGTTTTTTTTTTCTTACCACATGACCGCCAGCGCTACAGTTGGGAAGCAAAAACAGTATTTTCATGTTCAAACAAAAAAAAAAAATCTGACATTGAAGGACACAAGCGCACTGGTGTATATTAACTCTACAAATATATATTCTGTGCAGGTCTTTAAGAGAAACCAGATATTTCTTAATTTAATGCAAAACATACACGAACTGAGAAAAAAGAAATGTTTTAAACCTTTTTTTCACTGAACTCGGTTATAAGAAATATTTTTCAAAATACTTCCTTATATCCGACTTTCAGATATAAGAAAACTCGGATATAAGAAACCAAAAAATTCACCCCCCTCGAGTTTCTTATAACCGGCGTATACTGTATATTGAAATTCACAACAGACAGCTTTCATGGCCTTGACCTTGAGTCAAGGTCCTTCAAACTGATATATTTTGAAAGGTCTTATGGCTGCCTATCAGCATGGCAAGTTTGGTGGGTGGGTGTTTGGGAGTTTAACGTCATGCCAAGTTTGGTGCCTCTGCTGTTTGTAGATTCTGAGAAAATGTTAATGTTAAGGTTACTGCAGAAATGTGGAAAAGGGTTTGTACGGCCTTGACCTTGACACAAGGCCACTGAATACATGTATATCTGCAAAGTGCTTATCAATGTCTATCATCATGCAAAGTTTAAAATCTCTGGAGTTTGTATATTTCAAGAAAATGCCAATGTAAAATTTTCAAACAGACCGCTTTAGTCATTCAAAATGATACATTTTGAAAGGTCTTATGGCTGTTTATCAGCAAGCCAAGTTTGGTGCCTCTGCTGTTTGTAGATTCTGAGAAAATGCCAATGTTAAGGTTTACTGCGGAAATGCGGAAAATAGCTTGTACGGCCTTGACCTTGACACAAGGCCATTGAATACATGTATATCTATAAAGTTCTTATCAATGTCTATCATCATGCAAAGTTTAAAATCTCTGGTGTTCGTAGATTCCAAGAAATTGCCAATGTAAAATTTTCAGACAGCTTTAGTGGCCTTGATCTTGAGTCAAGGTCATTCAAAATGATATAATTTGAAAGGTCTTATGGCTGTCTATCAGCATGCCAAGTTTGGTGCCTCTGCTATTTGTAGATTCTGAGAAAATGCCAATGTTAATTAAGGTTTTCTATACATTTACTGCGGACACGCAGACACACAGACAGACGACGGGCGGTTAGTACACAGACTCCCTTTGTTACACAAGGGAGCCAAAAATCCCTCTCAAAAATGGCTTGAAAAAAAAGGAGAAAGGAAAAAACCGAAACAACAACAACAACAACCAGCACCCAACAACACAACTACTACTTTCCTCCCCAGACCCCGAAAATTGCCCCAAAAGGATGAGTGGCGAGTACGTAAAGTTCACCGACATGCTGAGTTGTCTGTTCCCTGGGTAAAACATCTTTGTAGATCAAGAGTTCATCAACATGTCTTGCACGCCCTTATCTTTGGTCATTTTTCTTTGTTGAAAATTGTCATCATATAGAAGAGCTCGTTTTCTTTACATTTAATCAATGCTCATTAAAATACCTCACCATTTAGCATTGCACGGCTTTCTAATGTGAAATGTACCATCATATCGTTAAACCTCATCAGCATACCTCGTCATGAATTTGTCATCACGTGTTCTTGTTGAGATATCTATCATGTAACCCACCTTCGTGCCTTAATATCATAGGTAAGTATACGGCCTCATTAGCATAGGTAAGTATACCTCATTAACATAGGTAAGTATACAGGCTTCAGTATTCAGCTGAGCCTGCATGATATACACACGGTGGCACGATGAAGTAGGTTCAACAGGGTCGCTGGGATTCAACCACACATTCACATTAATACACGTGAGCCTACATGTGACTACACACGAGCCGTCACGCTGAAGCATACTAGTGAAACACGTGTACTGAGATTAAACTACACATTCGCAGTACTACGCAGAAGCCTATACGTGACTACATACGAGCACGCTGAAGAAGATGAAGCACATGTACTGGGATCCGACTACACGTTCCCAGACGGTAATACACATAGGCCTACCTGTGACTACACACGAGCACGTTGTAGTAGGTCACGCACGTGTACCGGGATTCAGCTACACATTCCAAATACTCAGTATACACTACTGCCGTGATTACACACAAGCACACTGTTCAAGTAAGCACGTGTGCTTGGATTCCAAAACATTCATTTTTCAACATACACACACGCCACTTCTGCTGCTCACAGACGTGAGGAACTGTCGTCATCGGGAACCCCCTGCCGGATGTCTCCTGTAGGCTGGTTGGCGGGGGGGGGGGGGGGGGGGGGGGGAGTGTCAGCCATGGACACAGTTGGCGCCGTTTGCTGACCAAGCGTCAAGCATCATCAGATGTCCTGCTGCTGGATTCTGTTCAGTCGCTGAAAGTTCAAAGCCGTCACTGAGGTCGTCGCTGATTACGATGCTAGTGTTTTTGAGTTTTTTGTTTTTTTTTGGGTTTTTTTTTTTTTTTTTGCGGTTTCTGACCACTTGAACTTTATCTCTATTTGAAATGAACTTGACAATCACCGGTCGGTTCGAGGTGTTATTTGGTCTTCCCACCCTGTGTAGGGCGGATAGTCTGCTACTGTAGATGCCACTGAGCCCCAGACGCGACCGGAACATATCGAGCACCTTGCTTTCAAAGTCTTCTGTCGTTTCTTCTCCGTTGTCCCCGCTCCAGCAGACCGAACACGCGCACAGAGTCGCGCCTAATGTATTGCTCTCGTTCATTGCACACCTCTTTCTGCTACAAGACGAATGTCCGAAGGTTTCGAACTTCCTCCTCCTTATCTTGACACTTACGCACAGTTTTGTCTAGCAGAGTTTTGTGAGTTTCCTTTTTGCAATGAACACGAAGTTGTCGTCAACCGTTCCACCTTTTTGCCGAGTTTGGCTAACAGAGTTGACTGGCAAGTGTCTATTCTCACACGCAAATCCTCCAAACCAGCTTGCACATTTTCTGTAGCGTTGAGGCTTTCAGCCATGATTTAAAAAAACTGAAGTTTTGCCCGACTTTTGGTGGGGGACACCCTGTTACGTTTGCTCACTGACCGGCCGCACTCCGGCTGTGAGTTGCTGACCATTCTCGTTCCGGGGGTCTCGCTACTCTTGGCCCCCGCGACAACGCAAATTCGGGCTAACCGAAACCGGGCTGAGCTTAGTAATGCCTAGGAAGTAATTTAAAAAAAAAAAAAAAAAATCAAACTACTCGGTGACAAGGAAAGTGGACAGTTGCGAACCAGCACCAGTACATTCTCGGCCTGTTTCGAGATTATTACCTGCATGAGTATTCTCCCTTGCCGCAACAAGCACGCATTTTTTGCGGTGGAGCACAAAGCTGCCACGAAAAATGATTGCTGCGGGTCTATGTATGCACAGGGGACTACTCATGCAGGGAATAATCTCGAAACAGGCCGAGAATGTACTGGTGCTGGTGAATGCGACAGTTTTCACCGCTTCTGTGCACACTGTGAAAATTATTATTTAATAACACGAGGACCTGAAAGTTGTTCGCAACAGTCCACTTTCCCTGTCACCGAGTATTTTTGTTTTTCCCTTCTTAGGTATCACTTAGCTCCGCTCGGTCTCGGTCAGCCCGACTTGGCCGTCGTCGCAGGGGCCTAGAGTAATCGACGGACCCGGAACAGGGTTGGTTGCTGACCACTGTAATTTCTTGACTGGTGTCTGTGTCCGTGCTGTTCTTTCTTCGTTTCTCACTCTTGTTTCTGACGCTTTTCGTGGGAGGCCCGATATGCTCGTGCTACACTGGGGCACACTGGAGCACTCCTGGCTAGCCTACACCTGTATTTCGCCAAGTCGTCAAAATGTCACTACTTTACAGTGCATGGTTTAGAATTTTACGTCCTGATATTGGCCCTCTCCGATCGATTTTATCAAAAACGAATCCATCCTCGAATTCCGGCCGGTTGGTGGTACTCGCATGTCCATTTTGCCAGAAAACAGATTTGTAGAAATTGCGAATTTTCGAAAACAGAAGCCACAAGATGCTGAGGTACAGAAAAACCAACCAGTTCCCGTGAGGGTCGCTCACCTTTTTTCATCTGATACTAATCTTTTAAAAATCTTTTAATTTCAGCTTAGTCAAGCAATATCAAGTTTAAATAAGGAAAACCGTATTACTGATCATCACTCAAAAAACAACAACAACCACCAACAACAAGAAGAAAAATAAAACGGGAAAAAAAAAAACCCACTCGTTCTGAACGCAGGTGCGACTGACGCCAAGTTACGTGACACTGCAGCGTTCTTTTCGCAATAGGGTAAGTCTCACTAGCCAGTCATCAGTGTCCCCGTGTTTGCCAATGACTTTCAGAGTAGTTCGTAACTCCGTACTGTGACTGGGTTCACATACCAACTTTCAGAGCTATGCCTATGCACACATAACAAGGATGTGCCTGTATTTTGGTTCTGGCTCAAGATATAAATGAACTTTACCAAGTCAAAACTTCACGACTTCGGCATTACTCTAAGTAAAACCAATCTGAAAAAAATATTCAGTGAACTGTCGAACGTGGGTAAGAGAACATGTTCTTTTCGCATTTTTGTTTTGTTCACATTGTAGCCACGTGTCTCATCTGTCATAAGGATGTGCATTCCTCTTGTGATTTAGTTTTACTGTTAAAGTCCAACTGTCACACCCCAAAAAGGTCAAAATACGCCCAAAACAACAGTCTCCTCAGATCCAGCAGTGTCTCAGCTTTCACAAAATACCTAGACTATATGTACGGGCAAAAGTGTGCCGTTATTTTTTTGATTAATTTTTTTGTTGCAAGGTGCTCCTAGCTTCAGTTCCTTGGTTTTTATGTTGTTTCCATAGTAATGGAAACAACATAATAGGACGGGCTAAAATTTCCACGTTCATAGGCAAGCATCTGTGGTACAAACGCACGTCACTGCCGATCTCCCGCAGAGACGATTTTGCAAGTGTAACTCTGACAATGACGTAAGAAAACTTGCGTCATCGATGCTGACGCGTATGGTGTTCCGAACGCACTTCTCCTCCTCAGTGAGTGCCGTCTGTGTGGATGTGCGTGTGTGTGTGTGTGTGTGTGTGTGTGTGTGAATTGTGTCCGGGCCCGTTTCTTCGAAAATACTCAACCGAATGGCTTCAAATTTGGGGTATCCAAATATATCAAAATGTTACATTAGACGATTCAAGCGTGTGATGACTGCTTAAGTGATTTGGGAGTTATCGCCCTTTTGAGACAAGTTGGTTGTCTTTCGTGTACAGGCGTAATATTTATTTAAATCACTCAATTTTTTGGCAGTAGATAGCTTGAATACGGACTCTGAACAGAGTCACTACTAGAAAATGGTCGCTCTTATAGTTTTCATGTAAACCGAGCCTGAGTTGACATTGCATGTGAACCCAGTTCAGATGCCTATTTCTCCGAAAATACTGAACCGATCGATTTCAAATTTGGGGTTTCTAAATGAATAAAGATTGTTGAATAGAAGGCCCGATCCAGGTACGATTACACACATGATTTGCGAGTTATCGCCCTTTTCAGAAAAAGTGGCTTTCTGGCGTTTAAAGGCGTAATATTTACCTAAACCACTCCATTTTTTGGACATAGACAGCATGAATACGGACTCTCAAATAAGTGAATTTTGGAGGTTGTCGCTTTTATACTTTTGGCGTAAGCCGTACCTGATGAAAGTGCTGGTGAACACACTTTAGATCTCAAAATCGCTCCTACTATACATACATAATGAGCCTGGGGTGCCATAAAAAAAATATACAAAAAAAGAGAAAAATTCACTGCAGCCGTTATCGTCAGTTGACCCGAAAATTTGTACTCACAGCACATTTCCTCTACAAGCCACACGCCTCACAAACATCGAAGAAGAGACGCACGCGCACTGACGTACGTGCGTCATGTTTGATTGACGTGATGCTGTTTTTTCTTGGGGGTGTCTCGCCACTTTCTTCCGAATTCCTCTGTTTGGAGACGTGGTGTATTTTACTTCTACTATGTCGCCATCTTCGTGCAATCGCAGAGAAGACACGGGATACAACAGAATACAACTCCAATACTTTATGAACAGAATATGCACGGAGAACAAATTCATGAAAGAAGAAGAACCCAGAACGCTGTGCAGGGCTGCTTACGTACTGAACAGGTCAGATCTAGAACATTTCTCAACTTACTGGAAGGTTCGATATGTTTCCAAGGTGACGTAATCTACTGACGTTACTGCGACAGCATGTTCTGGGATGGTCTAGAAATTATTTTGCATCGAAATGCAGTATCTTTTCGCGATCTCTACAACTTGACATGTGGAAAGCGGGAATTTCAGTGGGTTTCGTTTTTGCCACTGACTCACACTCAGAAGCATAATGCAAAGATCTTGGAAACATAAAGATAGTTCACTTACCTCCCTTTGAGGGACAACGCGTAAGAGTTGTCTGCGCGCATTAGCGCGCATCCCGCAGATCTACGCAGTAATGGCAGTATGGCAGAAAGCCAGAAACCACGCGTGCAATGGTGTGCAGCGCCGAATTGCTGTCAGAAGCGAACACCAGGAACGGGAAAACCTTTCTGTAGATTTCCCCCTTGAAAAATGGAGGTAGGTATGCCTACGATATCGAAGTTGGAGCCAAGATCGGTATCGAAGTTGGAGCCAAGATTATGTTTTCTCCCAAACATAACACATAGCATCACACGTGAAAACCAAAATCGCCGCATCCACGACGTGTGACTGGCGTAAATTTAGTATAAAATCCGCATGCTTGTAAAAAGTCTGTTTGTTTGACCCAACCCTACACTAGCCGCCGTAAAACATTTTAACAAAATAAACGGCAAAAACGAAGATGTCAGCGACTGACAGGTGGTCTCCCCCCATATATTTCGCATGTGTTTTAGGCCTATGGAAAACATAAGACAGTACTCTCAAAGTTCCGGAGGACGAACGAAAGATCTAGTTTGGCTTTCACTGCTGTACGTAGGCTACGTAGTGCATTTCGTTCGATGTGTTCAAGTAAAACTAGTACGGAACACAGAAAGATCGAATGTGCGAGAGATCCAAAGATGGACGCATCCGCTGAATACTTCCTGCTAACTCAGCATTAATCATATCTGCGACCGACGATCCAGCAGATTCTATGTTGTGATATGGTTTTACAATGGTTAGAATGAAGTTCAGCCGGATGATTTTGTTCTGTGTGTGTGTGTGTGTGTGTGTGTGTGTATCAGTGCAACGTGCCGCTAGCACAGTTCAAGTCAACGTTATTTGTAAAGTTTAAAAAAAAAAACACCACCGCCAACAAAACAACAAAAACAACACCAAAACCTGATGTCTGCGCCTGCCACGTGTGTTTACTGCTGTTTGTTTACACTGCATGCAAACCTCTTGATTTTTAAGAAAAGAGTTCTGTACATACCTACAGATTTCCCCCCAACAGTATGTGAACTGGAACAAGTGCCGATGAACGTACCTGCCGCCGTATGAGTGACAACTCTGTGTGTGTGTGTGTGTGTGTGTGTGTGTGTGTTCTGAATTTAGATGCAGGTAGACGCTAGCACAATTTAAGTCACCGTGATTTGTAAAGTTGTCAGGGGAAAAAAAATTACGCTGTATCTGCGTCAGCCGCGTGTGTTTACTGTTTGTTTACACTGCATGCACACGTACCACTTGAGGTCTTTTTTTTTTGACAAGAAAGCGAAAAAAAAAAATGTTTGTTTTTCAACAGGAATACCAAAAGAAGTATTTCCCCGTTTATATTTGTCTGTTATTTGAACAATTCGGCGCAGAACACAATTGCATGCCCGGCTTTTGTGATCGCTTTCCACTTTCCGCCATGCTGTCACTATAGGGGCCAGATCTAGGATGCGCGCTAATGCGGGCAGACAACTCTTCGCGTTGTCCCGCTATAATTATGTCTCTCTTACGAGGGCAGGAGTGACGCGTCTTTCTGATTCCAAGGTCTTTGCATAATGTGTGTGTGTGTGTGTGTAGGGGGGGGGGGGGGGGGGGGTGCGCGCGCAAGCGCGCGTCTAAGGCGAGAGAGAGAGAGAGAGGGTCTCTTCTCCGATACCAGTAAGCAATCGTCTCAGTGTCAGTCAGGTCTGCGGGAAGTAACTCTGTCAAAGGGGGAACGACTTTATTACAAGAATTCATTCACCCATGTAGAACCTCGCATACGCCAAAAAGTTGTGACGTCAACCAGCTAGGCGAGCTCACACGACCTCATGTGTTTGGGTTTTTGCAAGTGCATAGAGGCACGATAAGGGTTTTCAGTACTTTCTTTATGTCAGCATGCTTGATGTCAGAGAGCTTGCGTTCCGGCGTGTGCGCGCGGGCTGCATACATGACACAACGACTACGACTGTGACTACAGCATGTCATTGAATGGAAACAACATATTGGGCTGGTGGCCATCTTGTTAATAGACACAACGCATCCCATTCGGGGGATTTCCTTTATCCCATCCGGGGATTTCGGGGAATGTCATAATTCATGTTCTTCCATCCGGGCCCTTCGGTATCGAGGGAATCCCTTTCGCTCCCTTCTCTGTGATTGTGATCAGCATGCTCTGTCGTGTTGCACATGCGATTTCGGATGTAAAACCAAAGACCTTGGAATCAGATATGTTTCCAAGATCTTTGGTAAAACTGACACAAATCCAAGGGAAAGAACTCAGAAAGTTTTTGAATATCCCCGAACGATGACCGAATTGGTGGACAACCTGTAAGGGTGGGTGAATGTTTGGGGGTTTAACGTCCTTTTCCACCACATACGGGTGATATCAAAGACGGGGCAACGATGAAAAAGCCAGCACAAATATTTGGCTCCAGCCGGGATACGAACTCACGACCCGAGCATTAGAAGTCCAACACTCTACCATTCGGCCGGCCACCCCGGCTCCCTGGACAACCTGTAAGAACAGACCTCAAGAAGACTGGTGGCAAACCGAATGGACAGTCACACGATACTCCCATCTGCCAGGGGTTCCGCATCTCTACGCGAAGAATGCGAAAGCTGAAGCTGATTCAGCAGTGGTATGTATATTATCTTCTGTTGATTTAGAAAAGAAGGAAAGACTGAACTCTTGTTTCAGAAGGAATATTTATGTATCATGAAAAACGCTTCAAGTCAGTGGTAACCTGTTCTGCTGACACGTTTTCCGAGTCTCACTAAAGACCTTGAAAACTGCATACGATGTTTCGTTTCACGGCCTGACTGTAGACACCAGCAGAATCTAGACTAGTTATTTCCCACTTGCAAAAACTGTCTCGCTTTGTGTGCTGGTGTGCGTGACGTGTAGTGACCACAGACGTATAGAGATAGACGCACCGCGGTGCCGGAAAAGTGACGCCGCCGCGCGCCATGTTGCTAGTCTAGTACCTGGAAGTGCCAGCTGTTTACATAGCGCGCATAGCATTGGCCAGACGCTGTCAGCTGTTTACATAGCGCGCATAGCATTGGTCCGCTTTATCTTACGTCACATTTCTGATGACGTCTTTCTAAAGAACTTTGTATTTCGAACGAGGCGTCCTATACACAGAGCCTCTGAGTTCTGGTTCTGAGTAAGATGGCCGCGATAGCGACACTCGCAAGCAGCGGTGGCAGCGTGCGGCGGTGCGTCTATCTCTTTGCGTCTGTGGTAGTGACCCGTTTATTGCGTCACTCCTCAGGCAGAATCACATTAGCCATTTTCTCGACATGTAATTACTTTTCAAGACTAAGCTTATCGCATACTTGTCACGTCTTCCGCGTTGAGCAGATCTGTGTAAGTTCAACAAGACACACACCCTCCTCTAGCCAGCCTGGGGTGCTGATAGGCCTACTAAAAACAAAGAAGGTATTTGAGGTATTTCATGGAAAACGTGATTCACATTGAGAGAGAAATTTATTGGAATCAGAATCTTCCACTGAACCCGTTGAACAGTATATTGAAAAGATCTGCTCAGCTTAGCAGTTGATCCCACGCCGGTTTACAGGCCAGAGCGCCATTAAGTGTTGCAATGTTGTCAGAGTGTGCTAAGCTGACAGGGTTAACAAAATGTATGTGGACTGAGTACAGCATGCAACACTGACAGGACACACATGAAAATATGAAAGGACGTCTTTTCATTTTCTCTACCCTATATTATCCTACATTACAGCGTCATCATAACTGTGGGCTCTACAACTACAAGCAGGACAATTGGTCAGGATTGAGATCTAACTCTAAGAGCAAATCTAGGTAAGTCATATCCTTACAGCAGGATATGAGTGAAGATCAATTGTTACGAGTGTGGCTGTGTGTTTTGTATTGTGTTGACAGATAATATAAGCTGTGGGGTTTTTTTGTTTGTTTTTGTTTTTTAAAAGGTTGACTGAGACAGAGAAGTTGCCTTGTTTAGTTCATATTGTTTGATTGTGTTTTTGTTTTCTGTGATCCAGAAGTTTCTATTGTTTTCACGAAAAATCTAGAAGTGGTTACCTTGTTGTGATTGTAGCTAATTTTGCCACGGGAGGCGGTACGCATAGATTCGGCGGGCGGGTACTCGATAATTCAGGATTCTTCTCAGTTTTAAAATAGTAACGAGGTGATTTACGTTCTGATTTTTGATTGGTTCCTTCATAATAGAGGTCAGTTCAGCCTAGAATGTGCTATGACTGTATATAAGACTCTGAGATGTGTGTGTGTGTGTGTGTGTGTGTGTGTGTGTGTGTGTGTGTGTGTTTGTGCGTGTGCGCGCGCGCGCACAAGAGAAGCTCATATGTGCGAAGCTTGAGCGTACAGTCTGATACCACTGAGAGACGTGCTGTAATAAACTCCACACAGTTATAACTTTTCTACGCGCTCACGAGTCGTTTTGTTAGTGAATGAATCTTCTTCCGCAGTCAATATAAGAATGAAGAGTGTGTGCCTGACTGTCACCGTATCCCTCGGGTAAGACGACGGGCTCTTCGAACATTCACCGCGTAACATCAGTAAATGTTACTTCTGTTTCCGTCATACCAGTTTTGCGTGTCTTTTGTTGTTGTTGTTGTCATTGTTGTTGTTTACTTCAAGTAATGTCACAGACAATAATGAGACCGATTTTAAAAAGGCGTTCCGGAGGAAAAATCAGCATGGGGCACCCCTGTAGAGAGCATTAGGAGTGAACGGGACCATAAACGCAAACTGTGCCCTCCACGGGTGCATTGGGAGGGAACGGGATCATTGATTTAATTGGGAAGCATAGGACAGTGGACGCCGGATATAAGCAACTCGGATATAAGAAAACTCGGTTATTGCCAACGAATTTTTTCCCCCGGCCAAACTCTTCTTTATTATGTATTACAAAAACTCGGATACAAGAAACTCGCTTATAAGAAAACTCGGTTTTAGGAAAGCAAATTTCTTGTCCCGCTTGATACAAAAACTCGGATATAAGAAACCGAAAGTACATTTCCAAGAAAATTTCACTCATTGTAAGAAACCGAAAATACATTTCCAAGAAAATTTCACTCATTCTAAGAAAACAGGTCAGGTCTGACGTCACTTAGGACAGGCACATGATGGCGCATGATTTCTTTTCTTGAATTGGTTCTTTACCATTGTGTTCCGTGCAAAATTGAATGTTGGCAAGAAGAAAAAATACGAGATGCATTTTTGTTGTTCTATTGTTATATGTTGTTTTTATTATTATTTTGTTTTTTTGCCTGATTGGGAGCTCTCTCTCTCTCTCTCTGTATGTCTGTCTCTGTCTACAGGGCTCGCGTTAAGGAGAATAAAACTATCAGTATTAGACTAACTATTGATCAATTCCTTTCTTTGACAATATACGTGGTCCATCTTTCCTCCATCCCCCTTCCCCCTCCCAACAGAAAAAAAGCTAATTTGCAGCTTTTTTCAGCCAAATTCAGTAGACACGGAAAGCATCGCATATCATACTCTAATGGGACGAGTGTTTTATAGATCAAAAGTTGATACATAATGCACTTTTAATATATCCTATAAATACAAGGGAATTCTCTCTCTCTCTCTCCTTAGTTCTTTTTTGTTTGTTTGTTTGGTTGGTTGGTTGGTTTGGTTTTTTTTTTCTTTTTGTTTTGTTTTTTCTTACATGACCGCCAGCGCTACAGTTGGGAAGCAAAAACAGTATTTTCATGTTCAAACAAAAAAAATCTGACATTGAAGGACACAAGCGCACTGGTGTATATTAACTCTACACATATATATTCTGTGCAGGTCTTTAAGAGAAACCAGATATTTCTTAATTTAATGCAAAACATACACGAACTGAGAAAAAAGAAATGTTTTAAACCTTTTTTTCACTGAACTCGGTTATAAGAAATATTTTTCAAAATACTTTCTTATATCCGACTTTCAGATATAAGAAAACTCGGATATAAGAAACCAAAAAATTCACCCCCCTCGAGTTTCTTATAACCGGCGTATACTGTAATTGTTAAAAATCGTTTCAGTCAGTATGTGAGAGAATGAGAGCACGCACTTGTTCCGAGGAAGCGTATCCAAAACAGACCATATGTCCCCTCATACCTCCCTCCCATTTTCAAAACCACTGTGTGTAAGTTACGTGCATCTACATGCTCTGCTCTTGGAACTCAGAAATTGTGTAGCATGTGTAAGCAAACAGAAATAACAGGAAACAAGACAGTATGAACGAACAAACTAAAAAGAAATGCTGCTCCCAAAGACACAATGTTAGAAGTTTAACATATAATCATGTACAACAACAGGCATGTTTACCATACTGTACCGGAAACGCAGCAGACGCTCTTTTTTCCATGTTCAACTATTTGTAAACCCCATATCTTTTCTTTTATTTAACTGAAACATGTCGACGTTCTAACCTTGGTTTTGGTCTGGCCAAGTTGGCCGATGGTAGTTCTCGATTCATTTAGAAACCCCAAATTTGAAATCGATCGGTTCAGTATTTTCGGAGAAATAGGCATCTGAACTGGGTTCACATGCAATGTCAACTCAGGCTCGGTTTACGTGAAAACTATAAGAGCGACCATTTTCTAGTAGTGACTCTGTTCAGAGTCCGTATTCAAGCTATCTACTGCCAAAAAATTGAGTGATTTAAATAAATATTACGCCTGTACACGAAAGACAACCAACTTGTCTCAAAAGGGCGATAACTCCCAAATCACTTAGGCAATCATCACACGCTTGAATCGTCTAATGTAACATTTTGATATATTTAGATACCCCAAATTTGAAGCCATTCGGTTGAGTATTTTCGAAGAAACGGGCCTGGACACAATTCACACACACACGCACACATATCCGCACAGACGGCACTCACTGAGGAGGAGAAGTGCGTTCGGAACATCATACGCGTCAGCATCGGAGACGCACGCTTCTTACGTCATTGTCAGAGTTACACTTGCAAAATCGTCTCTGCGGGAGATCGGCAGTGACGTGCGTTTGTACCACAGATGCTTGCCTATGAACGTGGAAATTTTAGCCCGTCCTATTATGTTGTTTCCATTACTATGGAAACAACATAAAAAGCCAGCACAAATACAGTACTCCTCGCTTAACGTCACTACCGTTTAAGGTCACACCTCTGATAAGATCAATCAGGTTGTTGGTCCCGGCCAAAAGCCTTCTTTGTACCATTTAGAATTCCTCGCTTAGCGTCACCTCGGATAAGGGAAAACCTCGGATTACGTCACCCCCGTTTTGGTTCCCAAATGGAGAAGACTACCGCTTAAGATGAAATCCATGTGATGAGAGTGGCTTCCCTTGGAAACAACACCCGGATTTGCACTGCGAGATGAAGACGCAACAGACGAATTTTTATATCATTTTTATTCCATGAGATGATACCCAAAGACTGAAAATGGAAACTGGAAGGGGGGCGGCGGGGGGGGGGGGGGGCTTGTTTTTGATGAACTGACGATAAAGATAGTTTACCGCAGATGAGTATACTTACAAAAGATTTCTTATTTCGTTCAGGGTCCTTTTAGATCTAGAAATTGGTACAATCTTTGTGAAAGAGATAAGAGCTGCAATGCAGGGAGCAATGTGGCGATATGATGGTGGTGGTGGTGATACTTATGTTGTTAGAGAGGGAGGGGGGGGGGGAGGGGGAAGCGAGAGACCTGGTTAATTTCTAGGCTTAGTCGGAAGGCAAGTTAGTTGAAGTACTTTTGCAGTTCACGAAAACTGAATCAGTGTAACCATCCCTCAACCATGTAACAGGGGCAAGATGTTTGGAGGGGGCTTGACATCAGCGGCTGGGTGGGGGGGGGGGGGGGCATCCACAGGGTTCGGGAAAAAATATAAAGGGGAGGGGGGGGGTATATGCATTTGCGTTCGTTTGTGCTGCGGGCTTGCGCGCGCGCGCGCGCGCGCGTGTGTGTGTGTGTGTGTGTGTGTGTGTGTGTGTGTGTGTGTGTGTAGAATTACATATTTTGGCGGAAGGTCTTTCGGTCTAAAATGTGAAAAAAATGATATAATCGCCAAATATTGAGCTCCTCGGATAAGATCAAGTTTTTTACTGGTAGTTGATCTTATCAGAGGACTGTTTAGCGTGCCCCTCGGATAAGATCAAAAAAAAATTTGGTCCCGTGGGGGGTCACCTTAAGCGAGGAGTACTGTATTTGGCCCCAGCCGGGATCGAACTCACGACCCGAGCATTAGAAGTCCAACGCTCTACCATTCGACCACCCAGGCTCCCCAGGATAACCCAGAGTAGAGAAACGAAAAACTAGACTATTTTCATATAATTATGTGAACAGGTCTGGTGCTTGATTGCATGCTGTATTCAGTCCATACAAATCTGGTTACCCTATCAGCTTAGCAAACTCTAACAATATTTCGACACTTTATGGCCTTCAGCACACTCTGGGCAGACGTCTCTTGTGGAATCAACTGCTAAGCTGAGCTGATCTTTTCAATGCTGTTCAACGGATTCGATGATTCAGATTTGAATAAATATCCCTCTGTACATCACATTGCAGGGCCGTAGCAGGCTCCTCAGGATTGGTCCGGCGGCAACCCACACGCCCTCCCATACCCAACTCCTGCCCCAAATGACAATCGTTCATTGCAAAGACACGTAGGGGAAAAAAAAAAGAAAAAAAAAAGCCAAAATAATAGAAGCAGCATACAAAATGGAAGGAACAGAAAGTATGGTCGCGCAACATGTTAATAAACAAATATATATGAGGTCGTCTCAAAAGGCCGTATATTCGAAATATGTTCTTCGCCCCCCCCCCCCCCCTCCTCTCTCTCTCGCTCTCTCTTTACGGAATTATTGGTCCGGCGCTCGCCGGACCGCCGGACCCGGGTACTCAGTACGGCCCTGCATTGTCCATGAAATTAATACCGTCTTTGGTTTTAGTATCAGCACAGCCACTCCACGCTGGCGAGATGAGAGTGTCTTGTCGAACATAGATCTGCTAAACTGGGATCAGATCAGCGGAAGACGTGACAAGTTTGCGGTAGCCGGTCTTGAAAAAAAATTACATGTCGAGAAAATGACTGGTGTGATTCCGTCTGATGCGGTGACGCAATACACAGGTCACTACACAAAGGCAGGCGCGTAGGAAGATGCTGAGAGGAAGGGGGGCCCACTGAGTCGGGTGAGCCATACGGCCGGGGTGAAGAAGGGTGTGTGTGTGTGTGTGTGTGTGTGTGTGTGTGTGTGTTGACTGCCAAGGATTGTGTCCTGCGACAGCAGAGCAGGGGGGCCCCACCACTGGTGGGCCCCCTCTCCTCTTATCAAAAGCAAGGGGGCCCCAAAGATATTCGGGACCCCCTTCCAAAAATCGAACGGGGGCCTGGGCCCCCCAGGTTCCTACGCATCTGAAAGGGAGACAGTTTTTGCTAGTGGGAAATAGTTAGTCTAGATTCTGCTAGTGTCGACAGTCAGGCCGTGAAACGAAACATTGTATAGTTTTCAAGGTCTTTAGTGAGACTCGGAAAACGTGTCAACAGAACAGGTTACCACTGACTTGAAGCGTTTTTTTCACGATACATAAATATTCGATGTCATGCAAGAATTTTGTCTTGCCTTCTTTTCTGTATCAACAGAAAATAATATACATACCACGTGACTGCTGCAACAGCTTCAGCTTTCGCATTCCTCCCGTAGACATGCGGAACCCATGGCAGAGCGAAGTATCGTGTGACAGACCATTCGATTTGTCATCAGTCTTCTTGAAGTCTGTAGATTTCTTACAGGTTGTCCACCAATTCGGTCATCGTTCGGGGATATTCAAAAACTTTCCCTTGGTCTAGTATCAGTTTTACATCCGAAATCGCATGTGCAACACGGCAGAGCATGCTGATCACAATCACAGAAAAGGGAGCGAAAGGGATTCCCTCGATACCAAAGAGCCCGGATGAAAGAACATACATGTAAATTGCAATGATATTTCCCCAAATCCCCGGATGGGATAAAGGAAATCCCCTCTGGATGGGATGCTTTGTTTCTACTAAAATCCAAGGGACTGAGCTAGGAGCACCTTGCAACAAAAAATTAATTCAAAAACTAACAGCACACTTTTGCCCGTAAACATAGGCATTTTGTGAAAGCTGAGACACTGCTGAATCTGATGAGACGGTCGTTTTTGACGTATTTTGACCTTTTTGGGGGCGTGACAGTTGGGTTTTAAACTCTCAATACATTTGCCAGGCATACAGCATCGAGATGGAAAACTTCCCATCGAAGTGCATCAGAAGCAGACAGTTGGGTCACAATAGAGCATGTGAGACCATTGTGCTGACTCAGCCTCAGGTGTAGAAGTTGTTCTAGAAGTGTACCGTGTACTGAGCAGACGACGTTATTTGGTCACGGTTGCGGACTGAGGACCAGCTAGACGGTGCTGATTGGTAGCTATTTTTAGAAGCTCTGTCGAGCCCTAGTCTGTTCAAGAATGGACAGTAAGCTCAAAAAAAAAGTAAAAAAAAAAGTCGTATTTCTCTAAAATTAGAAGCCACATAGTCACGGAGACGCTCGCACTGGCCTAACGAAACACGCAACTTCTATCTGGCAAACAGCTGTAAAGCTTCGAAAGCGGTACTTTTTCCTCTCATCAGCGTTACAAACATAGAGGCTTAGAAAAAGTGCACGGAACCATTTCCTGTTCCGAGCATGCGCAAGGTAAATATTTGTGTTGAAACCTAACTTCAGTTCAGTCAGAATCAGAAGAGTCTTCCTCGGCGGATCTGTCTTCGGTTTCTTCTTCAGCGGATCAATCTTCAGTTTTTTCTTCAGCGGATCTGTCTTCGGTTTCTTCTTCAGCGGATCTTCCTTCAGTTGCTTCCTCCGCGGAACTGCCTTTAGTTGCTTCATTGATTAGTACATTTAGCGTTGCTGTTTCGGTCTGTCGGGTAGCCATCATTTCGGCACCACGAGCCGCTACATCGTCACAGTGTAGTAGATGTATCTGTCTATGCAGTCTCGCCTCCTCTTTTTTATCGTATTCATCTTTCAGATACACACCACCAACTACAAACAAACTGAGCAACGCGCAAGATAGCAGTATCGCGGCAATTGCGACGTACATTGTGTTGGTTTCTGCATTACCCCCCACTACCTCTGGGCACATAACCTTGACAGTAATGTGTTTGTAAACAGTTTCGTCTCCTGCGTTGGAAGTATCGCAGCGATAGGTGTCCACCTCTCCACATTGTGCAGGGGACCTGATAAAGTATCGTTTGGCTATTTCATACGCACTGTCGACGAGTGTGTCCTTACTTTGCACGCGCCTGCCACCTACAGTAGCAGACGTATTTTGACGTGGAAAACGATAGACCTCTAGTGTGTCTGGTTTCGGTTTTCCAAATGCTCCACATTCCATCTGCAGGCGTTTGTTCGATACGTTGACACAGTACGCATCTTCCATTCCTTCCACTTTGAATTCATAGATTGTAGCCTGTCCGTTCCACTTTATTTTCACGGTCTTTGTGACCGATACAGAAAGCTGTGGAACTTCAGGATTTTGGACGTAACATGTAACTTTTATCACGCCTTTATTCTCCAAAGCTTCTACAGGATTAGGTATGAAAGTACATTTCCTGGCGTAATTTCCTTCCACACAATCCACGTCTTTCCATGCCACTTGTGGTTCAGGCCTCGTAGCAGACGAGACGCACTCAAGTGGTAACTCGGCCGTACCAGAGGTAGTGAATGTTTTATCACCGCCCACAATTGTAGTAGTATTGATCGTGGGTCCATACGCCACTTTAAGCTGGTAGGTTATGCTGTCTGTAACAATTTCGCCACTCACCGGGTTTGTCCATCTCATCTCGCAGCTGAATTCAGTCAAGTGTTCATTCCGCTGAACAGATCGCAAAAGGAGATCCGTTTGTAAGTCAGTACCACTACCAGATAACTTCCAGCCGACCAAAGCTTTGGGGATTCCGGCAACGGTGATCTTACATTCGCAGCTGAGATTCCCAAATTCACGTACCCATTCAGTACAGGTATAGTACGGTGAACCTGGTTTCTGATATTCACAAGCGCTTCCAACGAAGTCTCCCGTGCACGTGCAGGTAAATCGGTTGGCCCCTGGTCCTTCGGTACAGGTGCCTCCATGCTGACAGGGTAAACTGTCACATTCATTGATTTCGGATTGACAAGTTAAGCCGGAATATCCAGCAGCGCAGCTGCAACTGAATGACGCCGCTCCATCTGTACAAACACCATTGTTTCGACAGGGTCTGCTGTCACAATTGTCAAAGTCGTATGCGCATCTTCCTCCATAATATTCAAGGGCGCAGGTGCAACGATATCCACCACAATCAATTTCGCTGCAACTCCCATTGTTGAGACAGGGATTGCTGGAGCAATCAAAGGGATGGTCCTTTTGGCAGGTGTAACGGCGTACTTGATAGCATCTTACGTCATATAGTCTGAATTTTCTCACTCCTATGCATGCTCCGTCATAATTCGGTTCTCCGTTGTACCACTTTCTGTTCAAATACGTGAGGCGCTGATTTTTCACGAGAGTGTATAATTGGGACCCGCGTCTGACGAGGCCCAGCACAAACATAGGAAAATTATTGGAAGGTTCCAACTCGTGTGCTAAAGTCGCAATAAAGTTGTAGTGATCCTCGGTGAGTGGTTCTGCCATCATGGTGCTTGTGCATACTCCATCAGAAATTGCCAGCCAGCCATAAGACATCCAATAACATGTATTGTTTATGCGATACCATGTGCTAAAATATCGCTTCGCCGTGATCTTAGGACAAATGACAAACAACAGCACGACCCGAATGCTGAGAATCGTCATGCTGCGTTGCGTAAGTCTGTTTTGGCGTAAAGCTTACGTTTACACACAGCAAGCCTCCCAAGGATCACAGCGCAAAGAAAGGAGGAACAGTATCCACTTGAAGCCAACAAAGCTGTTGTTTCCGCCACGTAGTTACTCACGTCATTTCCAAATACTTGCATAATAATGGTCGCTATGCCGCTTTTGAACCAGGAACATGATTGTGTTTCAGTCGTAGTAAAGCTATTTGTCAAAGGAAAAAGCAGCAGAACCCGAATGCTGAGAATCATGTCGGTCCTGCACTGCAGGCTGCAATTTTTAACTGTCCCAATTTTTTTGCGTCATAATTTGACGTCAATGATACAAGATCACCACGCGCTCCGACACAGCTGTTTTATTCTCTGGACCAATCAGCAAGCCAACTGAAACAGCTTTCTGAATATTCATGGTGCCAGGCGACTGTGCGTATTTTATCCTAGTTCGGGCTAACCCATGAGTGTTCGGGGAAGACACATCCTGGGTTAGGGATCCAAGCGAAGAAACTTTTTGATGGCTACATTTTTTTTCGTGGTGGCTATGGCACAGGAAAACGTCAGGCTAATATAAGAAAACTGACAGCGTACCTAAGCTGTACGATTATGTTTACTAGCTGAACTTGATTGAAATGTTCACGGCTTCAACCGGCCGTCTGCGGAAGTTAGAATGGGATCCCTTATGGCGCACAGCGAAAACTGAAGGGAATGAACTCATTGTTATTTCAGAGTAGACTCCAGAGTGCAGTCCCTTTTCGGCAAGGCGTGAAAATGTGACTGCTTACACCCAGCGCCATTTTCAAAAATGGCGAAATGTTTTTAGAAAAGCGAAGACTTGTGTGTCATATGATTCGATTTGAAACGAAGTCTTGAATATCCGACCACTTTTCGTTTGGGCAAAATCTTTGCCAGCGGACAATTATTGTTGCGCTTTGATGGCACTGTTTACGTGGTGCACTGATCCAACAGGATGTGAGTAAACGGCAAGGGGGTTGCACTCTAACAGGCAAAGGTGCTGCACTCTACAGGCAAGTATTATTGCACGGTGCAGACGATCACGTACCTGCCTTGTGATGGAATAAGAGACGATTACAAAAGCATACACACCCGTGCCGCGTCTAGGAATGTAATAATAGATCTGTCCATTCAGACAGAGACATGTTATGTATGTCTCTGATTCAGAAACACGCCTACTTTCACTCTGAAGACAGCCTGCCATCACTTGCGCCATTGAGGATCCCTCTGGGTTCAAAGCTGGTCAAGGATGACATAGTGGGCGACCTTGTGTTTGAGAGCACCGAGACAATTTAGGCCCGTCACGGTAGCGCAGTGAGCGCCATTTCCCCACTGTGCACAGAGGTACTTTCCACTGAAAGACTCTGTGCCCCAGAGAGTGATTTCAGAGTTATCTTCCATGTTTTAATTATCTCCCATTTGCCCCCACAGCAACCCGCGCGACATTTTTCACGAAAGGATACTAACACGGATACTTCCTCAATCAGTCTCAATCCGCGTTGTGATTTGTTCGTCGTGGTTGAAGGCAAGCAGTTTGTTTGAGTGTCTTGTATTTGTACGTCCATTTTCCCCCTTTATTTCAAACAACATGATCTCTGTCAGTTTAGACAGAGATTGTCGACTGAGTCCGACAAGGAAGCGTGAGAGCCGACAAGCAATGTAACGTCGCGTCACTGATACCTTTGTCTTAGCAGCCGACTATTTTAGGACATTGACTAGAGTGGTTTTAGACCTTTAAATGCTAGAAATGAAAAGCCTGCTTCATGTTTCAAAGAAAACCTTTACGGATACATGTCTGCAGTTACTTGTCTGCAGTTACTTGTCTGCAGTTACTTGTCTGCAGTTACTACATTGTACAATGTACAGACTAGGCAGGAACCAGATCTATCTATTATCTTGAAATGTTCGCACTCGATCACTCATACCAGTAACATACTGCACCCCGGATTGTACTTCACAATGTCGCTGGTGGCGTTTGTATAACTCAGAATTACTGCATGTCTTGTCTATTGCTTCCTCAGCTACCGTGTAGAACACGTCAGCGACTTTGGCAGGCGAGATTCAATTTTCTCAAAGTATGACGTTAGCGAAATATTCAGTGGTTTACCTGGGATATTCTAAATATTTTCGCAAAGTCGAAGGACGCGGTCTCGCTCCTCACATCAAACAGCAATATTTCTCTACTAGTGGTTTTAAGTTTCTATAAATGTTCGTGTGAAAACCTACTTTAGATGTTCGTATCAACAAGATGGCGGCGCGATCATTACGTAACGGGGATAATCGTGGAATTTTGTTCAGTATTCCGGGGAATTGTGCAGAAAGTAAAGATTAGAGTATGGCAAGATTCGTAGATTTGGACGGCGGTTTTCCTGATTTCTTCGGACATGTAGAAGAATTGGAAGAAAATGACTCTGATGATGGGAAGGAGGAGGCGATCAATCAACGCTGATCAGTCGAGTTCCGGTGGGTGTGGAAGATGTGTACTGTGAGGGCATCCCCGTACCGGGGGCCGAATCGTTAACACTAGGCCCCCGCAACCACGGCCAAGTCGGGCTAACCGAGACCGAGCCGAGATAAGTAATAGCTAAGAAGGAAAAACATTAAAACACTCGGTGACAAGGAAAGTGGACAGTTGCGAACAACTTTGAGGTCCCCGTGCTATTTCACAATGTGCACAGAAGCGAGGAATTCTGTCAAATTCACCGGCACAGTGAATTTTTAGCATGGCTCGGAGATTATTGTGCGTGGGAGTGATTTCCCTTGAAAACAAAAGCAGACGTTTTTTTCCCGGGGGAATTTCGGTCACACCTGTCAACAACATCGTCTCCTCCAAAATCAGGGTATGGTATTATTTTGTTATGCTAACAACATTATACAGCTTAGCGAGGCGTTTCCAAATAATTAAGTGCTCTTGAACATTATGCAGCGCGAAATTAACGTCTGCTGTAAAGGACGTTAAACACCCAAACACCCACGTACTTTCTCTTTCGTGTAGTTTACAAATAAAGCTGATGGCCACTACTGAGAATTGACTCGGAAAACTGATAATCGGTAGGCCTAGAGCATCAGAATCGGTTCCAAAAGCTGTCCTGCAAAGGTATACATACTAAAGAGAGAGAAAACAATTATATTATCATAACCAACTTGCTGCAATGATCCTATATACGAGGATCTTTGCTTGCTGCGAAGCTGATGAAAAGATTGCATTCTTTCAAGAGTATAAATGATCCTGTGAACAGGCGATAATTAAGAAAGTCACTGTCAGCAGCTACGAAGGCACATTTAGAGATAGGTAGAAAATGCTATGTAGTAAGCAATGACTGAAGTTTAGAATCAATTAGCAAAGACGCACCAATTGACATAAAGGAATGACGTTACCGACGCCGGAGAGATAAAACTTGATGCAGCTACAAAGAAACTAAAACCAGGGTACGGTATTATTTTGTAATGCTCACATTATACAGCTTAGCAAGGCGTTTCCAAATAATCAAGTGCTCTTGAACGTTATGCAGCGCGAAAATGATTAAAGTCTGCCGTAAAGAACGTTAAACACCCGAACACCCACCCCTCTGCTCTACGCCTGTACTTTATCTTTCACGTGGTTTACAAACAGCTGACAACGCTCTCTGAGAACGCTACAGGTATGACATATTGTCTTTGGTTTCAGGCATTAATAACAGAAAAGATGAACGTTGAGGCAGTTTCTTTGTAGCTGCATCAAGTTTTATCTCTCCCACGCCGGCAATGTCTTTCCTATAGTGTCAGTTGGTTATGACCATTAAAATAAATAATTAAACAAATAAATTTTTCTCTCTCTCTCGCTCTTTCTACTTGTACCTTTGCATGACAGGTTTCAGAACCAGCTCTGATGCTTTACCGTTTATCAGTTTTCCGTTCTCTAAAATGTTCATCAGCTTTATTTGTAAACTAAACAAAAGAGAAAGTACGTGGGTGTTTGGGTGTTTAACGTCCTTTACAGCAGACGTTAATTTTGTGCTGCATAATGTTCAAGAGCACTTAATTATTTGGAAACGCCTCGCTAAGCTGTATAATGTTGTTAGCATAACAAAATAATACCATACCCTGGTTTTGGAGGAGACGATGTTGTTGACAGGTGTGACCGAAATTCCCCCGGGAAAAAAACGTCTGCTTTTGTTTTCAAGGGAAATCACTCCCACGCACAATAATCTCCGAGCCATGCTAAAAATTCACTGTGCCGGTGAATTTGACAGAATTCCTCGCTTCTGTGCACATTGTGAAATAGCACGGGGACCTCAAAGTTGTTCGCAACTGTCCACTTTCCTTGTCACCGAGTGTTTTAATGTTTTTCCTTCTTAGCTATTACTTATCTCGGCTCGGTCTCGGTTAGCCCGACTTGGCCGTGGTTGCGGGGGCCTAGTGTTAACGATTCGGCCCCCGGTACGGGGATGCTGTGAGGGGAGTCCAGGAAAGTGGGAGAGGGATGAGTAGAGGCAGTACTGGGAGGCAACGGAGTGAAACTAGAGGGAGTGCTGCATTAGATTCTGACTCTCACAGCAGTTTTAATAATCACATACACAGACAGTAGCCATTCTACGAAGATGAGCATGGTCCTACTGTGTTTTCCCCCTGCTGACTGTGACATGATAGACACTTGGGATATTCTTTTCCCTGGACTTTGTCATGTTATTGCAGAGCACTGAACAAACCAGTATGCTAGACAGATAGGTGTGCATTGGTGCAGCAGGAAGGTGGGGGGGGGGAGAGACTGAAAAGCAGGGCACACTGTGCATTTTGCTGTGGCATTGGTATGTACTGTACATAGGTATTGCAAGTATGATCTCAGGCAGTGTAGAGATAGATCTCATGTCAGACTCACCAGCAGCTATTTCAGTAAGCCTGCAGTACAAGTCAGTTGCATACCAAAGTGTTTTGTGTGTGTTTGAACAGTCTATGAAGTACATGTATCATGCAAGATCAGTACAAATGAGGACTGAAGAGAAACCATGCACAGCATCACAATTTTTTTTTTTGAAACAGATCTGTGGGGTAAGTGTGTGTGTGTGTGTGTGTGTGTGTGTGTGTGTGTGTGTGTGTGTGTGTGTGTGTGTGTGTGTGTGTTACATCACTTTGATCTGTATGTATGCATTAATTTCAGGCCCAGGTCCTGCTCAAAACAACCAGCTCGTGGAAATATGTTTACAAATGTGTCCTCATCTGATATCATGTTCAACATGGCGATTATTCAAGTCAACACCAAGTGGTAAGTTAGGTCCACTTTTGCTTTTTTGTTTTAATGTTAAAGTTAGCAACAAGCATACCAGACAACCTCTATTGTGTCGAATTCATGTACATGTACTACAAACTGAGAGCAAAGATTATATATTCTTAAACTGGCCTAAATCTGTGTTCAACCGATATGAAATCCCCTCAGAAAGCAATCGCCAGTCATATCGCTGCCTACTATGGGATTTAAACCTGCTACCTCAGGATCTACAGACCGGGCATCTTGGACACTTTTTAGAGGCCGTTTACACTGGGCCAAAAACCCGAACTCGGCTCGCTTTGAAGCGTGCCAAGTACGTTTACACTAGGAAATTTCACCCGGGCCAGGAACCCAACCTGGAATACATATGCATGTGTACCAGGCTCGCTTTGGGTGCCGGGCCCGCATTACGGTCAGCTGTTTTTATCAGCTGACTTGATTTCCATGGCTACGGCGAGACATACGGGTTCTACTCCCAAGATGGCTGCGGAGGATACCGCTACGGTCAAGACTTTTATGGGTACCCTACCTTCCTCACCTACCAACCCCTATTTACCACCTTCCATATATTAAAAAAAATTCCAACCCTACCCCCTAATCCCCCCCCCCCCCGGCCTCCCTTTTCTTTATTTCTCCTACAACCATATCTCCTCTCTCCACAATCATGTTAGGACAAAACTGAAACACAGACACAACCACATTAACCGAACTTCTTATTTTTCTTTCCACAGAAATGACTTCACCACAAGCATCATCCTCATTCATCAATATCATAATTATATCCACCTTCACTCTCATCATCATCATCACCTGACAATATTTCCACTTACACAACACCGGAACACACCCCAGCTCACACCGCAACACACACAACTGCTCACACCGCAGACACAAACACAGAACAAACAGCACAAACCACGACATAATACACACTGACATCAGAGGATTTGGATATCATTGTTGTAGAGATCGCGAAAGGTCACTGCATTTCGATGGAAATTTCTAGACCATCCCAGAACATGCGAGTGCAGTAACGTCAGTAGTCATGGTTTCCCCTCTCCTGTAATCGAGGGTCATGGCTCTTCCCGTAGGAAAAAATTTAACACATTAATATCTCTGTGGTGGCTGGACCAATATTCATATGACTCAAGGACACACTGAGCTCGGTACAATGCTCCATGAAAATGCACATTTTATACACACTCGCTGAAGTATAGGTGTAATTCAGTTGAAAGAGTTCAACTGTACTATTGGAGCCTGCGATCGTCTGCTCCGGAACGCCATGACAGTTGTCACGCATGCGTGGCCGGATATGTACGAACGATGACGGAAACATCCGAGAGCCTGAAGCAGACGACAGGACCATGGAAGCAGACAAATGCTGCTGCCATTGCGCTAAAGCATTCGTAAAAAGGCAAGACTCCAAAGGCCTATACCGATACAGTTTAAAGTCCATAAACGCGTCAAATGATGCCCTGTCTACATTAGGATCGCACGATGGGCGTGATCTCTTTGTCTGTGAAACGTGACGGCCCAAATTTCGTAAAACTTTTCATTCGGCCAAGAGGAAGGCTGTCACACTGTCTCCACCACCGTCAGCACCCAAGAAGCGGCACACTGCACCACAAGTACATGTAAAAGGCACTGAGAAGAGAGTCAGCTACCACACTGTCATTAAAGAGCTATTGAAGTCCAAGACAGCTGCACGTATTATGGTGTAAGGAAACAGTAATAAGAAAATGGGTCTTAATTTCCAAGACTTTATAGAAAAATCATGTTGCATATGAGTGCATAAAAAAAAAGGTTATTGTTCATGGCTTAATGGTAATGATCCATAAGGAAGGGAAGTGCGCAATATTTATTGATGAAGTGGCAAATGCACAACTGACAAGCGCATGTCTGCAAAGCATAAGCGTTATGCCAGGTGTGTCTGGAGGCATGTTCCCGAATTTTTTTTTTTTTTTAAACAGTAATTAGAATTAAGACAATAATTTTAAAATGCTTCAGAAAGGAAACGCTGGTTTTGGAGGCAATACTAAAGTCTGTAGTTAGATTTATGACAATAGCAACATGCTTCAGGGGGAAAAAGAATTTCGTTTGGGGGAATAATTGTTTTTGCCAAAGGTGTAAATCCGTGAAAAAGTGTGTGATAGGATATTTTGAGCCCTAATACTGGTTGCAAGTGCAAATCATCATGATCTTGAAATTTTTGCTGAAAGGTTTTGATGTCATGTTTCAAACACATGCATGCTTACACACACAAAGACAAATTTCATGAAAAGTTTATTTCACACACACACACATGCATGCATACACACACAATTTATGTGACAAGTTATTTTTACTCCTTTCTGGGGGGAGTTTTGAATACAACCTTACGAACACACAATTTACCTGCTTGTTGCCAATAGAAATGAGCTGTTGAAGAAATTAATGAGACGGAAAGAAGTGTTAGTGAAAAGAAAGTTACACGATGTGCAATTGATACATATAAGCTTATGCAATTTACAAAATTCTTGGTAATAAAGCCCCTCCCTTTTCCCATTCGCCTTTCTCTCACAGTGGGCAAGATGGATAAGTACACAATAATGAACATGCTCCAAGTGCAAGCTGAAATATTTTTTTGCTCACTTGTGTAACAAAGTGAATCTATGTAATAACCGTCCATCGTGTCTGTGTGTGTGTCTGCAGTAAACCTTAACACTGGCCTTTTATCAGAATCTACAAATAGCAAACCTTCCAAAACCCTAACAGCAGAAGCACCAAACTTGTCACGCCGATAGACAGCCACAATACCTTTTAAAACATACCGTAATGATTGACCTTGAACCAAGGTCAAGGTCACTATAGCTGTGTGGAAATTTCACATTGGCATTTTCTCAGCATGTAGAAAAGCCACAGATATCAAACTTTGCATGATGATAGACATTGACATCACATTTAGTGACATACCTGTATTCAGTGACTTTGAGTCAATGTCAAGGCCATACACTGTTTTGCGGAAAACCTTCCAAAACCTAACCATTGTCATTTCAGGGCGGTCTGTGGTCAAGTGGTTAAGAGACTTGTCACCGATGTGAGAGGTCAGGGGTTCAAGTCCCACGCGGGGCAAAGAATTTTTCCTTCTCGTATATGGCACTGTTCATTTGGGCCGATCGTCCGGGGTTCTCTCCGAGTACTCCGGCTTCCTCCCCCTCCGCTTTGGAAATGTTCAGGACACAAAATTTGAAAAATAAATGCAATTCTAAATTCCGAAATTTAAATAGCTGAGCTGACCCTTCGTATCACGTGATTGTAATGTGTTTATGTCCAGTGTGTGAGGGAATGCGTGTGATTCAAGTGAGCGTATGTATTGGGTTTAGTTCGCAGCACTTTGAGCCGATTCACCATGCTGTATGTGCCATGATCATTTACCTACAGAATTTTTGTTTTTTCCACTTACACTTCCTATTATTATGTGAGCTAGAAATAAGTTATGTTTGACAATTAAAAATGATGTTTCAGTCGCATGATGAGTAGAAGAGTGGCGGGGGAGGTAACCAAGTTCTCAAAGTATGGTCTGCTGTTGAGGGCACCATTGACCATGGCAAACATTAAAAAGTTCAGTTGGTCAGGACTTGCACAGGAAGCACGGGAACACATGCCCATCCTGTGCAATGTCATTCAACATGCCCTGCCCAGTGCCAAGCAAAAGGCAAAAAGAATGTCATACAGGGGTGGCAAATGGAGAACCAGGTAAACACCTTCGCACATTTTGTCACAAACACCCATTTTAAATGACCACTGGGCTGAACAATACCCAAAAGTTCTGCAACGTTTGCATGTTACATCTTAAAAATATTGTTATTAGTACAGCCCCGTGTTATGTGCAGCTGTTCCAGTCAATGAAGATTAAAATTATACTTAGCGACTGCCAGCAACACTAGGCGACTCCTCAATATTTGTATTGCTTAAAGCCTAAATTCGATTATTGTAAGCCTGTGAGATGCTCAGTGTGAAAATGACAGTGGTGGCACTATAGCTTGTGAGTGAACCTGTACTCTGTGATTGATCTGTGTAATAAATGGTATGGCTATGGCTGAGATTTACTGAAAAGTTTTCATGAGATACAAATCTCACATTTCACACAAGCGGTTTAAAATTATAAATCTCCTGCTGAGCAGCTATCACTGTGTGTGAAATGTACATGTAGACTAGTATGTATAGCCAGCACCATAATTGTTGTTAACGTCTTTGAAAAAAATGTGAGTATATACTGTAGACACCTTCCAAAATAGCGTAAAGGATATCAAATCCCCCCCCCCCCCCAAACACACACACAAACACAAATCAGCAGCAGCAAATTGTTTCTGTGTGCCATCCTTATCATGGTATTTTCATCAGATAAATGTCTGACATAATATACATTGTATCACGCTGTCTATCAATGCTACGTTTGTTTATTTCATACAGACAAGCCAGCACAGATGAGGCGCAACGAGTACTGACCCAGAGGTTGGCCTTGATTGCCTGTATCATTGCATTCACTGCCTCTGAAAAGAAATGTGCCTTTTTTCAGACTGTGTTAGGCCTGCAGCTGTGGAGAAACGGGTGTTCGAAAAAAGTAAATACTTTGAGCATATGCATACAATCATTTATGCTAATGTGAACATTTTTACTGTGTTACCTGCGTAATTAAAACAAATTTAATCTGCAGCGGCTTTCATCCGGTCCAAAGATATGAGATACTTTTGTATTGTTTTATTTCAATGACAAGTGTATTTGCTTTATGGATACAGTTACCAGACTGTACTCTCGAAATTCCTTATTCACCCTTTTCATTCCAATTCAACCCCCCCCCCCCCCCCCCCAAACACACACACATTCATTCACGTAAAATAAATCAATGCATACCCTATGATGGGTAATCACCTTTGAACACTGGCAATATAGCGTAATGGCCCCATCCCATAAATTTTTGTGTGTGCAAATTTCATGCTAATTTGTCTGTGTTGTAAGTAGTCTTTCCTTGCGTGACGGACTTACACGGTTTGGTATCTCTTGGTTTTGGTGGATTTTGCTGCTCAAGCCGGCGAAGGGCAACTCGTAGACCGTCGAACGTCTCGGACCTGTCATACTGGTACGCTGAGACGTCCTTCAGTTCTTGTCGCAGTCCGGTCCACAGAACCGTCCTTAGCATTACGTCAGCTGGTCTTTGGAGAGGAACGTTCTGCTGCCTGACGTTGTCTAACAGCATCTCCAGCCTACATCCCCACTCGGCCACGGTCTCAGTCTCCTCCTGCTTCGCTCCATAAAAGGACGCCAGCACATCGGCCTCTGATTTTACCTGGCCGTATATGCTATCCATCTTGGCGACGATCTCCTGGATTGTGACACCAGTTCCCATACGAACTACCACATAGCCAGCTTTACCGTGCAGGGAAGCCCGTATGGCGTCCTTAATGTCTTTCTCCGTATGACCTTCCCGCTGCAGGCTGAGAAGTTGGTATCGCCACAGGCTGTAGTCCGCAGCATTTTCGCCAGTAAACTTGGTCAGCCATGGCTTTCGACCAAGATGTATGATAGGGGTCAGGTTTGCGGCAGTCACCTCGCCAGAACTGCTTGTACCTCCAGCAGGTGCTGAACTGATGGTGGCGAATGCATGGGTCGGGGAGCTCATAGCTGTCGCAGTGGTAGCCGCCACACTGATCTCCTGCCTAGGTGTCTCCTCCACAGACGGTGGTTGTCTCGGGACCAGTTGTCGGGAAGTCACGTAGTCTACCATCCATCTCTGGGGCGGTCGGTGGTCTAGTGGTTAAGAGACTTGTCACCAATGCGAGAGGTGGGGGGTTCGAGTCCCACTCGGGGCAAAGAATTTTTCCTTCTCGTATGTGGCACCGTTCATTCGGGCCGATCGTCGGGGGTTCTCTCCGGGTACTCCGGCTTCCTCCCCCTCTGCTTTGGAAATGTTCAGCCCACCAAATTCGAAAAATAAATGCAATTCTAAATTCCGAAACTTCAATAGCTGAGCTGACCCTTCGCACCACGTGATTGTAATGCGTTTATGTCCAGTGTGTGAGAGAATGCGTATGATTCACGTGAGCGTGCGTGTTGGGTTCAGTTCGCGGCGCTTTGAGCCGATTCATGAAATTGGGTAAAGCGCCTATACAATACTCATTATTATTATTATTATTATCTCTCTAAATCCTCTTTGGTTGTTGCCTTGGGTCTGGCGCCAAGTAGGTGGAACATCTCCTGGAGGGGTGCTGTCTCCTCCGTCGTCTGTTCAGTTTTCATTTCAAGACTTCCACCCTCCGCGACACCACCTGTCTCTGTAGTACTCATGATGTGCACCAGCAATTACACACTACACCACGTAATGGAAACCCCAAGACTCACTCCGGCCCTATAGTATAGCCCACCTAGCTATGTGTGTTTGAGTGGAGTGTAATGAATGTAACAGCGATGTGGCTGGGGGGGGGGGGGGGGGTATCTGTCAACAATCGTTAACTCAAATCAAGTGTCTGCCCAAAGTTAGCAGTACTGTAGTCCACCTACATCCAGTAATAGGGTAATACTCAACTTACGTTTCCCCCAGTGATGGTCAACCACTCCTAGCACTTAATCCCCGAGTCAGTGACCAGTACAAGGTATAGGTTAATCATCCGCTAGGTCAGGTGTAAGAGATGACAGGTCTCCCCGATCTATCCCCTAAAACTGACGTTCTCTCCCCTAACGATCAGCACCTCGTAGACCGTGAAGGACGGAACAATTTCAGCTGTCACCCTATATGTTGTAGCCACAGCGGGATATCGTGACGATTGCCGCAATCAGCAATGTGCTGTTATGAACAAACCTATCAAACGATGTAAAAGTGGTCTCTCACAGAGCAACACACCACAACAGCCGCAAGAAGAACACAAATTATGTTGCTTCAAGGTGAATTTGCAGAGAAATTAAGAAAAGAAATAGCTCTCTCTCTCTCTCTCTTATTATGTGACCAACTCAATGTAAACGATTCAAACTAAATCTTGTCAAGCCACTACTTGGATGATGTTTGAACCTAAAAAAAAAAATCAGCAGTCAGTCTGAAGTTGCCTAAGCTTCAACACTAATTACTGGATTCTAATGTCTTCAGTAGTCACTTGTTTCCAAAAATTGTCAAAATTCTCACCGCCAAAACGTCAGCCCAATAGAAGAAACTAGGGTAACTTGCAGTAATATTAAACACAATAATTATGTACACTAAACAGACAAACAACTAAAAAAATTGACTCGAATCAGCTATGCACTCGGTCTTCAACAGTCTGCAAAATAATAACTCAGTCAGCGCTTCAGACAATTCTGCGGAAACTCATAAAAAGTTGTCAAGTCTGACTTTCAGGCCAAAATCAGAAACTGATAGTTCGCGGCCAAAGGTGAACATATTTCTAAAACACTGAAAGAAAACGTAACTGAACAAACGAAAACAGGGACACACTGACAAACACGACGAACACGTTGACGAACACACTGTACGCACCTATGCCCGAATACTGATTATGAACAATGCAAGTTGTTGTTTTTTCGGGGGGGGGGGGGGGGGGGAGCTTACTGTGGACGAGCCTTTGTCGAGTTGACTTGGTCCAGGATCGGGTCCGACGGAGTCAGGTCAAAGGCTGTGACTGTCAGTTGAAGTGGAGCTTACTCACTGTGAACGAGCCTCTGTCGAGCTGGATTGGTCCACAGCCAGCAACTCTGTAGTCGGGTCCGACGTCGGTAGTCAGGTCAAAGGCTGTGACTGTCAGCTGAAGCCTTTGAAAGTTCAGGTTTGGAGCGTTCCAGCAGCAGTGAAGGTACTTCGTACACTGTAGGGGGTGACAGCAACAACGTTGGTTCCACCCGGCGAAGGCTGAAGGGTACAAGCAGATGTCTGTCGCCTGCAGTGGACTTGGTGTTGACAGGTCCGGTTCCGCACGTACCAGTTGTGAACGAGGGTTGTCTGCACTGGCAGCACGGTTGCAAGATCCACCACCAGAACTTGGGTCCGGCGACGTTAGCTGCCGAGGCTGTCCTGATCACCACCTCCTCCCTCTTACTTGAAAACAGGAGTCAGCACTCTCAGGAAAAGAGCTCAGTTGTATGAAGGATGGTAGTCACTGGTCACTGGTCAGAGTTCCTTATTGGGCGCCATTGTTACGGGGGTGTGTGTCAGGGGTATACATGTCGAACACCACACTACACCACCGGGGGGTTCTCTCTGACCATGCAGTCTTTCAACCAGTGAAACGAGGCAGCGTGTTGCTTGGTACTGGCTCTTTATTGCGCTGTACAATTATGTCTCCGTACTGGGACACGTACGCATGTATGTAGTACAGCTATACAGGTAGTGAGGTAGGTAGTTATGTAGCATGTAGCAGTAGTAGTACAGTACACCCTGAAACAGCAATAAAGCTAAAATTAGGACTATCAAAGAGAAATATTAACTACTAAGACAATATACGGTATTTCCTCACACTGAACAACCAACTGTCCCACCACTAATTACAACTCTCAACTGAACAAATACCATTTACAATTGTGAGAAAACAATGAAACCATACAAAAATAATCGTTACAAAAGAGTAGAAAAATATCCTGATAATTGCAACACTAGAGAACACAAAATATGCAGTCTGTACCTTGTCAGTGTGATAAAGGTGCAATCTCAATCTCAGGCAACTCTGGACAGCATGTACTAGCAGGTTGACAGTCGTTGAAAAAGTGGCTGAATACACAGCTCATGGTACTGACAACAATAGGTGAACAAGGCTCATGCGCTTACTCACTAAAAACAGTTGCGGTTACTATTGCCTGCACACAAGGGCAGACAATACTACAAATACAAAAAGTATAAATACTATACAGGAAATTATAAATTATCTCTAAATACTAACAATTACTTTATTTGACAATATCATGATAATTATCAAATGAAGGATGTACATAAGTCACCTAGAAGTACTTTTCTTTTATCTGAAGTTTTACATGCAACAACGTCACAAAAATATTATGCAGTATGTAAATTACTACACCCTGTCAGAAAACAACTCTGCCTTTGGTTATGTGCAGCTTGGCTTCAGACTAACACTATTACGTACAACTCCTACATAAAATCCTGACCAAACCAACATAATAACAAACCGGTCTCGTGCTCTCTCTCTCTCTCTCTTTGTCTGTCTGTGTCTCTCTCTCTCTGTCTGTCTGTTTCTCTCTCGCGCGCACACACACACACACACACACACACACTCTGCTACACTTACTCAACTCCACCCCCATCCCCACCCCCACCACCATCGGGCCCTCCCTTTCTATAACCAAATATTCATTTGCTTGTGGACAAGTGATGACAGTGATGATAATTTTGAAGTTTATTGTTAAATACATTTTCCGTAATGTTTGCATAGTTTCTTTTTAAGCCGCTGAGTGTGTGTGTGGGGGAGGGGGGGGGGCGCTAGGAATGGAAAATGTCTGAGCAACTGTTTCCAAATTTGCAACCGCCTCGGCGTGGCTTTTTTAATGCTTGTTATCATTATGTTCGAGTACAAGCGTGAGGTTGCGTGACACAAAATAACCCAACGCATTCCACAGTTTCTCGTGTTCCGCGGAACAGTAGAGAACAGGACAATATCGTTGTTGTCCTTTTCCACAAACAGGACCTCAAGAACCAGGTGCTGAAAACTGCTGGCTACCTGGACGTGGTGAGTGTTTGTCATACAATGCTAGGGTATAATATTATCTGTCATGACTTTCATTAGTAATATAGAAGACAGCGTTGGTATCAAATGTTATCTGGACGTGGTGAGTGTTTGTCATACAATGCTAGGGTATAATGTTGTATGTCATGACTTTCATTAGTAATATAGAAGACAGCGTTGGTATCAAATGTTATCTGGACGTGGTGAGTGTTTGTCATACAATGCTAGGGTATAATATTATCTGTTATGACTTTTATCAGTGATCTGGAAGAAAGCACGTCATTTGATATTTTTCGGAAAGTGTCAGTCTTGACGTGATGGTTTTGTTGTGATGTTGAAGGTATGGAGAGATGAATACTTACACTGGGATCCTTCCCACTATGTTCACGTGACGGATTTCCTCATCCCACAGAGCCTCGTCTGGCTTCCAGACGCCGTCATCTCTAACGAGTGAGATTAAAGTTTTCATTTTTACCTCCCCCCCCCCCCCCCCGCCCTCCTCGCGCGCGCTTTTGTCAATCCCTAAGCCACAAACAAAACAAACACCAGCCAACAAACCGGGCCAACCAATCAGCCAACAAACCGGGCCAACCAATCAGCCAGCAAACCGGGCCAACCAGCCACTGAACAAACCAGCCAACCGCCATAGTGTGGGGAAGTCCAGCTGATCTCATCGGACATACTAATCTAACACCGTGTGTTACAATTGGACTGCGGGAGCAGTTCTGGTCAAACAGGCGGGCGGTTTTCACAAATTCTGTCCAAACGATACGAGTTTCCAGTTCCAGGCACTAGAAACACCAGCGGACGTGGTTGTTGGCCATTGTCATAGTGTATCAGCGGTTCGGTCCATAAGATACTGAAATGGATTGAATCACCGGTTCTAAATCACACAGCAATTCAGCCATCACGAAATATGTCAACACAACGCTAGCCCGGCACGTTCATTATTAAGGTGCAAACAGTATCGACATTTTCTCTTCACCCTGCTCATCCCAGGGGTGAGGGCCGGGGAGGGGGGTGGGGGGTGGGTGAAATTATTAATTAGGCACACACAGCGCCGCAGTATGCCAATCGAAGATGCATGTAATAGTGAACTTGACAAGCACTAACAAGTTGCGTGTTTCCACATCAGTTTCCTTCATAAATAATTACCTTGCACAGGCAACGAAAATAATACTAGTGGTTGTAATGTTTACCATCATAGTCAGTATTCCGCCCGCTAATTCTAACGAAGTAAACAAAAAGAAGAACGAAATCAAAATAATTGATCAGTCATCACTGAGCCACTGAGGCCTCAAAAGTTTACTCGTTATTTCAGTTCCACAGCGGGGAGTGCAGGTGGTTGAGTCGGCTGCTGTTTGGGAATTAAAGGTCCTCTGAAGGGGCTAATGCTATCATTTGTACCCTCACAGATTGTTATCAGCTGTTTTCATACGTACATACGAACGAACGTACACACACACACACACACACACACACACACACACACACACACACACACACACACACACACACACACACTCACACATTTGCATACATACATACGTGCAAACATTATACATACATACATACATACATACATACATACATACATATAGCCAAGGATACATATATGCGGCCGAAGCAGTTACAAAGGGTCACGCACGTCAGTGATCCTCTCATCCAAGGGGGGTAACCCTAGCAGTGGTCAGCAGTGGAACAACAATATCATCATCATCAACAACAACAACTGACAACAACAACTTGATAACATCATCAACAACAACAACAATCTGAATCCTCGTTTGTGTAAATGACGACGATATGAAGCGTAGCGTGGCCTTTCACTGTGTTGCACGTGTACAGTGTACGCGGTGTATTCAGCTTGGGTTCCGACCGGGCTCTAGTCAGGGTGATGCATGATGGGACGGTCACGTGGCAGCCAGAGTTCAACACTGAAACCGGCTGTAAAGTGGACATTTACAGGTAACTTGACCCACACACTTCCTGTACACCACCTCCACCATACTAGGATTCTCAGTCACAAGCAGATCATGCAGATATACTGATTATTTTGGTGTGTGTGTGTGTGTGTGTGTGTGTGTGTGTGTGTGTGTGAGAGAGAGAGAGAGAGAGAGAAGAGGTTGAATTCAGTGTGTATTACCTTGGGGTCTTTTTTTAGGCTAGGCGATATAGAAGCCGTTTATAATATGATATAGATAAAAAATGAAGGCTATGTTTATGTGCCTACAGATACCCGTTCGACACACAGGCGTGTGACATCGAGATGCTGCCGTGGATGTCGACAAGTCAGTACCAGGCTATGAGATACGCAGGGATTCAGATAGCTTTTGCCCAAACCAACAGCGAGTTTCAGCTCCTACGAGCCACCGTGAACCCCATTCAGTACCCCGTCACCTTCAGTTCCGGTGTGTTCTCTTCCTGTATGTGGTCAAGTCTCCTTTCTTTTTTAGTTCATTTGAATACCTCGGTACAGTAGCTGATTCATTTAGTTTAGTTTAGTTCCGTGCGGTGTAGTCAGTGCTGTTTAGTTTTTCAACTTCAGTCTAAAGCACCAACATACCACTGCCGGTGTGTGTGTGTGTGTGTGTGTGTGTGTGTGTGTGTGTGTGTGTGTGTGTGTGTGTGTGTGTGTGTGTGTGTGAGCGCGCGCGTGCGTGCGTGCGTGCGTGTGTGCGTGTGTGTGTTTTCTCAACATTTTGAACTTTTGAAGCTCTTTTAATTATCTCACACCAGACTGCAAACTTTGTGGCCATTCTGTCTCTTGCAAGCACTGCCAGCTGCCTGAATGACCTATGCTACACCATTTTATTTGAACTAGTATTTCACAATCGACCAAAGCGTGTCGTAAAAAAAAAGGAAAAGCATGTCACATTGTCAGTACCGGGTCGCTTACGACTGCGTACGTCGCATACCGACATGGCGACGAGGTGCCATGTCGGAAAAAAAAAACCAAAAAACTATGTGGCCGGGGCTTTACATCCGTGAGAAGGAGAAAAGGGCAAAATTAATGCCCTATACTAGGTGACCGTGAAAGAATAGGACATTTGTATAGGACATTTATCCTGAATATTGTCCACTGTGTCACAGAAATAATAGGACATAATTCTGTACGCCCTTATAAGAAAGTAATCAGACATTTCAAGAATGCGACGCTGATATGACGCTCTGTGTGACAGTGACCAGGTCTGCTATGTGACAGTGACCAGGTCTTCTATGTGACAGTGACCAGGTCTTCTATGTGACAGTGACCAGGTCTGAAATGTCACAGTGACCAGGTCTGAAATGTCACAGTGACGAGGTCTGCTATGTGACAGTGACCAGGTCTTCTATGTGACAGTGACCAGGTCTGCTATGTGACGGTGACGAGGTCTGCTATGTGACAGTGACCAGGTCTGCTATGTGACAGTGACCAGGTCTGCTATGTGACGGTGACGAGGTCTGCTATGTGACAGTGATCAGGTCTTCTATGTGACAGTGACCAGGTCTGCTACAGTGACGAGGTCTTCTATTTGACAGTGACCAGGTCTTCTATGTGACAGTGACCAGGTCTGCTATGTGACAGTGACCAGGTCTGCTACAGTGACGAGGTCTTCTATTTGACAGTGACCAGGTCTTCTATGTGACAGTGACCAGGTCTGCTATGTGACAGTGACCAGGTCTGCTACAGTGACCAGGTCTGCTACAGTGACGAGGTCTTCTATTTTACAGTGACCAGGTCTTCTATGTGACAGTGACCAGGTCTGCTATGTGACAGTGACCAGGTCTGCTACAGTGACGAGGTCTTCTATTTGACAGTGACCAGGTCTTCTATGTGACAGTGACCAGGTCTGCTATGTGACAGTGACCAGGTCTTCTATTTTACAGTGACCAGGTCTTCTATGTGACAGTGACCAGGTCTGCTATGTGACAGTGACCAGGTCTTTTATGTGACAGTGACCAGGTCTTCTATGTGACAGTGACCAGGTCTTCTATGTGACAGTGACCAGGTCTTTTATGTGACAGTGACCAGGTCTTCTATGTGACAGTGACCAGGTCTGCTATGTGACAGTGACCAGGTCTGCTATGTGACAGTGACCAGGTCTGCTATGTGACAGTGACCAGGTCTGCTATGTGACAGTGACCAGGTCTGCTATGTGACAGTGACCAGGTCTGCTATGTGACAGTGACCAGGTCTTCTATGTGACAGTGACCAGGTCTGCTATGTGACAGTGACCAGGTCTGCTATGTGACAGTGACCAGGTCTGCTATGTGACAATGACCAGGTCTTCTATGTGACAGTGACCAGGTCTTCTATGTGACAGTGACTAGGTCTTCTATGTGACAGTGACCAGGTCTGCTATGTGACAGTGACCAGGTCTGCTATGTGACAGTGACCAGGTCTTCTATGTGACAGTGACCAGGTCTTCTATGTGACAGTGACCAGGTCTTCTATGTGACAGTGACCAGGTCTGAAATGTGACAGTGACCAGGTCTGAAATGTCACAGTGACGAGGTCTGCTATGTGACAGTGACCAGGTCTTCTATGTGACAGTGACCAGGTCTGCTATGTGACGGTGACGAGGTCTGCTATGTGACAGTGACCAGGTCTGCTATGTGACAGTGACCAGGTCTGCTATGTGACGGTGACGAGGTCTGCTATGTGACAGTGATCAGGTCTTCTATGTGACAGTGACCAGGTCTGCTACAGTGACGAGGTCTTCTATTTGACAGTGACCAGGTCTTCTATGTGACAGTGACCAGGTCTGCTATGTGACAGTGACCAGGTCTGCTACAGTGACGAGGTCTTCTATTTGACAGTGACCAGGTCTTCTATGTGACAGTGACCAGGTCTGCTATGTGACAGTGACCAGGTCTGCTACAGTGACCAGGTCTGCTACAGTGACGAGGTCTTCTATTTTACAGTGACCAGGTCTTCTATGTGACAGTGACCAGGTCTGCTATGTGACAGTGACCAGGTCTGCTACAGTGACGAGGTCTTCTATTTGACAGTGACCAGGTCTTCTATGTGACAGTGACCAGGTCTGCTATGTGACAGTGACCAGGTCTTCTATTTTACAGTGACCAGGTCTTCTATGTGACAGTGACCAGGTCTGCTATGTGACAGTGACCAGGTCTTTTATGTGACAGTGACCAGGTCTTCTATGTGACAGTGACCAGGTCTTCTATGTGACAGTGACCAGGTCTTTTATGTGACAGTGACCAGGTCTTCTATGTGACAGTGACCAGGTCTGCTATGTGACAGTGACCAGGTCTGCTATGTGACAGTGACCAGGTCTGCTATGTGACAGTGACCAGGTCTGCTATGTGACAGTGACCAGGTCTGCTATGTGACAGTGACCAGGTCTGCTATGTGACAGTGACCAGGTCTTCTATGTGACAGTGACCAGGTCTGCTATGTGACAGTGACCAGGTCTGCTATGTGACAGTGACCAGGTCTGCTATGTGACAATGACCAGGTCTTCTATGTGACAGTGACCAGGTCTTCTATGTGACAGTGACTAGGTCTTCTATGTGACAGTGACCAGGTCTGCTATGTGACAGTGACCAGGTCTGCTATGTGACAGTGACCAGGTCTTCTATGTGACAGTGACCAGGTCTTCTATGTGACAGTGACCAGGTCTTCTATGTGACAGTGACCAGGTCTGCTATGTGACAGTGACCAGGTCTGCTATGTGACAGTGACCAGGTCTTCTATGTGACAGTGACCAGGTCTGCTATGTGACAGTGACCAGGTCTTCTATGTGACAGTGACCAGGTCTGCTATGTGACAATGACCAGGTCTTCTATGTGACAGTGACCAGGTCTTCTATGTGACAGTGACTAGGTCTTCTATGTGACAGTGACCAGGTCTGCTATGTGACAGTGACCAGGTCTGCTATGTGACAGTGACCAGGTCTTCTATGTGACAGTGACCAGGTCTTCTATGTGACAGTGACCAGGTCTTCTATGTGACAGTGACCAGGTCTGCTATGTGACAGTGACCAGGTCTGCTATGTGACAGTGACCAGGTCTTCTATGTGACAGTGACCAGGTCTGCTATGTGACAGTGACCAGGTCTTCTATGTGACAGTGACCAGGTCTTCTATGTGACAGTGACCAGGTCTTCTATGTGACAGTGACCAGGTCTTCTATTTTGGGAAACAGTGCGTGAACTTCTCAGTTGTTCTTGTTTTTGCATTCTTCTGGCGATCAACCAGTCAGTCAGCTGATCGAAGAAGGCTTTTCCTTCTGTAGTCTGATTCATCTGACTTAGGACAGATTGCTACATTCACACAGGCTGTTTGGAGCATTGTGGGGCGGCGGGGATTTGGACTGTGTGTCGGTTGGGTGGCAACATGGGTCGGAGTCAAAGGCGTGCCAACTGCAAGATGCTACCGTGACACTGCAACCGTTAGAAATCCCGAACGAAGTCGCTGTACGTTTTCTGTGTCGCCCGACAGGTCCGCAAACACTCAAGTTATAGGTGTGGGAAATCCGAGACAACGAAAGGGGATTGTACTGTTTACTGATGGCGGCTGGTAAAAATTGTCACTGCAAGATCGTAAATCAACGCTTGAAGCACTCATCTATCTGCGCGTAAACAACATTTCAACAGTAAGATGTATTCCTTTCCAGATTCTTCTTCGTTTTGACGCTCCCTGCTGCACGGACTTGGATGCGCCATTAACCGAAGATTTCCGGGCCGACCGTGTCAGTTTTCACAGTAGTGTGCTACAAACTCGAGTCTGTAGTAAGTAGAGTTTGTAGTATACGAACTACTTATTCTGTCAAGCTCAACGACCGCCTTCAGACCTTTGATCTGTTTCCTGTGTGCAGACGTGTTGGAGGCTTGCAAGTTCACAGTAGTACTCAAGCGTCGCTCCACGTTCTACCTGCTGAGCACGGTGCTCCCCCTTGCTGCTTTTTCGCTGTTAACTCCCTTGGCTATGCTGGTTCCGGCTGACAGCGGGGAGAAGATAACTCTGTCTGTTACCGTGCTACTGGCCAATCTCGTGTTCATGGGATCGCTCAGCGACTCCGTGCCCAGGGTTGGCGACTCTATCTCACTGTTTGGTAAGTGTCGGCATGACGCAAAATCAACCAATCAATCAATAAAATTAGTAACAAACCACCTGTTCCCAGGCCACCCCCCTTCCACACATGTAGGCTAAAAATCGTTGGTTGTTTCAGTCGGCGGTACATGTACCACTTAAATACATGCACAGTCAGCTAAAGTACTCAAACAGTTTCACACTGACAGTAAGAAGAGACCGAAACGCAAAAAGGAAAGCACAGCGTCTGCCACAGCTTTGCCATTACGCCTGACTAGGACAGGTTTGGGCCGTTGCCTCCCTCGTTTGCACGGCCAGCAGACGTCACTGTATTGCCGTCAGTGCTCTACCTAATATTTCGAGTGTTTAGGTCAACACATAAACGTAAGTGTTCCCAAACAGAAGTAGTCTTTTAGTCGCCTAGCCTAGTCTTCGAATTCGCTCCTTTTAGAAAATTAAAGTCGCAGGTTGATTTGAATTTTTCCCCAAGAATGCCACAAAACACATGTAAAAATGAATTGTGTTCAGTGTTCCAGTTTTCTATGCAAATGTGTAATACATGTAGTAATTTCAGAAATCAGGCCAGTAGAAAATAAGGGTCGGTAGGTCCACCAAAGCGTATACATGTATTGATCACGTGGTACTGAATGAATTGTGTTTGTTTCAGTGTTGTACGCAAGTCTACAGATTCTTCTCAGCTTCGCCGCGGTCATCGTCAATGTCGCCGCTCTCTGCATATCGCGCATGTCCACCGAAACCGGAAGTGACGAAACACAATGCCCCCTTCCGGCACCAGACAGTTCATCAAGCACAACCGGCGCTTTGTACGAAATGGCGAGGTGTTTTCTGTACGTTCTGCGTGGCGGAATTAAAAAGCCTACACACGTTCACAACAGTCAAGGGGCGATCAGTCACGGAGCTGCTTTCGAATCGGAAGACACAGTTACGCACTCTTCCGTGAACAGTATCTCTAATGGCCTTGCACTGATGCATTCTGGGTCAGAGCGGGAGAAGCAGTCAGATGGCGCATCAAAAGGGATCAAGACAAGGACTAGAGACAGACGTCCGGCTATTGCACGCCGAGACACGCTGTGTTTCTTGGGGATGCTTTTGGTTGTAATTGGCGTAAACGTTGTCACCATTACAATTCTTGTGTCTTAAAACACACACACACACACACACACACACACACACACACACACACACACACACACACACACACACACACACCGGCGAATAGTCTGCATTGCTCACGAGCAAATCGTTGATGTTTTACCGGGCCTCAGTCATTGTACATACTATACATCGACACTGATAGAACAAAGAAAGGATTGTAAATATTTAATACCTTTGACAAAAACGTCAGCAGTACTGATTCACAGACTGAAAAACAGCGAGATCAACAATGGAAAATTAAAGTGATTTATAGAGTTGTCCTATTTTCCACGTAGACTGACTCAGTGGAAATATACGTTTCATTGAAGACATACAAGCACACGTATTAGCATCGGCAGTGCGTCCACTTTTACTAGATTTGAACACAAAACACAATCAGAAACAAACATCAGCCTGCAGTACGTTGTCTGTCAGTTAACTGGCAAAAAGTCCAGAACACGCAGCCTCTCTACAACCTCTTTGTAGAGGCTGCGTGTTCTGGACTTTTTGCCAGTTAACATGTACGATGTCCATACTGAACATGATTGTGCATAATACACCTTGTCACCTGGAAACACTAATAGAATTCACAAACAGTCACTCGTCTCACAATACAGCCAGTCTGTATGTAGCTTCTCTTAACGGTATACTCAGGTTCCTCAGCACAGCGTCGTCATGACCTACTTTATACCCCAGCACGTTGTACACGGCGCGACACACGCGGTCCGTTCTGGTCACGTGATCACTGTCGACGTCAGTCCGCCATCTATTGGCCGTGAACTTGGGATCTTGTCTGTAGGTGGAGAAAGCCCCCATGTCTTCGTTGGTGGACGTCAACTTCCTCAGTCCCCTTACCACAGCCCGACTCATCTCTAATCCCAGAGCCTTGTAAAGTCGTGCTGTCAACCCAAGCGGATCCTCCGCAACGTCTTCGTAACGGACCGTGACGGCCCTCCCGGGGAAGATTTTCTGCAGGAGCAGCATGTGAGCCATATCGTCCGACACCATCCGGCAAAACTCCTGGGGCGTTGGAGCGTGACCGAACAGAGCCCTCTGGGATAGCAGCGTAGCGCGGGGGTCTCTCACCAGGTAGACGACCTTGAGGTCAGGGTCACGCCTCATCAGGCTGAACACGGAGCGCGCCGGCAGACGGATGGCCTTGACAGTGATAAAAAAAGAACGGTTACTTATTTTGACAGGAGCCGTAGTTGTTGTCGTGGTCGACTCGAATCATGAGTATCCAATTACCACCTTTTGCGGCTGACTCAAATCACCACCGTCTACCGGGTGGCTCAGCGTTAAGCGCTGGACTTCCAGTCTGAATGAACTGCTATGCGCTTACCCCTGGTCATGCAGTCCCAACTTATCTTACTACGGGGCGTTCGGTGGTCAAGTGGTTACGAGACTGTCACCAATGCGAGAGGTCAGGTTCTAGTCCCACTCGGGGCGAAGATTTTTTTTCTTTCTCGTGCGTGGCACCGTTCATTCGGGCCGTCATGGGTTCTCTCCGGGTACTCCGGCTTCCTCCCCCTCTGCTTTGGAAATGTTCAGCCCATAAAAATCGAAAAGAAATCAAATTCTAAAATTCCGAAAATTCATAGCTGAGCTGACCCTTCACACCACGTGATTGTAATGTATTCATGTCCAGTGTCTGAGAGAATGTGTGTGATTCACGTGAGCGTGCGTGTTGGGTTTAGCTCGCGGCCGCTTTGAGACACACATTTTGGATAAAGCGCCTGCATTAATGCGAATGTTATCATTAAATGGGACATAAAATACACGAGACCAAGGGGGGTGGGGGGGGGCCCTTAACAATCATGAGAAAGAGGGGCAATAGCGTGGTACATGTACTCGTACCTGGTGCAGATGTGAAGACCACCACCAAGTAGCGGAGCTGACCTTGCTAACCGTCAAACTCACCTTCACCAGTTTCAAGGAACTGTTCTTGCACTGCCACCAGAAGTCCACGAGACACTGCAGGTAGTGCGGCAGGTTGAGGTAGGTGTCTGTGACCATGGGAGTCAAGCAGGCTGCCAGCGTCCTCGCGTTGCCGTGTGTGGCCAGGTGAGAACTGAGGAAGTCGGTGACAGGAAGCGCCTGAATGTTACAGTTAAACACGTTGTGCAGTATGTTCAGCGCCCCCACCTCGTACCGCGATAGTTGAGACAAGTTGAGCTCTCTGGCTCTACCGTATGTAGCGCTGCCAAGAAAAAACAAACAACAAACAATAAAAGAAAATACAAATACAAGATTGTCACCAGCACCAGGCCGTATTCAACAGCCAAAATGCTTAGCGATTTAAACAAATTGGTTCAAAACGCCAACCAACGTTTCCTGAAAGGGCGATAACTCCAAAATTATTGTTGCAACTGCAAATCGCTCGAAGGCTCTAACCGAACATGTTGGAAGGGTGGGACAACCCACATTTACAGGCATTCGGTGGAGACGTTTTGGAGACACCGCACACACACAAACACACACACACACACACACACACACACACACACACACACACACACACACCCGCGGCACTCATCCCTGGAAAAGTGTGTGTTCTGGCGCAGCATACGCGGCAGCATCGATGACGTACGTTTCCTACTTCACTGTCTGAGTTACACTTGCACCATCGTCGCTGCGGAGATCGGCAGTGACGTGCGTTTGTACGCCAGAAACGTGCCTATGAATGTGGAAAATTTATATTAGCCCGTCCTATGATGTTATTTCCAGTATATGGCTCAAGGTCAGTGGCCTCTGTGTGTGTGTGTGTGTGTGTGTGTGTGTGTGTGTGTGTGTGTGTGTGTGTGTGTGTGTTCCCACCCGATGGCCTTGTAAGACATGATGACGTCAACACCGAGTGTAGTGCGCATGACGTGTGGTCTGAGTGGTTCGAAGAAGAAGAAAGCGCCGGGCACCAGGGCCAGAATGTAGGACAGGAAAGTCGACCCACTCCGCCCATACGATACCAGCAAGATTCGTTTCGTATCCGACCCTGAAACAATCATTTACAGTTCGAGGCAAAACTCAAACGCATTGTGTGTGTGTGTGTGTGTGTGTGTGTGTGTGTGTGTGTGTGTGTGTGTGTGTGTGTTTGGTGTGTGTGTGTGTGTGTGCGTGTGTGTGTGTGTGTGTGTGTGTGTGTGTGTGTGTGTGTGTGTGTGTGTGTGTGTGTGTGTGCAAGGAATGCCGGGATCAGACGTAAAGCTCTTGCTAAAGATAAATAAACATGCAAATCAATCAATAAACAACAGCTTAGACAGAATTGGCCTGTCCCTGAGATGTGGGTGGCTATTTCAGGTTTAACGTCTCGGACAGTCAATCAATCAATCAATCAATCAATCAGTCAGTCAATCAATCAAAAGCTTACTGCTACTGGATGTGTTTGGACGGGGCGTTGACGTGCTGTGACTGACCGTGTCGTTAGGGGGCGGAGCCACCACACACCTGACGACAGTATCCCCTTCATACGTCACAAGATGACCTGTCAATCACACAACAAATCTACATAACGTATGTGCTGACGTCTTTTTACGTGGTACTGTTAAGAAATGCCTTTATTTCTAATCTGTGGCGAACAAGAAGGCCAAGACATAATAAGATGGGTCTGTTTCACACATCTTGTACCGCGCACGACTATCCCACGCCGGCTTTTGACTCTATTTCGGCTTTGGCCGTGCATGCGTTCATCCAACCCTGTACCCGGGTCCTCGCTTCTCTTGGACGATGCCCAGATCGGGCTAACCGAGACCGAGCCGAGCTAAGTGATACCTAAGAAGGAAAAAACAAAAATACTCGGTGACAAGGAAAGTGGACAGTTGCGAACAACTTTGAGGTCCCGGTGTTATTTCACAGTGTGCACAGAAGCGGTGAAAACTGTCGCATTTTACCAGCACAGTACATTTTCAGCCTCTTTAGAAACTATTTCCTGCATGAGTTGTCCCTCGTGCACACACAGACCCGCAGCAAACATGCGTTTTTCGTGGGAGCTTTGTGCTCTGTCACGAAAAATGCGTGCTTGTTGTGGCAAGGGAGACAACACATGCAGGCAATACTCTTGGCAGGGTCTGCGACACAACTAGAAACATCAACACTAAACACATACATTAATGCGGTGGTGTTAAAGGAGGGACTAGCATGGGGATGGAGAGGGGTTAGCGGCGTCTTTGGGCAGATAGCAGTGACAGACGTCTCATAAGACTCTCCTGAGAAATCACTGGGACGACGAGAAATAAAAATATAAATCATAGAAAAAGGAAGAAGAAGAGGGGAAAAAAGTCCTCCCCCCCCCCCCCCCAAAAAAAAAGAAGAAGAAGAAGATAAAGATTGGCTAACTTCTACGAGTTCTCGAATTTCAATCCCCCGCCAACGTCACAGTTGGGCCGCTATAATATCTGAGAACACGTAACAGACCAGCTCTACCGCCAACGTGGCGTACACGTACCTGTAAATATGTGTGACATGTACATCAGCGACACGACCACGACCACACTACCAAAGACCAGCTGGCGACGTCTGCTCCTCATGCTCTCCACCTGTAAACAAACGACAACCACTGTCACTACACACCTGTAACGACATGGTACAACCACGTCACACCTGTAATACCGACCGTGTAACAACCACGTCAAACCTTTAGGACGGTTACAACCATGTCACACCTGTAACACCGTGTAACAACCACGTCAAACCTTTAACGACGTGTAACAACCAGGTCGCGCCTGTAACGACGTGTGTAACAACCACGTCACATCTGTAACAACGTTTAACGTCAAACTCACCACCTCTGAACAACAGTTAATTCAGCGTTGAATGTACTGCGTTTTCCGCATTTTCACGAACTGCACGCGAACAGCGAAAACAATGCAGACACGTGTCATATCACAGTGTGTGTTATTCAGCGATATACCACTCCTCTCATACTGGACTGAGCTGCCTGCAGGAACGTGACGCAAGCTGGAGTTTGTCTTGGCTTCTGCACTGATGTGAGACGTTAGCAAACTGAATCACAAGGTGTCCGATTGTAAAGAAGGTAATGCGAATACATCCGTCCCTTAGGGAAGAGTCGATCGATGCTGGTCGGATTTCACACGTGAAATATTTCAGTGCTGAGACGAGAGTAGTTTATCATGGCTGAAGTCTGCAGCGTACAAGAGTGGGTGGCTGTTTGGGGGTTTAACGTCCTTTTCCACCACATACGGGTGGTATCGAAGACGGGGCAACGATGAAAAAGCCAGCACAAATATTTGGTCCCAGGCGGGATACGAACTCAAAACCCGAGCAGGAACACTTTGGCCAACAAAGTGAAGTCAGTTAACAGCCAGTTCTTGTTTTCTGTACTTAACACACAGCTACATGTTTCGGATAGAAAAAATACGATAGGTAATAGGTGGCACTGCACTGCAGTGACGCGCTTCCCCCGAGGGAAGCAGCCAAAATTTCCCGAAAAAGACAATTAAGTCGTTAAAAAAAGAAAAAGAAATATAGCAAATAGTTTTCACCAGTGATCTTTTTTCACAGCGGGTGCAAGGCGTTTTACTGGGACGACAAAAAGGCTGGTCGGTTGGCTGCTTGGCTGAATGGTTAGAGACTGTTCTACTTTCTTTACTTTTTTATGTTGTTTCCATAGTAATGGAAACAACATAATAGGACGGGCTAAAATTTCCACGTTCATAGGCAAGCATCTGTGGTACAAACGCACGTCACTGCCGATCTCCCGCAGAGACGATTTTGCAAGTGAATACGGACTCTGAACAGAGTCACTACTAGAAAATGGTCGCTCTTATAGTTTTCATGTAAACCGAGCCTGAGTTGACATTGCATGCATGTTGACATTGCATGTGAACCCAGTTCAGATGCCTATTTCTCCGAAAATACTGAACCGATCGATTTCAAATTTGGGGTTTCTAAATGAATCAAGATTGTTGAATAGAAGGCCCGATCCAGGTACGATTGCACACATGATTTGCGAGTTATCGTCCTTTTCAGAAAAAGTGGCTATCTGGCGTTTAAAGGCGTAATATTTACCTAAACCACTCCATTTTTTGGACATAGATAGCATGAATACGGACTCTCAACTAAGTGAATTTTGGAGGTTGTCGCTTTTATACTTTTGGCGTAAGCCGTACCTGATGAAAGTGCTGGTGAACACACTTTAGATCTCAAAATCGCTCCTACTATACATAGATAATGAGCCTGGGGTGCCATAAAAATATACCCCAAAAAATAGAAAAATTCACTGCAGCCGTTATCGTCAGTTGACTCGAAAATTTGTACTCACAGCACATTTCCTCTACAAGCCACACGCCTCACAAACATCGAAGAAGAGACGCACGCGCACTGACGTAAAGTAAGTGCGTCATGTTTGATTGACGTGATGCTGTTTAAGTTGTTTCTCTATAGAGACGGGGCAGATTTTGCTACGCGCAGCAGCAAGTTTCAGTGATACAAAACAAGACTGTGACGTTTCTCCACACAATACTTACTTTCACGCACACAGTGACGTAACGAAATCTGCGTCATAGACACCTAACGTGCACACTTTGCTGCTGCGTTCTTTTTGGCGGGAATGACGTGTGTGTGTGTGTGTGTGTGTGTGTGGACGGATGTAATGATGGCTATCTGCTAAACCACCTCGCCGGGTGGCTTTTTAAAATGGGCAGTCATATTCTCCAGAGCTATTTTTCACGATTTTTATCCTGCCGCATTTTGAGAACAGTTATCGCTGATTTGAAAAAATCGGTCATGTTACGAATTTTTTCGAAAAAAATGTTCAAATGGCTTCATTTTCTGAAATTTGGAAGATCATCCAATTATACTGCCTGTTTTCGTAGCACAGCTCTGTAGCTCTGACAGGTTTTGTGTAAGAAAAATATTTCCGAGGTAGGGGTGTTTTGCATATAAGGCCAAATATCTATGAAAAGACTCCTTCAAATTACTCATCATTCCGGTATTTTTGTCACTTGTGACAACTGCACATATGACATGAACTATTGCACTATTATAGCTTTAGTATTAAGAATAACAGAGATTTTAGATAAACACATTTTTTCACGTTTCTTCGAGAGGCGCCGGTCAGAAAAGTTCCAATTTTGCAATTTCGTAAGTACAATCCAAGGCACTTTCAGTCCACGTTTCATCAGCTCTCTAGATCTTCCAGATTTTATGTCAAAATTAATTCAGTCCCGGAAGTCACAAAAGCAACAAGGAAATCACAAGATATAAAGAAGTATCATCTGTCAGACGAGCAGCGTGAGGCTGACGGCAAATGTTTGGTTCACAGACAAAATCTGCAAGTATCGTCACTGCTTCCGACATTTCATCAGCCCTCTACATCTTCCAGATTTCATGTGAAAAATACTTCAGTCGGAGAAGTCACAAAGGCAATAGGGAAATCACAGGACATAAACAAGCATCCTCAGACGATCTCAGTGCTAGAGGCTGACGCCAAAAGTTTAGTTCACGGAATTGACGTCATCTCTCTCTCTCTCTGTATGACGACCTGCTTGAGGCTGACGTCAAATGTTTAGTTCACTGAACTGACGTCTCTCTCTCTCTCTCTCTCTCTCTGGGGAGCCAGGGTGGCCGAACGGTAGCGCGTTGGACTTTCAATGCTTGGGCCGAGAGTTTGAATCCAGGCCGCTGGGGCCAAATATTTGTGCTGGCCTTTTTCTCGTTGCCCCGTCTTTGATATCACCCTTATGTGGTGGAAAAGAGCGTTAAACTCCTAAACACCCACCTACCCACCCTCTCCCTCTGCCTCTCTCTCTCCCTTCTTCCCACACCCGGCCCCACCCCCCAGTCACGTGGCTAATCGGTCGAGGTCGTAGAGGATCTAGTGTCATCGGTAGAACTTGGAGAGGGGAGAACCGGCAACAATAACAACAACACAGACAAAATAAAATGAAGTTTGGAGAAACAACTTTGTAGGACGGGGCCGTTCCTCCTTGTTTTTCTTGGGGGTGTCTCGCCACTTTCTTTCCGAATTCCTCTGTTTGGAGACGTGGTGTATTTTACTTCTACTATGTCGCCATCTTCGTGCAATCGCAGAGAAGACACGGGATATAACAGAATACAACTCCAATACTTTATGGACAGAATATGCACGGAGAACAAATTCATGAAAGAAGAAGAACCCAGAACGCTGTGCAGGGCTGCTTACGTACTGAACAGGTCAGATCCATCGCAGAAAAGGCACGCGCGCACTGACGCAAAAGGCAGTATCAGCGTCATTTTTCCGACGTCATGTTTGATTGACGTGATACTGGCATTTCTTGGGGATGTGTCGCCACTTTTTGGACGTTCTCTATGTGTAGACGGGGAAAGCGGGAGTTTCATTGATGTAGTGTGCTTTGTTTATTCCACTGACTCTCACTCAATAGCATAGTAGAGTGAGAGAACACCACATAGGTCTCAATGGAACACAAACGCGGCTCGCGCGAGTCTGTGTGTGTGTGTGCGTGTGCGCGCGCGTGCGTGCGTGTGAGTGTGTGCGCGCGCGCGTGTGTATGTCTGACATAACAAATACAGACCCATACGCTTAAGTCAAACACGCTTAAGTCGAACTTCGGATACGTCGAAGCAAAAAGTTTTCCCCGGCCAAACTTGCTCTTTGTATGACTAAATTTTCCACGGATAAGTCGAACGAGTACTCAAAAACGGATAAGTCAAAACTCGGTTATGTCAAACGAAATCTGCAATTTTAGCCTCGGATAAGTCGTACCAGTCGCTGGTACCGGAATTTCTTTTTGTCCTTCTGATGCATCAGCGCCAAAACACGGCTTGCACGGAGATTTTACATTTTCCGTGCAAGTACAGGTTGACGGTGTTATGTGTCCCGCGGGCCTTAGGGCTGGTTATCTTGGGTGGTAGAACACGAAATTGGCGAGAAACACGTGCAAGAACAGAGCTAGGCGTGAGATCTGACCCTGTGCCCCTGGTCTCTGAGGTTTTCTGTCGCCAGTGTTAAGAAGGTGATTTGCCGTCGGATTCGGAGGGTAAGCAGTGAGTTATTCCTGGTGTGTGAAATGTGTGTGTGTGTGTGTGTGTGTGTGTGTGTGTGTGTGTGTGTGTGTGTGTGTGAGAGAGAGAGAGAAAGAGAGAGAGAGAGACAAAGAGAGAGAGAGTTTGCCGGTTGGTGCCGTTAGAGTTGGATCTTTCTGCTATTTGACTGCGTGTGTTTATATGACGTTGCACTAGAATTTATTGAGCACATGCGATCGTATGACTGCCAACGCGCGCGCGCGCGAGCACACACACACACACACACACGCGCGCGCGCGCGCGCACAGATGACGCTGCTGATCTTACAAGCAGAATAAGAGTCAGTGAAACTAGAAAAGAAGAAGAAAACATAAGCTGGAAACTTATCACCGTTTGGTGCCAGGCAGCTTTCATGTCAGAACGAAACAGCCATCAGAAAAACTTGGCTTTCTCCTTCCTCTGCATTGCATGTGTGACTATGGTAAGACCAAGCCAATACTCTGAACTGAAAGTGAACTCAAAGTGAACAAAATAGCTACAGAGATTCGATGACATGGCAGCTTACACGAAGATAACAAATCCTAGCAGTAAGGCTCAGTATAGTTCGCACCCCTGGGCCGTACTGGGCAAACTATTCAAACGCATCCACACTGATTTAGTAGAGTTCGCCTGCTTAGATGGGTTAGGTTTAGATTTAGGCTTGGGGTTACCTTGTGGTAATGGTGCAATCGCTGTGGTGTTCAGACGGTCGCAGTGCATTTACAGCAGGTGCAAATGACACAAGGGGGCGAACTGTACCAACGCAGCAGCAGTAAGCTCATGTTGACCAGAGAAAATAAATTTCAGTTTCCAAACCGAATGGTGTGTGTGTGTGTTGGGGGGGGGGGGGGGGGTGAAAAGGTGCAACTCGCTTAACTCGAAGCTAGAGTCGAAATTCGACCTTATCCGTCCGCACGGATAAGTCAAACTTCGGATACGTCGAACAAAAATCCATTTCCCTAACCCCAGTCACGTGGCTAATCGGTCGAGGTCGTACCTCTAGCCACAGTTCCTAACTCAGGATTTTGGGCGAAGTGTGATGCGCGTTGGCTATGTGATTGAAATTGTGATGGTTACGTGCTTTGACCCCATAATATTGGGGGCAAATTGCATTTCGAGGCTGGCGAGTGGCGCTATTTAAGCCTAGAGGCCAAAAATCGTTTTCGAACATTGACCTTCGTTTCGAATCTATCACCAAAGACCACGCCCCTTTCTCTCCATATACGGCACAACACCGTGAATGGGACAACCGATTCAAAATGCAAATGGCTGCATGTTTGCAACCCTTCGGAGCTGTATGTTTGTTTTCGATGGAAAATGGAGTACTATATATGCATCGTTGACGTTTGCAAGAAATGTTTGCATCCTCTACAACGACGTGGTATGTGATTGTGCCATTGTTGGCTTTATTTAGAGTAAGCAATAGTAGATAATTAACTTCTTTTCTGTGAAGCGGACCCGGTACGTTGTAAACTGACTGCGTGGCAGTCCGCAGGTTTTGGCACAAATCGACTTCTGTTACGCGTAGCATAGTTGAAAACAGGAAACATACTTGTGTAGATTCAAGTCTACACACATCAGCAGTCCAAATGTGAATAATTGTTTTCGGTGAGTAGATCCGACGATCGAAGAAATCAGCAGTAGAGCTGAACTTCGGAAGCGTCACCCCTTTGTTGATTTTTTGTTTTCGGGTTTTTTATATTTTTTATAATGTGATTGTTTTCAAGAAGTGGTATCTGTATAAATCTAAGGTCTGTAGGAATTTTGATCATTGATTATCGACTGAACCAATGTAGTATTTATAACTGGCTTTGATAACGGACGCAGGTTAGTTGGTTAGTTCAAAAGTCCCAAGTAATAGATCTATCACAATCAACTAAAGATTCACGTCTCTTACCGACTTTAGGCTCTCAATCACCCCTAAAGCGACAAGGATAGCTTGAAGAAGGACTGCTGATCAAGATGGGATAGTGTGTTACTGACACTCCTCCGGCGGCTGACACTGATCATGAGGACTAAACAAAGGTGTGGTGTCACTTTCAGGTGTGGAAGAGTATTGCTGTGTGGTGTGTAAACTTGTGTTACTGTTAGCTTTGTGTACATGATGTTGATTCTCTTCCCATGACTAGTGTTAGTTTTGCCTGAGCACTGGAACTGATGGTTTATCAGCCAGGGAGCCTAGTGTTTCTCACAGGTAGTTGATGCTTCTGCATGGTACTAGTAGAGTTATTTAAAAAAACAAACCAAAAAAAACAACAAAAAAACACGCACATCCGACATGTATACAAGATGAAAAATGCATGCATAGGTTAACATTTATGTGAAACACTTTTACTGGCAATGGTTGTGTGGCTATCTCTTCACTTGTGTACCTCCCTTTTCCAAGCAGATTGCCTGAATTGCATCATACATTAGAAAAAGAACTTTTTTTAAGGACTTTTTTCTCATTATGGTGTGCTTGTTTCCAAGAACTGGGACCTGTAAAAAGTCTGTAGCTACTATAGTATTGTGGAGTCGCTAAACCAATGTTCTGTTCATGTTAAGTTTAGCTTTTACCATGTGGTGATTCAAATTTATCCAAAGTAACTGAAACTTCATGTCTCTTACCAGCTTTAGGCTTTCACTGTCTCATTCACACCCAGAACGTAAAACCAAAGCTGACATTGACATTTACAAAGTGAGAAAGAGCAGCTGGTGAGCTGTTACTGGTAGCTCTGTTTACATGTATGTGTTTTCTGCTGAAACTTATGTAACATTCTATTAGTGAGCTTGCACTTTTTTCTATGAGGAAAGGCATATTTCTGTTTATATAGTCATCTAGAAACTGCCGTACATCAGACAGACAAGTAGAAAACTGCATGAACTGTACATTGTGATTGATCAGCAACACCGTTAACAGTCTGCAACATAAAAGTACTGCATGTCACTGGTGTGGCTTCTTGTGTACCATGTATCCCCCTCCCTACCGGCTTTTATACACGCAGAAGCACTGACCCCTCTCCCATTCCTGTCAGTTTTTTTAGCCACGTGTAAAAAAGTGAGTCTTTGTAATAACCCTCTGTCGTCTGTCCGTCTGTGTGTGGTAAACTGTATCATTGATTTTTTTTTTCAGGAAGTGGTATATTACATAGTAGAAAAATCAAATTTAGCACAGTGGTAGCTGGTACACATCACTTGAAATGACCTCCCATAGAGGTCAGTGTCACAGAATCATGGTGAGAATTTTTAACGTTTCCTCTGTTTCTCACCAACAAAGACACCAGGTAACTCAAACTTAGCACAAATGAAGTTGGTATAAATAGCTGTAATGTATACAGTTTGGATGACCTTGGCTTCACGACGAAGGTCACAGGGTCATGTTAACATTGTTAGAAATCAAACGTTTTGCCTGATCTGCATTGTAAAAATGGCTTCTTGAGTCACACATGACTCACAGAGGCTTTGCCTAAACTAGTTCTTCTTTTCTTTTCTATTTTGCAAAAGTGTCGCCCCAATTTTGGAAAAGTGTCATCAATTTATATTTTCTGTGTTCAGGTTTATTGGAACCCTGTCACTGCCTGCTGCTATTACATCTGGAACAGCACGTGAACGCCCTTTGGACCAATGAAGCACCCAGGGGAAGACAAGAAAAAAGTATCAGTTAACTGTGATGCTCAGAAGTATGTCAGTGTCAATGTCAAGAAAAATATTAGGGATTCTAACCCTGCTTGCAGAAATGTCAATTTTTGTAATGCAGTGTTGTAGTGCAGGTGGTATGTGTATAACTAATCATTATCTTACATTGTCAAATTTCAAATCCAAAGTTAGGAGACTGTGTCGTTGTGCTGTTAAGTAAACTCAACATTAATCAAAATGACTAACACAAACTGATTTTCATTCAATTACCAACACCATGTCAAAATTTGCTGCAGATTCAAACAAAAATGGCATCACAGTCTCTGGCTAAAACACAGTAACCCCTTTTTGTATGACTGTATGAAAAGAAAGCCAGCAAAGCAAGGCAACATACAGTGAAGTCCGGCTGTAGTGATAGACCCATGTAGTGATAGTCCGGCTGTAGTAATAGAATTTCTTGGTCCCGGTCCCAGTTGTTCATGTTCTTTGTTAACTTAGTCCGGTTGTAGTGATATTTTTCAGGCCGGATATAGTGATAGTCCGCTTGTAGTGATACTATTTTCAAGTCCCGGGGAAGCTAAAGTCCGGCTGTAGTGATAATGTTCGAGAGTAATCTCCCTTTACCAAAATGGCGAGCAAACGCCAGCAACGCAATGTGCTTAGCCCTTGGGACCAAATTTTTTTTATCACTACATCCGGACTATTACTACATCCGGATGTCCGGTTATAGTGATATTTTTGTAGGTTTTATCACTACATCCGGACGTCCGGTTATAGTGATATTTTTGTAGGTTTTATCACTACATCCGGCCAATCGCTTGTAGTTGTAGTGATATCTTCAAAGCTGATTAAAGACTAAATTTCATTCCTAAAAAATCTGACGATTTTTCATTTAACCCGTATTTCTAAGTGGCCCTTCTCTCTCTCTCTCTCTCTCTCTAAAACACGCACACACACACACACACACACACACACACACACACACACCGGCTGTTGAAGTGATATCTTCAAAGCTTTTATTGCCACATGCGGCGGCACATTTGGTAAACTAGCCTCAAGGCAGTAATAAGGTAATAAAACCTACAAAAATATCACTATAACCGGACGTCCGGATGTAGTGATAAAACCTACAAAAATAACACTATAACCGGACATCCGGATGTAGTAATAGTCCGGATGTAGTGATAAAAAAATTTGGTCCCGAGGGCTATCACTACATCCGGACTTCACTGTACAAACAGCATTACAAAGAATGCATTTCTGATTTGTCTGTTGCCACCTCTGTTTGTGTGTGTTTAGCCATATCAATTATCATGATGTATTTTGATCTGGCAGTCATTTTTGTTGTGCAGGCAGTAGGAATTGCAGTTCGCTGACGTTTGCAAGAAATGTTGGCTTTATTTAGCGTAAGCAATAGTAGATAATTAATTTCTTTTCTGTGAAGCGGACCCGGTACGTTGTAAACTGACTGTGTGGCAGTCCGCAGGTTTTGGCACAAATCGACTTCTGTTAGCCTACGCGTGTCATAGCCTAGTTGAAAAACAGGAAACATAATCGTGTAGATTCAAGTCTACACACATCAGAAGTCCAAATGTGAATAATTTTTTTCGGTGAGTAGATCCGACGATCGAATTCGAAGAAATCAGCAGTAGAGCTGAACTTCGGAAGCGTCACCCCTTTGTTGATTTTTATGTTTTCGTTTAGTTTTTACAATGTGATTGTTTTCAAGAAGTGGTATCTGTATAAATCTAAGGTCTGTAGGAATTATGATCATGGATTATCGACTGAACCAATGTAGCATTTATAACTGGCTTTGATAAACTGACGCAGGTTACTTTGTTAGTTCAAAATTTCCAAGTAATAGATCTATCACAATCAACTGAAGATTCGCGTCTTTTACCAACTTTAGGCTCTCAGTCACCCCCAGAAAGTGAAACCAAAGCAGCAAGGATAGCTTGAAGAAGGACTGCTGATCAAGATCATGGGATAGTGTGTTTACACTCATCCGGCGGCTGACACTGATCATTAGGACTGAACAAAGGTATGGTGTCACTGTCAGGTGTGGAAGAGTATTGCTGTGTGGTGGGTAAACTTTTGTTACTGTTAGCTTTGTGTACATGATGTTGATTCCCATTACTAGTGTTAGTTTTGCCTGAGCACTGGAACTGATCTAATGGTTTATCAGTCAGAGGTAGTTGATGTTTCTGCATAGTACAGTTATTAAAAAAATTACCGTACATCCGACATGTATACAAGATGAAAAATACATGCATAGGTTAACATTTATGTGAAACACTTTTACTGGCAGTGGCGGTAGTGTGGCTTTCATTATAGGCACTGTTTCATAAACTAAGTTCATAAATCTATCTCTTCACCTGTGCACGTACCTCCCTTTTCCAAGCAGATTGCCTTACTTGCATCATACATTAGAAAAAAACATCTTTTTTTGATTTCTTGGATTTTTTCTCATTACGGTGTGCTTGTTTCCAAGAAGTGGGACCTGTAAAAAGTCTGTAGCTACTATAGTATTGTGGAGTCGCTGAACCAGTGTTCTGTTTAACTTTTACCATGTGGTGATTCAAATTTATCCAAAGTAACTGAAACTTCATGTCTCTTATCAACTTTAGGCTCTCACGGTCTCATTCACACCCAGAACGTGAAACCAAAGCTGACGATGACATTTACAAAGTGAGAAAGAGCTGCTGCTGAGCAAGATGATGGAAGGTGTGGTGACTGATGTCTCATGGGAGGTAGGGTTGTCATGTGGCATTGTGTGGGAGAGTATTGTGTAGTGGTGCTCTTTGTGTTTCTATGAGGAAAGGCATACTTATGTTTAAATATGAATCTAAAAACTGCCGTACGTCAGACAGACAAGTAGAAAACTGCATGAACTGTAAATTTTGATTGATCATCAACACCGTTAACAGTCTGCATAAAGTACTGCATGTCACTGGTGTGGCTTCTTGTGTACCATGTGTCCCACTCCCTACCGGTTGTTGGCTTTTATGCATGTATGCAGAAGCAGTGACCCCTCTCCCACCCCTGTCAATTTTTTTTACCCACGTGTAAAACAGTGAGTCTTTGTAATAACCCTCTGTCGTCTGTCCGTCTGTCTGTGGTAAACTTTAACATTGATTTTTTTTCAGGAAGTATATTACATAGTAGAAAAATCAAATTTAGCACAGTAATAGCTGGTACACATCACTTGAAATGACCTCCCATAGAGGTCAGTGTCACAGAATCATGGTGTGAATTTTAAACATGTTTCCTTTGTTTCTCAGCAAGAAAGACACCGGCAACTCAAACGTAGCACAAATGCAGTGGGTATAAATAGCTGTAATGTGTACAGTTTGGATGACCTTGGCTTCAGGATGAAGGTCACAGGGTCTTGCTAAAATTATTAGAAATCAAACTTTTTGCCTGATCTGCATTGTAAAAATGGCTTCTTGAGTCACCTGTAGCAAAGGTCAAGGTCACACATGACTCATAAAGGCTTTGCCTAAACTAGTTCTTCTTTTCTTTTCTATTTTGAAAAAGTGTCACCCCTATTTTGGAAAAGTGTCATCAATTTATATTTTCTGTGTTCAGGTTTATTGGAACCCTGTCACTGCCTGCTGCTATTACATCTGGAACAGCACGTGAACGCCCTTTGGACCAATGAAGCACCCAGGGGAAGACAAGAAAAAGAACCAATCTCAAGACATGCAATGAAGAGGCTGCCCATAAAATTTGAAGCTTTTAGGCACAGAGAGGGGCCTTAGGCAATCCCATATATATATGCCTACTAATACACTATTAGTAGGCAGGCATGAGAGATTTTCACACCTATTTGCACACCTGGACAGAAATATTCAACTTCAAGCTTGTGGAAACATGGTCTCAGATCATTCCTGTGGAAGTTTCATGTGAGGAACAAAGTATCAGTTAACTGTGCTGCTCAGAATTATGTCAGTGTCAATGTCAAGAAAAATTAGGGATTCTGGCCCTTTTTGCAGAAATGTAATTGTTGTAATGCAGTGTTGTAGTGCAGGTGGTATGTGTATAACTAATCATATCCTACATTGTCGTCTTTCAAAGTTAGGAGACTGTGTTGTTGTGCTGTTAAGTAAACTCAGCATTAATCAAAATGACTAACACAAAGTGATTTTCATTCAATTACCAACATCATGTCAAAATTTGCTGCAGATTCAAACAAAAATGGCATCACAGTCTCAGGCTAAAACCGGTAACCCATTGTTGTATGACTGAATGAAAAGAAAGCCAGGGAAGCAAGGCAACATACTTAAGAGTTTTTGTTGAAAGCTATACTATAGGGTTAAGTTCAGAGCACTTTGATTTTTGGGGGCCACTTAATTTCCTACATGCACTAGCCATGTTTATGGCCTTGCAGTTACAGTTCATGTTTTATTTATAAATAAACTTATAAATAGCACACATGTACATGTAGAAATATTTGTATGGCCGTTCATTTCTGAATTGTGTAATACATGTATGCTGAGCAGTTATTACTCATTGCGGATTTCATTAGGCCTTTCCATGTTCTTGATATTCTTAAGATTTCAAAATTTATACCTCTTTTATCAGGCACATTGCACATGGCCTAAAGTGAACTTCTTAAAAAACATAAGATATGTGTACTAGCACATGAAGTGGGCAATGCTGATGACTGTCCAGAACAGCACTGACTGAAATGTGTACATTTACAAAAATATTAACTGAAGGAAGTCATTACTTGAGAAAGTGGATAACTGGATAATAAGAGTTATATGATGTGCTAGGGACATGGTTCTTGTGTCTCTGTTGAATACATAGAAGAAAAATATCCCAGTAGGATAAATATGGAAAACAAGCTTATCCCCAAATTTTCAAATTTTATACACAACCTATAGGAGAGAGTATAACAAAATGACAGATACAAACAGCATTAAAGAGAATGCATATTCTGATTTGTCTGTTGCCACCTCTGTGTGTGTGTTTAGCCATATGATTCATGATGTGATCTGGCAGTCATTTTTGTTGTGCAGGCAGTAGGAATTGCAGTTCTTTTGCTGCTGTGTATTTCTGTTTGATTTTGATACCTGCAAGGGCTGTTTTCATGAACACAGTAAATTAAATGAGTCAATTGTGGAAGCATACCAATTGTAGAAAAATGTGCATGTATGAATTGTGACTGACACGAGTCTTTCACAATAAAGATGGGAAAACTGACTACATGTACTATGCGTTACGTTTGTTGTGTTAGCAAAGTGTTGTAGCGTTTTATTTACTTCTCAGTTTTGCTTGCAATATACTTTTCATTATACATCTTTTTAATGTAAGAAAAATTATAGATCTATGTGTGTGTGTATACTAGAGAGAAAGAGAGTGCTTTTATTAGTGCTTTTATTAGTCCATGCAGACCGAAAGAGAAGGACATAAAATGCTCCCATCACACACACACACACACACCAAAGCACTGGGCACATGACTGAAGTATCAACAACTAGATCTAGCTAAAAACGGAAGTGTCACTAGATGCCACAGTTAGGGACAATCTTTGTGATTTTAATGCTCACAGATCATTTTGATCTGTTTTTATAGTGTCAGTCATTGCACCATTTAGACACCTGCACAGTGACAGCATCTCTAATGTCGGCACTGAGCCTATCGAAGCGTATTCAGTGACACGGTGAACACAGTGCTACGTTTGTTGCAACGCCAGCTTTCGCGTCTGCCCTACACACAGCGAAAACGCTGATCACACAGTGCATCCACGTAAACACAGCATTCATTTGTTTTCTCTTTTTATTAATCAAATGTGATGGCACCTGTGATTGTGACTAAGCATTATCGACATTTGACTGTCATTGATGCCTGACTACATGAAGGATTTTTTTTTTTTTTTTTTTTATCAGTGTGTCGGTCCAAACAATGATTTTCCATCTAGATTTCTATTATGACTACAGAAGGTGTACCGGCCGCGCGTAAGAAGTTCTCGGCTGGCGACCTGGTAGACCTGGTAGTATGTCTCGTATCGTAGCAGATACATTGACTTTGGCCTGATAGCGTAGATTGTGTCGTCTGCTTCTCTGTTGTCTGGCACTATTTCTAGACACCACGTGATGTGTCACGTTTCCATGACGCACGCAATCAAACATGGCGCGGAAAAATCGTCGGCTAGCCTCTCAAGTGGAACAAACGCCCTTGCTGCGATTTATTCACAGTTAGCTTTGCTGTCAGAGTATGCTTGCCGTAAACTGTACGTTATTCTGGATCACTTTAGACTGCTCTTTTGTTGTACAAAGGACAACATTTTGAGTAGCCACAAATTTCCCTGTTCCTACCGGTTCTGTAGAAGCATGAACGCCAAGCCAAGATTTATCATTGGCTTGGTGCACGAGTTACCATTTCCCCTGCGAATTCGACTTAAGCGTGTTCGACTGTAGTTAGAAAACGTTCGCCGCGCAGACTTGTCTGTTAAACATACAGTACTCCTCGCTTAAGGTGACCCCCCACGGGACCAAAAATTTTTTTGATCTTATCCGAGGGGCACGCTAAACAGTCCTCTGATAAGATCAACTACCAGTAAAAAACTTGATCTTATCCGAGGAGCTCAATATTTGGCGATTATGTCTTTCATTTTTTTCACATTTTAGACTAAAGACTTTCCGCCAAAATATGTAATTCTACACACACACACACACACACACACACACACACACACACACACACACACACACACACACACGCGCGCGCGCGCGCGCGCGCGCAAGCACAAACGAACGCAAATGCATATACCCCCCCCTCCCCTTTTTATTTTTTTTCCGAACCCTGTGGATCGCCCCCCCCCCCTCCCCCCGCAGATGTTAAGCCCCCTCCAAACATTTTGCCCCTGTTACATGGTCGAGGGATGGTTGCACTGATGTTTCGTGAACTGCAAAAGTACTTCAACTTGCCTTCCGACCAAGCCAAGAAGTTAACCAGGTCTCTCGCTCTCTCCCCCCTCCCTCCCTCTCTAACAACATAAGTATCACCACCACCACCATCATATCGCCACATCAAAGACCGAAGTCTTTGGCCACATTGCTCCCTGCATTGCAGCTCTTATCTCTTTCACAAAGATTGTACCAATTTCTAGATCTAAAAGGACCCGCAACGAAATAAGAAATCTTTTGTAAGTATACTCATCTGCGGTAAACTATCTTTAATCGTCAGTTCATCAAAAACAAGCCCCCCCCCCCCCCCCTTCCAGTTTCCATTTTCAGTCTTTGGGTATCATCTCATAGAATAAAAATGAAATTAAAAAATCGTCTGTTTCATCTTCACCTCGCAGTGCAAATCCGGGTGTTGTTTCCAAGGGAAGCCACTCTCATCACATTTCATCTTAAGCGGTAGTCTTCTCCATTTGGGAACCAGAACAGGGGTGACGTGATCCGAGGTTTTCCCTTATCCGAGGTGACGCTAAGCGAGGAATTCTAAATGGTACAAAGAAGGCTTTTGGCCGGGACCAGCAACCTGATTGATCTTATCAGAGGTGTGACCTTAAACGGTAGTGACGTTAAGCGAGGAGTACTGTATTGGGTCGGTATTAATTCGATCTTTACACTGCGCACGCAGCAGCAACACTTCAATTTTCATGGGCCTGCTTTCATTGCAAGAACTGTATCAAAGTTATTACGCCAAATGTATTATGCGTCATCCCAGTGAGGAAAAACGTCATAGATTTCAAAGAATACAACTTGACGTCTCTCTTCCAAAAACAAGATTGGTGTGACAGCCCGGTCAGTTGTTTCCATACAGAGAGAGAGGGAGAGAGAGAGAGTGTGTGTGTGTGTGTGTGTGTGTGTGTGTGTGTGTGTGTGTGTGTGTGTGTGTGTGTGTGTGTACATGGCATTACAAAAGAACGACCGTGACGATAGCAGGTGATCAAATGGAAACAACATATTGGGCTGGTGGCCATCTTGTTTGAAATTGCGAAGATCATCCAATTATACTGCCTGTTTTCGTAGCACAGCTCTGTAGCTCTGACAGGTTTTGTGTAAGAAAAATATTTCCGAGGTAGGGGTGGTTTGCATATAAGGCCAAATATCTATGAAAAGACTCCTTCAAATTACTCATCATTCCGGTAATTTTGTCACTTGTGCCAACTGCACATATGACGTGAACTACTGCACTATTATAGCTTTAGTATTAAGAATAAACACATAAATACATTTAAATAAACACATTTTTTCATGTTTCTGCGAGAAGCGCCGGTCAAAAAATGTCCAGTTTTGCAATTTCGTAAGTACAGGCACTTAAGTCCACGTTTCATCAGCTCTCTAGATCTTCCAGATTTTATGTCAAAATTAATTCAGTCACGGAAGTCACAAAAGCAACAAGGAAATCAAATGAAGTTTGGAGAAACAACTTTGCAGGACGGGGCCGTTCCTCCTTGTTTTATTTTTCTAAAACCATTTTCACTATGTCGAAGACGGGACGACGACAAAAGACCGATCCAGCAACCCACCATTCGGTTGGCTAAAATGATACTAGAGTCGGCTTCCTGCAGATAAAAAAAAACAAACAACTTTCTAACACCTACACTCCATCCCCAGCCGGTAACGCCATGTACAGTGCGTGCATGACACAAGAATAACAGGCGCGTAGGAAGATGCTGAGAGGAAGGGGAGGGCCCACTAAGTCGGGTGAGCCATACGTTCGGGGTGAAGAGGGGGGGGGGGGGAGAGATTTTCTTACATAGAAAGAGAGAGAGAGAGTGTGTGTGTGTGTGTGTGTGTGTGTGTGTGTGTGTGTTGACTGCCAAGGATTGTGTCCTCCTACAGCAGAGCAGGGGGCCCCACCACTGGTGGGCCCCCTCTCCTCCTATCAAAAGCAAAGGGGGCCCAAAGATATTCGGGCCCCCCTTCCAAAAATCGGACGTGGGCCTGGGCCCCCAGGGCCTCCGTGGCTCCTACGCCCCTGTAATAACATCAGTCCGCAAGACGTCAGTGTTTCTACAGCGGAGTCATCTGTTTTTCCCTGTCCGCTTCCACTTCTCGCTCGTCAGTTTTATACCTTTCTCAAGTTTCTGTCTTCACGCTGTCTGTCCGTGTCTCCTCTATTCGCGTAGTTTTATTTCCATCTTTACGATACCTCAAAGAAGCCAGCAAGAAGCCTTGTAAATGCGGCGGTGAGATGTTTAATGAAAGTGTGTGTGTGTGTGTGTGTGTGTGTGTGTGTGTGTGTGTGTGTGTGTGTGTGTGTGTGTGAGGGCAGTGAGTCCAGTCCGGCCTGTGAAAGCCTGCGCTTCAAAACTATTATTATTAATGCGCCTGTGCGCTCGGCGAAGTCAGCTCTGTCTTGATGATTAGTACAGCTCTTAGTGCGATACAATGCTGGTTCCACGTTGCGCGAGCGGTCCGGAACATTTAACTTTGAAATTCTACGACTGAGCGGTTGGTCTTGCTCAGTGGGTTAACCGTGTCCAGTCTTTTTTCCCCCTGGGTCGGAGTTTGAATTGAAGGCTGACTGTTTTCAGTTCAGGTTCAACGTCTTCTGTGTACCACAAGGGTGATTCAGTCAAGGACGGGGGCACTGGAAATAGCCTGTACTAATTTTGGCCATGTCGGGATTCAAACCCTTATCCATCCGGTTACATACAGTTAAGCCACCTGACTCAGTCCCCAGTAAATTCAAGAATAACAAGACAGACACTGTGACTAGCTTCAAAACACGACTGATGAAAACTTAGTGTAGTGCTTACACCAGCCTGTTATTTTCTCAGTTGATTCCCTTGACAGCCGAACGGTGCAAACTGTACTTGCTCGGACATCATACCAGCAGCTACATGTGTCATTTACAGCGGGCATTCACAGCTACATGTGTCATTTACAGCGGGCATTCACGGCTACATGTGTCATTTACAGCGGGCATTCACGGCTACATGTGTCATTTACAGCGGGCATTCACAGCTACATGTGTCATTTACAGCGGGCATTCACAGCTTCCTGACAAGAAAATTCCTGTCCAAAATATTTGTTTCAAAGTTTGTTTAAGAGCTCAGGCAGACAAATTTCACTTATCACGCCAAACATTCGTCGCAAGGTATGGGCGGCTTGGTTCAAAACCAAAAGCACACACGCAAAATCTGCTGGGCTTTAAACGGTTTTCGACTTTCAAAGTTTCATTTGCATCGACTGGTTCGCAGAAAATGCCAGTGGTTCACACGGAGAGGAGGCGGGAGGGGTGGGGGTGTGGTGGTGGTGGCGAGGTCGGGGGGGGGGGGGGGGAGGGTGTACACAAACCGGACTGGCTACAGTGGTATTCATTAGCTTGGCAAAAACAACTGGAAATTTAAGACTCTCGACCAGACTGTAGTTCAGTCGCGAGTCAAAATCAGTCACGTCAGTGTCGAGCGATATCATTACAATGAAGCGCTTCCCTGACGACGCCACATGCAGTTCTGGACAGCACCATGCAGCAGCTGATATGGAAGAAAATTAGGCAGGAAAACTGTCTGTGACATTGCCAGATCAATACATTTCAATTAGCAAGTGTCATGTTTTCCTTCAGGCAAAGCGCTACTGAAACGACAAATATTTCAGTCGTCAGTTTTCTCACAGACACTTCAGGGCGTTTCAGCCGCGGTAACAGACAGTCACATCAGTCAAAACGAGAACAAAAACAACATAAATGAATCACTTGAATGAATAAATAAACCACCGGCAGCACCGGCATTGTCTCCAGCGACGCTTCCTTCACAAGTGTTGTTACGACTACTGTACGTCTATACTGACTCCTAAGATTTCCGTCTGAACAAGGGTACGGGGTCAGTTTCTCATCAGGTCTCACCAGTCCCGCACTGAGCTCAGTCAAACACTTACACTGACTACAATAGTTCAACACAACCTGATACAGTCAAACACTTACACTGACTACAACAGTTCAACACAACCTGATACAGTCAAACACTTACACTGACTACAATAGTTCAACACAACCTGATACAGTCAAACACTTACACTGACTACAATAGTTCAACACAACCTGATACAGTCAAACACTTACACTGACTACAATAGTTCAACACAACCTGATACTCCTTCGACAGCGGCAGAATGTCGCCGGTTAGGGGTGATTGACATCGGAAACCAAGACAGACAATTTTCAACACACACACACACACACACACACACACACACACACACACACACACACTCCTGCCTCTGTGGCCCCAGTTCGCCCACATGTAACATCAGACGAAACTGATACACTGACGTCCCAGTGACTGACCTGCGTCTTTTGGAAAAAGCACATCACCATCTTGCATATATTAACAGTACATCTCTCAGCTCCTGTTCGCCTCAGGCCTGGCCGACCGTGACTGCTGAAAAAGTGTTGTATGGAGCCGGTGTGGGGAATCCGGGATACTATGGTTGTAAAAACGTAAGTCATTCCACAGTGCAACGTTTCCCACAGTGCCCCGTGCTGCGATAACACGAGCCGAACGTGCCGGGGGTGTGTGAATGCTGCAGCAGACGACAGATGGTGCTGGGCGTTTTACAACCGCTTTCACTCGGTTGCTGCTGCATCGCGCTTCTCCCCCTCCCCCCCCCCCCCTCCTTCTCTTCAAGAGGTCTCACCCAACCCTCCTCCCCTTCAGTTCCAAACTGTTCCAGCATCCGATCCCCCTCCCCCCCCCCGTACCCAGCAGGCGCCCCCCCCCCCAACTCCCCTCCTCCCCTCTCAACTTGTGACTGGTGAAGATTGATGTCAGTCTGTCTGTTGGGGAGAAACAAATCGGCCATTGTCACCAGGCACTCAACACCATTTGTCTCTCACACAGGGACACACTCCACGGTTCGATTTTTTTTTTTTTTTTAAAGAACTGTTGGCACTTTCCTCCTTTCACCATCACCCTCGTCTTGTGTGTGTGTGTGTGTGCCAGTGTGTGTGTGTGTGTGCGCCAGTGTGTGTGTGTGTGTGCGCCAGTGTGTGTGTGTGTGTGTGTGTGATAGCCATGCCCCCACTTCCACCTCGCACGTCAACTATGTCACCCATCCCCATTTTGTGCGATGTTCAATTCCCATTTCCAGGCCGGGCATTTCTCGGTCTGTTTTCAGTTGAATCATTGTAATTTGTCAGCCTCTAAAAAGCTGATACACGTATATCCCACAGCCACTGAGGGCACACACAACACCAACACTCCACAACTGAGGTCTCTTCCCCATCAAACAACAGTTTTCACTAGTTGTACACACAAAACGTGTTTGGTCGGTTGCTGTACATGGAGTGAGTCAGTGAGTCTACTTGACTCCCTTGATTATAAAGAGTGCTCTCCCTCCCGAATTTTCGCCTCCCCGGCTTTGTACAACGAATGGCGGCAGTTTGTGCTCAATACGTACAAGCGTCGGAATTTTGCGCATCAAAACTTTCTTTCCTTGCTTTTGTTGTTGTTGATGATGTTTCGTTGCGTGCCAGGCTAAGAGCCTGAATTCCAAGCATTCCAAGACTACAAGCATTGCATGGGTGTAACTGACGTCACGCTGGTTCTGAAAATCATCTATACTCATCCATCTCAGGCATCTGTATTGCCTATGTCAGTCTGATGCTGGCGATATCGGCATCACTGAGATGATAAGATCTACCCGGCTAGGACTGAACTGTGGTAACCTTCGCCATTTAAAACTGGCTGCTGCATGCCGGGAAATAGTACAGTAATAGTAGCATTCAGACGGTGACAAGCTTTGGGGAGCTAACTGAACTCCCAGACTGAGAGAGGTAAAAGTGGGCTCACAGTTCAGCGGACTTGAGATCGAATGTATACCACTGTGACCTGTTGTCAAACCTCTGGCCCAACTGACTGGTCGCCAGAACACTTCAACCAGATATGCCACATTGTATCAGAGTACACAAGACAGACATATAAACAGACATGAGTGAAGAAAAGGCAAGAGACACAAAAGAAAATGATGTCAGTACACGTATTGCGGTGAAAAAACGGGGAAAGTCACACATCACGTGACTTCGGCTTCAACCAGATATAGGCCTACCACAGTGCACCTCGAGCGCGACGAAAACAAGATTTCCTTATATATAAACGTATGCTGCCTATGACACTCTAGAAATGCTTCAAAATTCACAAACAAAAAAATAACCTCCTCCCCCCTTCCCAAATGCATCTATGAACTTCTTGGTCGTCTGCTAACCTCTCATGTCAGCTGCTCGTGAACTGAGACAAGTAATCCAAACGTCAGGCTCATTTTCAGGGTTTTCACTATCATGATGACTGGCATGACACAATCACAAAGCCAACAAACAGGCACCAAACAGCCAGCAAACAGCCAACAAACAGCCAACAAACAGCCAAGAAACAGACAACAAACAGACAACAAACAGCCAACAAACAGCCAACAGACAACAAACAGACAACAAACAGCCAGCAAACAGCCAACAAACAGCCAACAAACAGCCAACAGACAACAAAAAGCCAACAAACAGCCAGCAAACAGCCAACAGACAACAAACAGCCAGCAAACAGACAACAAACAGCCAACAAAAAGCCAGCAAACAGCCAGCAAACAGACAACAAACAGACAATAAACAGACAACAAACAGCCAACACACAGCCAACAAACAGCCAGCAAACAGCCAACAAACAGACAACAAACAGTCATTAACAGACAACAAACAGCCAGCAAACAGACAACAAACAGCCAACAGCCAGCAAACAGACAACAAACAGCCAACAAAAAGCCAGCAAACAGCCAGCAAACAGACAACAAACAGCCAATAAACAGACAACAAACAGCCAACACACAGCCAACAAACAGACACCAAACAGCCAACAAACAGACAACAAACAGCCAGCAAACAGACAACAAACAGCCAGCAAACAGACAGCAAACAGACAGCAAACAGCCAACAAACAGACAACAAACAGCCAAGAAACAGCCAGCAGACAACAAACAGCCAACAAACAGACAGCAAACAGACAACAAACAGACAACAAACAGCCAGCAAACAGCCAACAGACAACAAACAGCCAACAAACAGACAGCAAACAGCCAACAAACAGACAACAAACAGCCAACAGCCAACAAACAGACAACAAACAGCCAACAAACAGACAACAAACAGCCAGCAAACAGCCCCGAACTGCCAGTTTTTGTACCACGCACACAAAAATTGATAAAGGGCAAAATGCTTGTTTGGCAAATAAATTTATGAATAAATACATAATTTTTTATGTGCTTAATGGTAAAATCTCTCCCCCCCCCCCCCCCCCACTCCTTCCCCCAAAATGACGGTAGGTAGGCCGGACACTTTTTCTTTAAACGAAGGATGATTGGCGTGAAGGTGAGGAACGGTTTTTGTTTTGTTTTGTTTTTGTTTTGTTTTTGTTCTGTTTTTTTATGGTCATATTTAGCGGGATTGTTTTGGCGCCCCCCCCCCCCCCCTACCCTACCCTACACTGAGTTTCCCAAACCCGGCTAGTGCAACTTGAGTAGTGGCGTCTTGTTCCTTTGGCCACGTGCTTCCCTAGGATGTCATCAGAAAGTACTCAGCACTCAGCATGGCCAGCCGATAAACTGGCATTAGTGTTCCACAAACACGGTGTCAGAGTGCTAAACGATTTTTGCTGAAGGAGAGGGTAGAGATCACGCATGGAGACACGGTGTAGTGAGAGATACTCACGATGTCTTGTCCGCTTTCCAAGTCAGGTCATAATGTGCATTTTCAACAAACATGTGTGTACGTGACGGTGAATTGTACAGCTCTGGGTCATGTACAGGTATGACGTACATTCATTTCGGGGTACAAGTAACACAGAGAGAGAGAGAGAGAGAGAGAGTTTCAGTCGTGCTCAAGTTCTGAATGAGTAAATACGAAAGAACTGAATGGGCAAAACTGTTGATCGTAAGTTTGTTTGTTGTTGTTTTTAGTTATCTTTCCCGCGGACAAGACGATTAGTGGAGTGACAAATGTAAAGTGAATAATTTCTACGCCGAACGCGAGTCCTAATGAAACCTACGTTTTGACCCTTTTTTTATTTTTTATTTTTATTTAGCCAAAAACGTTTTCTTTTTCGTCATCTAAATGCAGCGATCAACATCGAGACAAATTAGAGAGAGAGGGAGGGAGGCAGGTTCGATCAGTTCTAGTCACGAAGGCCACACAAAGGAAGTTACTCCATGACCAAAACGCACGTCAACAGTTTGGCGGCGCGGGCGTCACGTACAAAATGCACCCCGCTCCCAACTAATCTGTTCGCAAATTTCTCCAAGGAATCGATAGACCGGGCGCGATTTTTGTTGCAAAAACTTGGGCAGAGGGTTAGTGCAAAACAGTCCAGCTAGCTTGCTAACACCAACAGTGAAAGAGGAAATACTAGGTACAGTAGTATTCCTTATCAGTCGGCTATCTCTATTGTGTTTAATGATGAGTGTGGCAAAGCACCCGCGCGCGCGCGCACACACACACACAAAGCAATTCTGCAGACGATCAGGATGAATATTACTCACTATAGCTGTGCTGTTCACTGTGTAACGCGATCTGAGAGAGATAAACATGAACTACCCCCAAAAGGGCACTGATCGGGCGGGGGAAAAATGGTAAACCCAAACCCTGAGGGGGTATATAGGCCTAGGACAGGAATGTTTCAGAGGTCAGCTTCGCGCTACTAACAACCGTCTAGAATTTACCATCGTCTCTGATGGGAATCCCGCTCAGCCCCATTCAGTCTATTCGAGAAACAGCGAGACTTCGTAAGACTATATCAGCTAGAGGTGCAGAGCAGTCAGTCGAGTTAGCGCTGTGGAGTGCAAGTACAGTATTCAGTTCTGGGCCGCGTTTCTTACGCAAATGCGCTCGGGGGAGCTTGCGGGGGTCGCTTTGCCTCGTTGGGAAACGGCCAATTAGAACCAAGGCGCTTTCAAAATGGCGGCGGAATCACGAACACTGTTGTTGGCAAGGTTGAAAAGGAAGAAGAAAACTCTAGTGCTCGCAGCTATCAGTCATCTTTTGAGCGCAGAAGATGACGTTTTTGAGGAGGAGCAAGAATTACTGGCTTGGAGCATGACTATACCGCTAGTATGCATGTTCTGCTCGATGCAAAACGGAGACGTAAGGCACCATTACCTACTCACTTTGACCACTCCTTCCCCACAAACACGCACAACATATCCCTGAATGACTGGCGACCACGGCCCGGTGCAGTTAGCTCAGATTATTTTCGTATACTATTCTGCACAATTACAAGTTGGGACAGAAGGTCTCCATCCGCCCGCAAATTCATTTTAAGCCATTTCTTAGTTCCACTTCAACGAGGCCTTCGGTGGGCGCCGCCATCTTTGTTTACATAGAAACTGACCACGTGACCTTTTGTTCGCGCGGCGAACTTGCTTCAGACTGCGCACGCGAGCGCTTGTTTCGCACGCCGCGGGCAAGTTGCTTGCAAACGGTTTCATAGCAAAGCGCCCCGGAACGTTTCGGAACGCTCGCCTTAAGAAACGCGGCCCAGGACTCAGCCGGCCCTGCGCCAAAATCACGTGCTCTCTCAGTGGTGTGCAGCACGTAGCCGTAACCTCAGGTTTGAGTTGGAGTCTTCGGGCTGAGGTCTGCACTGGTATTTGCAAAATACCCAAGCTTATTCTTGTTTTTGTTGTTGTTGTTGTTGTTGTTGTTTTTCGGATGCCCGGATGTGTGACCAAAATCATCAGTATCTGGCGCCGGATGGTCACGGAACCGAGGGCCGTTTGCCTGATGATAAGCTGCTCGTGTTATGACTACTTGCAGAGCGAGGGAAATGTCACGTGAAACAGCCTGTTCCATTTCGGTATTTTCCTCAGTCACAATGTGGCCGCCATACTTGATGCAATTTCGGTTCAGTTTCCGCTGCACGACATTCCAAGGGAGACGACTTCCGAATGCGTGTGCCGGGGTTGTGCTGAATGGTTGGATCAGTTGATGGCCACACACGCAATGCAGTAAATGTAGTCACCACGTCCTTTTCGTTGTCAAGTGCTCTCTCTCTCTCTCTCTCTCTCTAGTCCGATGCATCAAGTTGCATGAATGTTTTAAGAGCCATTACTGACAGCCAGGAATCGTCTGAAATCCTCCCTACATCCCGAGTATCAAGAGTGGAAAAATCATGAATGCAAGTTTGCGATAGGCATTCCCAGTAAATGGAAAGATTTGGATGCACAATCTGATTTTTGTCAGCAAAAAGCTGCAGACACGAGGGGCGGTAACCTAAGACGGGTGGCACGCGCAAGGAATGATCAAATGTCACATGAGAAACAATCATGCGTATGCAAACGAGCGATGAGAATACCAAACGGCATCCATCTGTTTTCCACCTGGATACAGTGAAACTGTTACAAAGTCAAGAGATGGGCCGACAGTTGACTCGTGACAGTTCAGTCACAAACACAAAGTGAAACAAAAGTCCCTATATAACTCACACACATTTTCCGTACATAACTCACTCTAACACTGGACTGTGTCTCTTTGTTTCTTACAATAATACAGGACGCGAAGAGTGTGTACGTATTAAATTTTAAAGGTCTAGACGGACACGTGTTTATTTTAAACCATCCTCAGTCATGACCATTTGAAAAAGAAAATTGCACTTAAACCTGACCTCTTTGACTCTTACAAGTCCAAAAATCACAATTTGACTTGAACTCTTCAGATCACTGGAAGCCACTTCAAGCCACTATTACGCAATCTGCAGCGGTCTTTGGCCTGGCGGGGAAGGCCCACGCCTTGCGTCAATAGTGGCTTGAAGTGGCTCCAACTGGTGAGCTGCGGATGGTGGGGCTCGGGCTGTAAGAGTGAATGAACCAATGTATAATAGATGTGAGCTGGAGGCAAGATCAGCCCAGCAGTAACACTGTCTCAAAATAGAAGCAGACGAAGAGAAACATCGCACTAGTGTTTGCACAATTTTCTTCCGCTATTCAGCAGTCTTATGAAATCACACGAGTATTTACACTCATAAGCAAAAGAAACGAAACTACCGGAACGTACGTTGCCAAAATACGGGAGAAAGCCCTGGTGCAATATTTATTTTTGCACCCGATTTCCGCCTCCCGGCGAGTGCTCCGCGTGTCACGGGTGCCCACGCAGACAACCAACGAAATGGCCATGCAAATTGACACTGAGGGGTGTACTGTGACATTCGATATTCGATATTCCTATTTCCTGTTGTGCAAAGCATACAATGTATCACGGATGTGTGAAGTTTCTAGAAGAGTTTCGTTACGAGAGGGCAGCGCGGGCATACTCCCCAGAGAGACACTGCCTCAAGTTTCTGCAAGTATCTGGATACGCCATTTCTATCCCCATCTCGTAACTGACAGCCTCGTGTTGCTTAGCTCCCTTTGCTCTTCGAGTCTTAAGAATGTTTAGGATCAGTGGTAATGACGTGAGAGAGGATCACTAACCCTAAACAGGACTTTTGTTGGGGGAGGGAGGAGAGGGTGTGAGGGGGTTGCTTAATAAGAATCTAACACACTATATTACAGAAATACACGTGGGGGTTGGGGGGCAGAAACCGGCAGTTGGAAAACAGGAATCTTGCTGCAGGCGTCATCTCGCTGCCAGAGAAACTAGCGCGTTGTTTGCTCTGCTCATCTCGCGGTCATGTGGACAAATACTTCATCGTGGGCAGCTTGAGCAGAGGGTAAGGCAAACACTTGATCTCCGCATCTCCCGCCTGATTTCAAAGAAAAAGACACTTTGAGAAGGAACGTTGTCTGCTACCGAAGGTGCTGTAAAAAGAGTCCATTCGCTGACGGTTTCGTCTGTAACATATCGCATTTTGAACTGAGGCAAGCGGATCTTTGTTTTAGAGAAGACATTTTGAACTGAGGCAAGCGGATCTTTGTTTTAGAGAAGACATTTTGAACTGAGGCAAGCGGATCTTTGTTTTAGAGAAGACATTTTGAACTGAGGCAAGCGGATCTTTGTTTTAGAGAAGACATTTTGAACTGAGGCAAGCGGATCTTTGTTTTAGAGAAGACATTTTGAACTGAGGCAAGCGGATCTTTGTTTTAGAGAAGACATTTTGAACTGAGGCAAGCGGATCTTTGTTTTAGAGAAGACATTTTGAACTGAGGCAAGCGGATCTTTGTTTTAGAGAAGACATTTTGAACTGAGGCAAGCGGATCTTTGTTTTAGAGAAGACATTTTGAACTGAGGCAAGCGGATCTTTGTTTTAGAGAAGACATTTTGAACTCAGGCAAGCGGATCTTTGTTTTAGAGAAGACATTTTAAGACATAGAAAAGAAAAGAAAACAGTTGCTTTAGATTTCGTTCCGTCAGTTTCAGTGCCGCCTGCACAGTGTAGTGCCGTGTGGCTCGTTCCGTCAGTTTCAGTGCCGCCTGCACAGTGTAGTGCCGTGTGGCTCGTTCCGTCAGTTTCAGTGCCGCCTGCACAGTGTAGTGCCGTGTGGCTCGTTCCGTCAGTTTCAGTGCCGCCTGCACAGTGTAGTGCCGTGTGGCTCGTTCCGTCAGTTTCAGTGCCGCCTGCACAGTGTAGTGCCGTGTGGCTCGTTCCGTCAGTTTCAGTGCCGCCTGCACAGTGTAGTGCCGTGTGGCTCGTTCCGTCAGTTTCAGTGCCGCCTGCACAGTGTAGTGCCGTGTGGCTCGTTCCGTCAGTTTCAGTGCCGCCTGCACAGTGTAGTGCCGTGTGGCTCGTTCCGTCAGTTTCAGTGCCGCCTGCACAGTGTAGTGCCGTGTGGCTCGTTCCGTCAGTTTCAGTGCCGCCTGCACAGTGTAGTGCCGTGTGGCTCGTTCCGTCAGTTTCAGTGCCGCCTGCACAGTGTAGTGCCGTGTGGCTCGTTCCGTCAGTTTCAGTGCCGCCTGCACAGTGTAGTGCCGTGTGGCTCGTTCCGTCAGTTTCAGTGCCGCCTGCACAGTGTAGTGCCGTGTGGCTCGTTCCGTCAGTTTCAGTGCCGCCTGCACAGTGTAGTGCCGTGTGGCTCGTTCCGTCAGTTTCAGTGCCGCCTGCACAGTGTAGTGCCGTGTGGCTCGTTCCGTCAGTTTCAGTGCCGCCTGCACAGTGTAGTGCCGTGTGGCTCGTTCCGTCAGTTTCAGTGCCGCCTGCACAGTGTAGTGCCGTGTGGCTCGTTCCGTCAGTTTCAGTGCCGCCTGCACAGTGTAGTGCCGTGTGGCTCGTTCCGTCAGTTTCAGTGCCGCCTGCACAGTGTAGTGCCGTGTGGCTCGTTCCGTCAGTTTCAGTGCCGCCTGCACAGTGTAGTGCCGTGTGGCTCGTTCCGTCAGTTTCAGTGCCGCCTGCACAGTGTAGTGCCGTGTGGCTCGTTCCGTCAGTTTCAGTGCCGCCTGCACAGTGTAGTGCCGTGTGGCTGTTCCGCCTTGACTGCGTGTCCATACCAAAACGTATAGTCCACAGGTATACTCAAAGCATAAGACAGGCCACGTAGAAATGAATATAAACAAATAAATATGCAACAACAACAACATCGGTATAAACCTAGCGCGGCCTAAATTCTATTTGCTTATGATAACCCGTAACGATCACGGCACCTGACTACTGAGACTGATTAGAAAACACTTCCTTCAAACATCCACTGATAGGACCTGTGACGATAGTCTGAAGTATCCTCCTCCCAATCTCAGCACTGATCAACTGACGGCTACATCAGTGTATATTACTGGGAAAACACGGTGCCTCCCTACAGCCGCCGACACTGACATCATACAGTGCAGCAAGTCCACAATCCGATCAGTTTCTCCCATTTCACACAGCGGCAGCATACAAATGGCAGATTTCTTATGTTTGGCCTCGTAATGGAGGAGTAAGCTTCATTTTAGGCGAGGGGTGTGTGTGTGTGTGTGTGCGTGTGTGTGTGTGTGTGTGTGTGAGAGAGAGAGAGAGAGAGAGAGAGCCTGAGAGAGAGAGAGAGAGAGCTCTGAGTACGCGTCTGAACTGAATGCGCACATCAGTACTGAGGTGGAAACTCATAACAATAGTGGTAGAAATAGTAGTAGTTGTCATTTTTCTATTTTCTCTTTGTCTTTGTATTATCTGTAGCAGCAGTAGCAGTAGACGCCGGGTAGCACTGAGTATCATTTTTACACGTGTGTTTGGCATCAATGAGTGTTCCAGGACTAAACTGGCTATATCAGTTGAAACGCCGGGCATTCAGTGTTGGCATGTCACAATTTCTGTGAGTTTCTCAATGTTCTGTTTGATCAGACATGCATATACGGCAAAATTGTAACTTTGTTCGTAGCCAAATCGATAGCTATAGTGTACAAGTTTGCCAAATGTTGTGATACTGTACTTCCCTTCACATTAGCCACGAACTACATCAAACGCTACTTACCAAAGCCCCGAAATCGGCGCGAAATGAGCCCCTCAGGACGCCGTATCCTTCCGCCATAACCCACGCACCGCCCGCCTAATGCGCTGATGGAGAAGTGTGCACTGTGTGCCAACAAACCGCACGGCCGCTCGGGACTGCTTCTGGTGGCCCGCGGTCCGAAATATGCGACCGCTCGCTCCATCCCGTCCGCTTATAATTGAATCAGTTTGCCGGTCTTTGACCGCTCCGGGTGTTACTGGTGGGAAGATAAGTGTATCTAGCGCCCTCTAGGGGCTTGTCACGCAGTGTAGGGGACGCTATTCGCGTCGTTTGACGCGTGGGGCCAGCTAATCGGAGTGGAGCGATGCGGTACCGGCCGTTACTGGCAGTGATAGAGGCGCGAGCGCCGATTAGCTGTTGCCGATCGTCCTGTGAAGGGGGCTTCTGGGGATGAGTGGTCCACTCCGCCACTTCACCGTGTTCTGATACACGTACCGCCATCTACAACCGCTTTACCGGCTCCCGCTCATGACCCTGACTGAGTCAGTCATGGACATCGGGCTGTACTTTTGGCCGGCCCGGGTTTTCCTAGTCTAATGGAGTCAGTTCACATACAGACTCGGCTGTCACCGAGCAGCGACATTCGGCGTGATATGATTCGCACTACATGTAGCGTGATCTGACCCATCGCCATTTCGGATTGACAAGCATTGCGGATGGCCTGCGCCTAGGAAGATCAGAAAGGGGATTGGGTTGGTGGGAGGGTGGGTGGGGGTGGGTGTTTGGGGGTTTAACGTCCTTTTCCACCACACAGGGTGATATCAAGGACGGGGCAACGATGAAAAAGCCAGCACAAACATTTGGCCCCAGCCGGGATCGAACTCACGACCCGAGCATTAGAAGTCCAACGCTCTACCATTCGGCGACCACCCCGGCTCCCCGGGTTGGTGGGAGGAGGGGGGAGGCAGAGGGTAGCTTGCAGAATCAAACCCTCGATCCTTTTCATCCCAGTATGGCTATTTTCCAATACTCAGTGCAGAAAAAAAAAGGTGTTGTCATTTTTACCATGTAGTAAAGATTATTGTTTATTCGAAACATCTTAGATATTTTAGGTCGGAACGATGAATGGCTTAACCGACTGCAAAATGCACTTATACCCGGACCCACATGCCAAGCTGACTTCAGGTACCACTTGGCCACCCGAGAAGTCCGTGCATGATAACTTACTAACCTCGTGCATAGTATTGTGTACAGTGATAAGCAGTTTGGAATGACAGCCGGACTGGTCTGGTCGATACAACTTTACACTGGCCGAGAAAACAACCCGTCAGATAGTAAAGTAGCCAGAGAGAGAGAGAGAGAGAGAGACAGACAGAAAGAGACCGAGAGAGAGAGAGAGAGAGAGAGAGAGAGCATGCGGTCTTTTTGCACTGCCTGTTAACAAAATAATTCCGAACTGGTTGCTAACCGGTTTGACCAGGTAACGATAGTGTCTCCATCTCACGTTATGTACCGTAAGCTATCAGTATAGATTGGACTGATACAACCACGTGACAAAAGTTGGAAACTACAACGGACAGCTTAAATGAACGACTACGTGTTTGCCGGTATAATTATTGATGATTTGATATCGTATCTCAGTCCATCTTCATGTGACATGCAAGGTGGCGGTAGGTGGAGATGGCACGTGGAAGGGGGTGGGAGCGGGGGATGGGAGGGGGGGGGACACTAAGAAGGGACGATGGGTGGAGGCGTGGAGTGGTGGCTTATGTGGCGCACTTACCGAAGACCAATCCGTCTGTTGTCTGTACTGACGCGAGGGACACAGTAAGGTTGTTTGAATTTGAAACTAGAAAGACAAACTGGAGGAGCAAAGTCTCCTTGGCTCACTTGTGAGATGGGTCAAGGTCATTCAAACGAGTATGTTTGTAAAGCTCTTATCACTATCCTGAAGTAAGCTGTCTCTGGGGTTCATCGTTCCTAAGAAAACGGCAAATGGCAATATAACGGTTTACCCACGCCAGCTTGTATGACCTTGACCTTGGGTCAAGGTCATACTAATGAGATCTGTAAGTTAAGAGCTTATCAATGACTATCATTATGCCAAGTTTGAAAGCTCTGGTAGTTTGATAGCTCTGTAGTTCTGCAAAAATGGTAATTAGTAAAATTTCACAACAGACAGCTGTAATGACCTTGACCCTGAATCAAGGTCATTCAAAGGGGTATGTCTGCATACGTCTCATTGTTGTCTATCATTGTGCCTGGTTTGGTGCCTCTACTGTTTGTTGTTTCCGAGAAAATGCCAACGTTGAAGTCTCCGCAAAACATCTAGAATGGCCTTGACCTTGACTCAAGGAAATTGAATCCAGGTATGCCAGTACAAGTTTTGTCAATGTCTATCATCCTGCAAAGTTTGATGCCTCTGGTACCTCTAGATTCTAAGAAAATGGCAATTTTAAATGTCCAAAGAGACAGCTTTAATGGCCTTGACCTTGAGTCAAGGTCATTCAAAAATGGTATGATTTGGAAGGTCTTACTGCTGTCCATCAGCAAGCCAGGTTTGGTGCCTCTGCTGTTCATTGTTTCTGAGAAAATGCCAATGTAAAGGTTTGGAAGTTTTTCCACAAAACATCTTGAATGGCCTTGACCGTGACTCAATGAAATTGAATACAGGTATGCCAGTACAGGTTTTGTCAATGTCTATCATCGTGCAAAGTTTAATGTCTCTGGTACCTCTAGATTCTGACAAAATGGCAAATTTACATTTCCAAAGAGACAGCTCTAATGGCCTTGACCTTCAATCAAGGTAATTCAAAATGTTATCTTTTGGAAGGTGTTACTGCTGTCCATCAGCCAGCCAGGTTTGGTGCATTGTTCATTGTTTCTGAGAAAATGCCAATGTTAAGGTTTTGGAAGGTTTTCCGCAAACAGCTTGTATGGCCTTGACCTTGACTCAAAGTCATTGAATACAGGTATGTTAGTAAAGGTGTTGTCAATGTCTATCATCATGCAAAGTTTGATGTCTCTGGCTTTTCTAGATTCTGAGAAAATGTTAATGTAAAATTTTCAGACAGCTTTAGTGACCTTGACCTTGGGTCAAGGTCAATCAATGTGGTGTGTTTTGAAAGGTCTTATGACTGTCTATCAGCACGCCAAGTCTGGTGCCTCTTCTTTTTGAAGATTCTGAGAAAAGGCCAATGTTAAGGTTTACTGCACACACACACACACACACACACACACACACACACACACACACACACACACACACACACACACACACACACACACAGACGACGGAGGGTAATTACATAGACTCACTTTGTTACACAAGTGAGCCAAAAGCACCATGATGGATGTTACTCCCCCCCCCCCCTCTCCCCCCGGTCTTTTCCATTCCCTCACCCCATAATCCACAATGCAGACGTAATTCTGATGCATTCGTGCAGATAATTTCTACATGTACATTTCGTCTCTTCCCACAGTCATTGCCTCATCTACCTTGTCCTCCTCGACACCCCCCCCCCCCCTTCCCCTTCCCCTCCGCCCCGGGATTTCTGCCAACGTCCTAATAATCACACGCCATCCCTCCAGACTTATACCGAGTCATTTCTGCAATATGTCCGCGAGGAGTTGACCACTAGACGTCTGACTACTACTGACTACCCCCGGGTTAGAGGGAAATGGAATTTGTCAGAGGCCTTAGGGGGCGCCGCTTAGCAGAGGAACAAAATACCACTTCGATCCGCGTTATACTGATCGTGTTCACATGACCAGTTGGGGCAGCTAGTGATCATCATAATTTGTACGTCTGACAGCTTCCAGTAATCAGTTATACCCCCACCACGAGAAATAAAGCAGTCATGAATAGGTGATACTAGAACTCCTCCAGTTAGTGCACTCAAGTACTACACCATTGTCTAGACAGAACCGACAGATAAAGTGATATGTATATTGTTTCCAGCCTATTCACACAGCTCTATATGTTGATCTGCACGGGGTCGCACTATGAGGTTTGTATATGTTGGTCTGCACGGGATCGCACTATGAGGTTTCTTGGAGTTGATGATTCCTTGGGTGATTCACGTCTGTTGTTCACTTGTTTGGGTTTGTGACTTTGGATGGTTGGTTGAGGAGTACAGACGAGGGAGTTTCTTGGGTTTTTTCCTTCCAACAACACAGAATCTGGCTCTATTTTCTTAATGCATTTTTATGGATACAATCATGAAGAGGCTTAAACTCAGCAGCAGCAGACTGGTATGTAGGTACTCAGTGTTTGTGGAATGCAGGACAGAGATGAGGATGGGAAAAGAGGAGGGGGAGGGTGTGGGGGGGGGGGGGCTGGGGAAGGTAAGAGCATGAGGCATGGTCCAATCTGGAAACTGACGAAACCTGAAGACAAAAACTTTTTTTTAAACTTTTTTTTTTTGGGGGGGGGGGGGGAGGAGGAGACACACAAAAATGCCCCTCTCCACAAGAAAAACGACAACTGTGAAGATGATCCCGTACGACAAAACCGTCAGCTATAACCGAGAACGGCTGTCCGTCCCAACACACTCCCGCCAAATTTCCCCATGGAAACCTGATCGAAGTGACAAGCAGCTTTTCACTATCAAACTACAAATACAGTGTATGGCGCTTTGCCCCACTACAAAGACAGCCCGGCACGGCAAGAGAGGGAGAGACCAGAATACGCATTGCTCTCTTTGGTGAAGATTCGCGGCCCCCCGCCGACTGTTGACAAATCCTCGGGAAATCACGGGAAATCTCGCTCATCCACGTTCAGCCGAAAATCGATGCGTGTATGAATGCTGAATACCGTGAGACATACACAACAGTGTTGCTGCACCGGTTTCTGCGTCTGGCTTGTACTATGTACTGATAAAGTCCGCAGCCGTGAACTGTTTATGCATGTCTACGTGTTCATTTGTTTGGCTGACACAGACCAGAAATACAGAGCTGTTTCACGTACAGCCGATTCAGATAGACACGTTTCATTTACAACTGTTTCATATGGACCTGTTTCACGTACAGCTGCTTCACATACAGCTGCCTCACATACAGCTGTTTCACATACAGCTGTTTCACATACAGCTGTTTCACGTTGCGTCATCAGTCAAGACATGCGCGACAACCAGCGTCGTGCTTTTCGTACTGCCCACGGATTATTTGTCCGTCAGCTGTCCGCCAGGTAATTCTATTGTCATTGGTCAGGCATAGCACACTGTACCACCTGATACGCAACGTGATACAGCCGTTCGATTGAGCTCAAGTACGTTACGTCATCAAAACGTGTGTCACAGTGGCTGACAGCCCCGTTCCTTGGCTATGGCAAAAGGTTTGTTTGTCCACCAGCCGTCCGCCAAGTACTCATGGTACATGTATCTCTACTGGCATGGCCAGCGTGTGTACCACGTGATATGCAGGATGCAAGAGCCCTATAGTGAAGGTTGTAGATGTGACTGATGTTCGTTTGCTTGTCAGGTTGCTTGGTTACGGGCTAACTGATTCCATCTTTGCTACGCCAGGTAATGTTTCACGCCTGTGCGCTGGAAATGTTCCATCTTGATGATGAGTACAGCTTTCAATGCGATACAATGTTGTCAGTGCGAGCGGCGGTCCAACATTCCATTTCTAACACTTGTAATGCTACTGGAGCGGTCAGTGTAGTCGCCGCATCATCGAGTACGCTTCTGTTGACTCAGTGCCAGCATTACAGCCGGACGCTCGGAACGATCTGCGAGCATACAATGGTAGCATTCACCCCGGTAACCGTTCTGCCAAAAGTCACCTGGCGTTTGTGGTAAATCAACGCCTTATCTGCTTATTTGTTTGCCCGCCCGGTCACGGTTGACTGATAACACTCGGGCCACTTGAAAATCCAAGCCTGCCTGGTCGGGTCATTAGCACAGAGTGTGTCCAAACAGCAGCACCGGCCGCCATATCTGAGTGTGTCCAAACGTAACACCGATTGAGCCGGTGTTTCAAACGGATATCGATGTGTCGACGTAACTGAAAGGGGCCGTCTAGTTTATCAAGCAAACCACCACTGTTACCACACGTTACTACAACGTACGGGTGTGTGTGTGTGTGTGTGTGTGTGTGTGTTCTTATTTTCAAACACATTAGCGGCAGCGCATTGAGTGTTAGTGTTAGTGTTAGTCTCAGTGAAGAAATGCGCCCTACACATACCATTCGTCTTTATTACACATGGTGTGATAACCCCAGTCACGTGGCATTGACGTGGTTCCCGAGTTAAAGATGTTAAAAAAAAAGTCAAAATATTTGATCAGCGGTAGCACCAGTAACACTCTTGCATCTTGATTACCCCCCCCCCCCCCCCCCCCCCCCCGCCAAGATTTCCGACTGTTTAATCCAGTGACAAATCATGCGTTACGTATCCCCAGAAATGTTTTCAAACGACGGTCACTCACCTTTCAAGTCAAACTGTCGGTCACCCGTGTAGTACAATCAGTCAGTGTTGTGAAGTTGTAGTCCGGGCAAGGAAGCGGACACAGCTAGCATTGTGGAGAGAATGACAGTGTTGTGAAGTTGTAGTCCGGGCAAGGAAGCGGACACAGCTAGCATCGTGGAGAGAATGACACCGACATCAGCGTGACTTTAAACAGCCTGGGTGGGAAGTTGTTGTAACGTCAGTGCAAGATGTGACTACAGTCATGGTCGGTCCTGCTGCTTATCTAAAACACGACTAAAATCTGGACACTGTTTTTGCTTTCTTTCAGTGTCTTGAAAGTCTGTCTACTGCTGACTGGTAACGTGTACTGGCTGGTAACGTGTACTGGCTGGTAACGTGTACTGGCTGGTAACGTGTACTGACTGGTAACGTGTACTGACTGGTAACGTGTACTGACTGGCCGTGATTATTGTCACGCACACACGAAGGCCGCACAACGCTGGCTCAATACAACGGCCATCACGCGCAGCACGTGGTCTGTGGCCGGGAGGGTGGGTGGGGGAGGGGGGAAGGGGCAGTCCATCGACGCGTAGGGTGAGTGAACTTGGGAAGTATGAAAAATGAAAAGACATTGATGCTTACTGGGTTGTAGTCAAAGGATTTGCTCGGTGCACAGAAACATACAGCGTGTTTAAAACAACAACAAAAACACCACCACCACCTTCTGTTCTCTTTCGATGTCGATTTTGTATTTTGTCGTTGCTTGTGAACCAACAATTTTCTCAAAAGCTGTTGGGCCGGTGCTGTTAGTAGTCTTCATTTCCTACTGTACATAATATAATTACTACCATCGCAAATAATTAATATTCACAGTGGAGAGAAGCACTGTCATAAAAAAAATCGCAAACCATCGCCCAAAAAACAAAACATCAACAACATAAAATGCAAGGCTTCAGTTCTCGGTTTCAGTGGTCGTTTTTATTTGATAAGCTATAGGCCCTGTGAAATAAGAACACGACAAGAAGCTATAGGCCCCGTGAAATAAGAACACGACAAGAAGCTATAGGCCCCGTGAAATAAGAACACGACAAGAAGCTATAGACCCCGTGAAATACGAACACGACAAGAAGCTATAGACCCCGTGAAATACGAACACGACAAGAAGCTATAGGCCCCGTGAAATACGAACACGACAAGAAGCTATAGGCCCCGTGAAATAAGAACACGACAAGAAGCTATAGACCCCGTGAAATACGAACACGACAAGAAGCTATAGGCCCCGTGAAATACGAACACGACAAGAAGCTATAGGCCCCGTGAAATAAGAACACGACAAGAAGCTATAGGCCCCGTGAAATAAGAACACGACAAGAAGCTATAGACCCCGTGAAATACGAACACGACAAGAAGCTATAGGCCCCGTGAAATAAGAACACGACAAGAAGCTATAGGCCCCGTGAAATAAGAACACGACAAGAAGCTATAGACCCCGTGAAATACGAACACGACAAGAAGCTATAGGCCCCGTGAAATAAGAACACGACAAGAAGCTATAGGCCCCGTGAAATACGAACACGACAAGAAGCTATAGGCCCCGTGAAATAAGAACACGACAAGAAGCTATAGGCCCCGTGAAATACGAACACGACAAGAAGCTATAGGCCCCGTGAAATAAGAACACGACAAGAAGCTATAGACCCCGTGAAATACGAACACGACAAGAAGCTATAGGCCCCGTGAAATAAGAACACGACAAGAAGCTATAGACCCCGTGAAATACGAACACGACAAGAAGCTATAGGCCCCGTGAAATAAGAACACGACAAGAAGCTATAGGCCCCGTGAAATAAGAACACGACAAGAAGCTATAGACCCCGTGAAATACGAACACGACAAGAAGCTAAAGGCCCCGTGAAATACGAACACGACAAGAAGCTATAGGCCCCGTGAAATACGAACACGACAAGAAGCTATAGACCCCGTGAAATACGAACACGACAAGAAGCTATAGGCCCCGTGAAATACGAACACGACAAGAAGCTATAGGCCCCGTGAAATACGAACACGACAAGAAGCTATAGGCCCCGTGAAATACGAACACGACAAGAAGCTATAGGCCCCGTGAAATACGAACACGACAAGAAGCTATAGGCCCCGTGAAATACGAACACGACAAGAAGCTATAGGCCCCGTGAAATACGAACACGACAAGAAGCTATAGGCCCCGTGAAATACGAACACGACAAGAAGCTATAGGCCCCGTGAAATACGAACACGACAAGAAGCTATAGGCCCCGTGAAATAAGAACACGACAAGAAGCTATAGGCCCCGTGAAATACGAACACGACAAGAAGCTATAGGCCCCGTGAAATACGAACACGACAAGAAGCTATAGGCCCCGTGAAATACGAACACGACAAGAAGCTATAGGCCCCGTGAAATACGAACACGACAAGAAGCTATAGGCCCCGTGAAATACGAACACGACAAGAAGCTATAGGCCCCGTGAAATACGAACACGACAAGAAGCTATAGGCCCCGTGAAATACGAACACGACAAGAAGCTATAGGCCCCGTGAAATAAGAACACGACAAGAAGCTATAGACCCCGTGAAATACGAACACGACAAGAAGCTATAGGCCCCGTGAAATAAGAACACGACAAGAAGCTATAGACCCCGTGAAATACGAACACGACAAGAAGCTATAGGCCCCGTGAAATAAGAACACGACAAGAAGCTATAGGCCCCGTGAAATAAGAACACGACAAGAAGCTATAGACCCCGTGAAATACGAACACGACAAGAAGCTATAGGCCCCGTGAAATACGAACACGACAAGAAGCTATAGGCCCCGTGAAATAAGAACACGACAAGAAGCTATAGACCCCGTGAAATACGAACACGACAAGAAGCTATAGGCCCCGTGAAATACGAACACGACAAGAAGCTATAGGCCCCGTGAAATAAGAACACGACAAGAAGCTATAGACCCCGTGAAATACGAACACGACAAGAAGCTATAGGCCCCGTGAAATAAGAACACGACAAGAAGCTATAGGCCCCGTGAAATACGAACACGACAAGAAGCTATAGACCCCGTGAAATACGAACACGACAAGAAGCTATAGACCCCGTGAAATACGAACACGACAAGAAGCTATAGGCCCCGTGAAATACGAACACGACAAGAAGCTATAGACCCCGTGAAATACGAACACGACAAGAAGCTATAGGCCCCGTGAAATACGAACACGACAAGAAGCTATAGACCCCGTGAAATACGAACACGACAAGAAGCTATAGGCCCCGTGAAATACGAACACGACAAGAAGCTATAGGCCCCGTGAAATACGAACACGACAAGAAGCTATAGACCCCGTGAAATACGAACACGACAAGAAGCTATAGACCCCGTGAAATACGAACACGACAAGAAGCTATAGACCCCGTGAAATACGAACACGACAAGAAGCTATAGGCCCCGTGAAATAAGAACACGACAAGAAGCTATAGGCCCCGTGAAATAAGAACACGACAAGAAGCTATAGACCCCGTGAAATACGAACACGACAAGAAGCTATAGGCCCCGTGAAATACGAACACGACAAGAAGCTATAGACCCCGTGAAATAAGAACACGACAAGAAGCTATAGGCCCCGTGAAATAAGAACACGACAAGAAGCTGTAGACCCCGTGAAATACGAACACGACAAGAAGCTATAGACCCCGTGAAATAAGAACACGACAAGAAGCTATAGACCCCGTGAAATAAGAACACGACAAGAAGCTATAGGCCCCGTGAAATAAGAACACGACAAGAAGCTATAGACCCCGTGAAATACGAACACGACAAGAAGCTATAGACCCCGTGAAATACGAACACGACAAGAAGCTATAGACCCCGTGAAATACGAACACGACAAGAAGCTATAGACCCCGTGAAATACGAACACGACAAGAAGCTATAGACCCCGTGAAATACGAACACGACAAGAAGCTATAGGCCCCGTGAAATACGAACACGACAAGAAGCTATAGGCCCCGTGAAATACGAACACGACAAGAAGCTATAGGCCCCGTGAAATACGAACACGACAAGAAGCTATAGGCCCCGTGAAATACGAACACGACAAGAAGCTATAGGCCCCGTGAAATACGAACACGACAAGAAGCTATAGGCCCCGTGAAATACGAACACGACAAGAAGCTATAGGCCCCGTGAAATACGAACACGACAAGAAGCTATAGGCCCCGTGAAATACGAACACGACAAGAAGCTATAGACCCCGTGAAATAAGAACACGACAAGAAGCTATAGGCCCCGTGAAATACGAACACGACAAGAAGCTATAGGCCCCGTGAAATACGAACACGACAAGAAGCTATAGGCCCCGTGAAATACGAACACGACAAGAAGCTATAGGCCCCGTGAAATAAGAACACGACAAGAAGCTACAGTATACGCCGGTTATAAGAAACTCGAGGGGGGTGAATTTTTTTGTTTCTTATATCCGAGTTTTCTTATATCTGAAAGTCGGATATAAGAAAGTATTTTGAAAAATATTTCTTATAACCGAGTTCAGCGAAAAAAAGGTTTAAAACATTTCTTTTTTCTCAGTTCGTGTATGTTTTGCATTAAATTAAGAAATATCTGGTTTCTCTTAAAGACCTGCACAGAATATATATGTGTAGAGTTAATATACACCAGTGCGCTTGTGTCCTTCAATGTCAGATTTTTTTGTTTGAACATGAAAATACTGTTTTTGCTTCCCAACTGTAGCGCTGGCGGTCATGTGGTAAGAAAAAACAAAACAAAAAGAAAAAAAAAACAACCAAACCAACCAACCAACCAAACAAACAAACAAAAAAGAACTAAGGGGAGAGAGAGAGAGAGAGAGAGAGAATTCCCTTGTATTTATAGGATATATTAAAAGTGCATTATGTATCAACTTTTGATCTACATGTATGAAACACTCGTCCCATTAGAGTATGATATGCGATGCTTTCCGTGTCTAATTTGGCTGAAAAAAGCTGCAAATTAGCTTTTTTTCTGTTGGGAGGGGGAAGGGGGATGGAGGAAAGATGGACCACGTATATTGTCAAAGAAAGGAATTGATCAACAGTTAGTCTAATACTGATAGTTTTATTCTCCTTAACGCGAGCCCTGTAGACAGAGACAGACATACAGAGAGAGAGAGAGAGAGAGAGAGAGACTGAGCTCACAATCAGGCAAAAAAACAAAATAATAATAAAAACAACATATAACAATAGAACAACAAAAAATGCATCTCGTATTTTTTCTTCTTGCCAACATTCAATTTTGCACGGAACACAATGGTAAAGAACCAATTCAAGAAAAGAAAATCATGCGCCATCATGTGCCTGTCCTAAGTGACGTCAGACCTGACCTGTTTTCTTAGAATGAGTGAAATTTTCTTGGAAATGTACTTTCGGTTTCTTACAATGAGTGAAATTTTCTTGGAAATGTACTTTCGGTTTCTTATATCCGAGTTTTTGTATCAAGCGGGACAAGAAATTTGCTTTCCTAAAACCGAGTTTTCTTATAAGCGAGTTTCTTGTATCCGAGTTTTTGTAATACATAATAAAGAAGAGTTTGGCCGGGGGAAAAAAATTCGTTGGCAATAACCGAGTTTTCTTATATCCGAGTTGCTTATATCCGGCGTCCACTGTATAGGCCCCGTGAAATACGAACACGACAAGAAGCTATAGACCCCGTGAAATACGAACACGACAAGAAGCTATAGACCCCGTGAAATACGAACACGACAAGAAGCTATAGACCCCGTGAAATACGAACACGACAAGAAGCTATAGACCCCGTGAAATACGAACACGACAAGAAGCTATAGGCCCCGTGAAATACGAACACGACAAGAAGCTATAGGCCCCGTGAAATACGAACACGACAAGAAGCTATAGACCCCGTGAAATACGAACACGACAAGAAGCTATAGGCCCCGTGAAATAAGAACACGACAAGAAGCTATAGGCCCCGTGAAATAAGAACACGACAAGAAGCTATAGGCCCCGTGAAATAAGAACACGACAAGAAGCTATAGGCCCCGTGAAATAAGAACACGACAAGAAGCTATAGACCCCGTGAAATACGAACACGACAAGAAGCTATAGGCCCCGTGAAATACGAACACGACAAGAAGCTATAGGCCCCGTGAAATACGAACACGACAAGAAGCTATAGGCCCCGTGAAATACGAACACGACAAGAAGCTATAGACCCCGTGAAATACGAACACGACAAGAAGCTATAGACCCCGTGAAATACGAACACGACAAGAAGCTATAGGCCCCGTGAAATACGAACACGACAAGAAGCTATAGGCCCCGTGAAATACGAACACGACAAGAAGCTATAGGCCCCGTGAAATACGAACACGACAAGAAGCTATAGACCCCGTGAAATACGAACACGACAAGAAGCTATAGGCCCCGTGAAATAAGAACACGACAAGAAGCTATAGGCCCCGTGAAATACTAACATGACAAGCAGCCGTGGATACTGACAGGGTTATAGTATAGTGACTGTCTGTACACCTTCACGACCGTACAGTAATGACCGTACCTGTACTGACAGTTAACACGGGGTGTAACGTGGCGGTGTGAAGGTGTACGATGATATATATATATACGATGAGAAAGCATATAATTATACATGTCGGCGATCTATGACAAAACAACACAATCCTGTCTGTGTACAGAAAAAGTACTTTTTGGCAGAAATAAATAGGGTTTCTGCAAAGAAAATGACAAAATTGCATTTTTTTTCCTGCAGAAACCCAATTTCTTTTTTGCATTAAACACTGGCAAGGGATGACAAAAATAGAAGTTTTTTCTGCAGAAAGGTCGATATGCTTTCTTATTTTATACATCTGTCTCATCGTACACCTTCAAACCGCTACGTTATACCCCGTGTTCAAGAAGTACACGAAGGGTAACTATTAGAAATTCGACAGATCACAACCATCCATTAAGTGAGCCACGTGCAGTACATGCTGCTTTCCTCTACACCATTAACGTTGTTGTACGTTTGAATGCCAGTCTTCTGGTACTCATGACCATCTTCATCGACAAGCTTTGTCTGCTAGCCAGCCAGCGTTTTGTTTTCATGACCGATATCATGCACATGATGGACTTCAGCCTGTGTTGAAAAGATGTCGACCATCTCAGCTTGTGGGGCAGTGGCGTTCCTTCCGTTCACTTCGACATCACGACTCTCTCGGTCGGCTTGAGTGTGAGTAGATTCAGCATGCATTTTGTCGTCGTCGGTGGGTGGTGGGTGCAGCGTGGTGGTTGTGGTGGTGCTGGGTGTCTTGAAGTCAGCCCTTTCCAGCACACGATCCAGATGAAGGACGCCCGCCTCTTGTAGACTGAAGATGAGATCTTCCACTTGATCGTGTGGCAGCATCGCCAGGTCCTTCACCGTCGGGCAAACGTGTCGCGGTTTCAGATCTGTAGCCGCAAGGTCGACCTCGGTAACGCCAGCGAGTTTCAGCACGTGGCTTCTCTCCACGAGCTGGGTTCTGATGCAGAAGTTGACCAGTTCCTCCACCTTATCCCGTGGCCACGTGCGGATCTGCACGTGCAACTTTCCCATCATTCTCTCGATCTGCGTCTTCATCTTGTCACGGGCCCATCGCTGACGCAGCGTGCTGATGGTGTAGAGGAAGGGGTTGAGGGCGGAGTTTAGCGGCAAGACAAAGATGGCCGCCCACACGTTGACGACACCCGGTATGGGCGAGCCCTGTGACGCCATCAGTCCCAGCAGACCAATCGGCAGCCAGCAGACGAAGTCCGTGAGAACCACCAGGACTAAGCGACGCGCGATGGTGACCTCGTGTTGCTGACTGCCTTGTTTGGTCGCCTGTGATGTTCTCCGGATGGAAATGTACGTGAAGGACTGCCCAGCGCCGATCACGAGACAAAGGACGAAATTGAGGACAACGAACACGCCGAAGGAATAGCGCTGTCCGTCAGAATAACCTCGGTTGATAGGCAGGGGAAGACAGATTCCTGTCTGCGCGTAAAACTGCCAGTCACGCTCGAACAGAGGTACAGAAGCCAGAGTCACCCCTACCCCCCAAGCTGCGCCACACGCCAGTAGAGCCGAGCGTCTAGTCAGTCGTGCCTCCGAGAACGGGAAGGTCAGAACGAGAAACCGATCGAGCGTGATGAGAAAGATGACAAATGCCGACACCTCGCTAGACACCAAAGCCAAGAAGCCGGCAGCAGAGCACACAACGCTTTCCCGCCAGTACGCCTCGTTGGAAACATAGTTACCACTGTAGTGTGTGTCGGCTGCCCCGATGACTGCCAGGTAAACGCCCATCAGGAAGTCAGACACAGCCAGGTTGATCACCATCGTCAGAAACGCCACAGAGGTACCTTCATGAGCAAGGTTAAAAGACCGAAGAAAATGTGATCCTCCACCACGAAATGAGTCTTCTTGTGCTATTTGTTCATGTTACAAGACGACTCATTTCGTGGTGGACGGTCACAAATGACGTGCACCTGCCTCATAGTAGTCTCATGCAACTTTAAACGGGTGTATTTGTTTTACTTGCAGATGTTAAGATATTTCCATGAGGTGGGTGGGTCGGGTGTTTGGGACTTACAGGAATAAAGGCCAGCACAAATATTTGGTCCCAACTTGGATTCGAACTCACGACGCTAGCGTTAAAAGTCCAAAGCTCTACGATTCGGCTATCCGGCCCGGCTCCCCCCTTTACATTAGATAGAAACTTTTAAACTCAGTAATCTTTTCCTGCAAACTGTAGGTGGCGCAAAAGGACGGTGAGATAAACTCGAGTCCAAACACCCACTCTATAAGTTTGTACACGGAAGTCTGGGGGCTGGATATCAAAACTGCCTTGTGTGATAACCAGAGATTTCGGCTACAGGGGAGAGAACTGTGCTGGTAAGGGGGCGTGATCCAAGACATCTAGAGATCTACGCGTGATAACGTTCTACCTTTCTTCTCCACGAACAACCTGTAGACGATTACTCCCGCGTTGCCCGAGATGGCGAGAGCAGACTGTCCCCACAGAAACACCCGGAAGAAATCAGACCTCAAAAGGTCGCTACAAGACGACAGTTCATCCTCCGGCGCACTGCATTCCGTCAGCTCGGTGTCCTGCAAGAAGACCTCACAGCAAAGACGTGGATCGTCGGTCTGCAGAAGACGGAGCTTGGTCAGACCTCGTAACGCATCTCTGTGAAAAGCGTGCAGAGGGTTCTCCCTGATGTCCAAGCTTCTCAGCTCTCCCGTGAAACGAAACACATCTCTGTCGAAAAATTCGATTCCCATATTCACCATGACAAGAGACTGCAGCGAGACGAAACTGGCCAGTTTACAGAATGATACAAATTCACTGCTGAGTTGAGGTCCCATTGGATTCCCTGATAAATTCACATCAGTGAGTCCTGCAAGAGATTCAAAACTGATGGCTCTGAAGTCGTGCAGTTTGTTAAAACTGAGGTCAAGGATTTTAAGAAGAGGCAAACTCTTCAACGTCAGGTTCGATAAGCCACAGAAGGAGAGGTTTAGAAATTGTAGAAACTGCAAGACCTCTATGTCGACCATCTCGGTCACTTCAATTCCGCTAAGGTCAAGGTAGCGCACGTGAAAATGTAGATTCGGATCAAATGTTCGTCCACATTTAAAGGCATGCCCTTGGCACGTGCAGTTCTCTGGGCAGGTGAGGTCACAGTAACGTTCGTCATCTTTGTATGGGCAATGGTAGACGCCATCACACACGTGATCACTGTGAACACAACCACCGGTTAGCAAACAGCGGTAAAATCCGGGACACGTCAGATTTACCGTGGGGATCTTCTCATCTTCCCCTTGAGGGCAGTCCTGTTTTCCGTTATTCAGCAGAAAAGTAGGAATGCAAAACCCACGCTGACACTGGAAATGCGTTTCTGGACAACTGTCGCTTTGGTTCAAAGGTCTCAAGTATGAGAGACCAAGTCCGTCTAAATCGACCACAGCAGGGGGTGGGACGGGGTGGGAGTGTGCCTGCTTGCCCCCACCAAACGGGTCTGTATAAAAGCTGTCACAGGTAAGTCCATACAGACTGTTCATTATGAACCCTTGAAAACTAGTTGGTACACACCCGTAAATCTGACACCATGTTATTGAAACCTTCCCGTTCCTGGCAACGCATTGTTCACAGTCGTTTTCATCGCTGTTGTCGAAACAGTCGCTAGCCCCGTTACACCGTGAAGAGGCCGGGATAACTTGGCCATTGTCACAGAGAAACGAGTTGTCAGGGAGCGCGTCTAGATTGACACTAGAACAGCCTGTCTCATCACTGGCATCCAGACAATCCGCGGTACCGTCACATAGCACAGAGTAATGGACTCCCGGCCCGTAGGTGCATGGGAACAAGGGGAAGGACAGGTCACCTGGTTGATCTCCTTTTGCTGGGCGTGGACACGGATGGAAGGTCTGAACTAACGAACCGTCCCTACACAGCTTGGTTCGGAAATCCATCTTTACACGAGACGCCGCATGCAGAGTGAAGTCACCTTTGTTTGGAGCTTCGTTTCTGGTCTTCAACTGCGTGCAAGCGTAAGCGTAGTATGTGTGAGTGTAGAGTTGGCTGCAAAGTGTCTTTGTGATTTCAGCGCCAACTGCCGAGATCGTCAGCATGAAACAGTTAGGCAGCATATGTTGATGAACAAATGAAGGGTTTCGATAGATGACAGCACTGTCAGTGTCACCTTCTTTCCACAAGAAGCGATAGAGATGGCCGTAGGTGGTGGGCAGAGGGCTGACTTGTGTTTGCCCGAGAGGCAGTGTCTGGAATCCGTATCCTCCTCTTATGACGAGTTTGCCGATGTCATTACTTTCTTGCCCGGTGACCACGGCGATCAACTCGGCTCCCAGAGACCGGCAGACCTCACGTGGACTCTTCAGATCTTCCCTCACTTCAGGATCAGCCATGACCCCGGGTTTATCACCAGTTGTGGTTTGAATCTCCGAGTTATTCATACCCGCCATCTGGCGCCTGTAGAAGCGTTCCAGTGCTTCAGCGTTTCTCACGCCGTATTCACCATAGTCATCAAAACCATATTCACCACCTGAGCCATAGGGACCCCCTAAACCATACGAAAGCCCACCACCCACGCCATTAGCATCACCTGAGCCACCAGGGCCAGGATCAAAATCCTGAAACAGAAACTTAACACACTGTCCATGCAGAGGGATCCAGTCTCTGTCACAACCCAGAGAGCGGTCACGATAATGACAGTCCGGCGGCTCGTCCTCTCCCCCAACACACTGCTGGATCATGTCGCATTTCAGGCTCTCGGGGACTGTGTAGGGGTGAGAGCAGTTGTACAAAAGCGCGCTGACCAGTCCCAGGTGTACATGAGGCTTCAGTGCGGTGTCAACACGTACAGGCAGGGTGTGTAATGGCTGAGTACTGAAGATGAAGCTGTAACTGTGTGGTTCTAACTTGCTATTGAAGCTTCTGATGCAGACGACCATGTGACCGGCAGGAAAGATCAGCGACTCTATCTCCCCGTGTTGCTGTGTATTTTCACAATTGTCGCCTGTCACGCTAAACTCATCACCAGGTTTCAGTCGGAACTCAAACGCGTCCAAGACGATGCCGTAGTTCTCGTCCTTGACCTTGATGTGCCAGTGCGTGGAGATCCAGCAGCAACATACGTCACGTGGATGTGTCCACTCCACGCGTCCTGCCTCAGCCTCCACCTCCAGCCAGCACTGGATCACCGGGTCCTGTCCTCGTCCTGCATCCTTGCATGTTCGAGGTGTGGAGCAGTTCGCCGAGTCCATTGTCAGTAGTCTTGTTGTCGTCTTCATTACTGACTTGTTCGCCGGTTTCATTGACTTTGGCGGATGGTTTCCACGCGTCTTCAACCACGCGCTGGTTGTGTTAGCGATTAGTGGATTGTTTGTTTTGATAGCATGCTGTGGATTTCTTGGTGTGGCAAGTACTGGACTTCTTGTTGTGACAAGTAATGGACTGCTTGTTGCGGCAAATGATGGACCTCCTGTTTTCACATGTGTTTGCCATGTGATGTTGGTTGTGTCGCTTGCTGTTGTAGTCACACAGAAGAACGCGGACCACAGCACTGTCAAAGTGATGCTGTGGCCAAAGCTTCTTTTCTCCATTGTTAGTCGAGTGTTGGTGCGGCAAGTTTTGTGTTAGAAACTCAGCATGCCGGTTCGCTTGGTCATACATCTTCTGTCGTTTCCATTCTGCCTGGGGCAACGTCATGCGTGGTGCAAAGTCAGCAGCTCTGTACTTGCAATCACTTTTTATCCTCTTCCACGCCTGTACTGACGATTAAAGCTACAGTTACACTTAATCGTCGCCGAACTTGGCGTAAAAACTGATGTTGTACCCAGCCTGGGTCGCTGACGACCCATACCGCGCATATAATGACGGGTCGGAGTTCCTGATACTTAGCAGCACTGTGCTAGATGCTGACCATGCATGCCTGACACAAATAGCAGTTTGCAACCTGAAAGCAGTGTGTGTACACGTGTACACGCTGCTGAAACTTGGGACCATACACACTACTTCTTGCATCGGGCAGGGAGCGGCGGACATAGAAAGTATGTGACCACTTTCATCGTTAATCCTTTGAGTAACTACAGTTTTCTTGGTTTGACATAGATGCCCCACATACATTTGAACGAACCTGGACTAAGAACGCTTAGTTTTCAGAACTGAAGCAGACAAAATGCGCATCTGTGGGTCACCAACGACCCAGGAAGTACGGCGAAGGTTAAAATTAGTCCGAGGGAGTTTCAGAGATGAGGATTGTTTGCATTGGTTTTAATCTACTTAATTTATTCTCCGGTAGCTTTGTTGTTCCTCGGTCTAGGTGGCGTCAAAGTGTACACGATTGTTTCCGGTCGTCGTCCGAGAGGCCGTTTTCAACTGACTGAAATTCCCAGGCGCAACCGGAAATCCTTTGGCAAGCGCTCTTTCAGTTTTGTCGCATCAACCTTTTGGAATTCTCTGCCAGCAAATCTGAGAAATGCGCCCACACAGTCTATTTTAAGAGCAATCTTAAAACGTTCCTCGTTTGTAAAGCCTTCCAGTAATTTCCCGTGTCAGTAACTAGTCAGTTTCACCAGTGTATGTCTGTCCATCGTTTGTAAATGTGCGTGAGTGTCGGTGAGTGATTGGCGCATTGAGTTTTCACATGTGTGTGCAATGTGATGTTGGTTGTATCGCTTGCTGTTGTTGTCACACAGAAGAACGCGGACCACATCATTGTCAAAGTGATGCTGTGGCCAAAGCTTCTCTTCTCCATTGTTAGTCGAGTGTTGGTGCGGCAAGTTTTGTTAGAAACTGTGTTAGTCTTATTCTACAGAAATGCGCCCTACAAATACCATTTATTATTATTTAACATTTTACAATTTACAAGACTCGAGTCTCCCTGTTGCCAAACTCTAATTTCCAGCTGCCATGCCAGTGTCTATATACATCAGCACGCTGTAGAGAACCGTGTAAGTAGTAATGAAGTAAGGACGGCGCACGGAAAAGGCAAGTGTAACAGAGGCCTAACCAAAGAAATGTTCCCGTGTACGTAGTAATGAAGTAAGGACGGCGCACGGAAAAGGCAAGTGTAACAGAAGCCTAACCAAAGAAATGTTCCCGTGTACGTAGTAATGAAGTAAGGACGGCGCACGGAAAAGGCAAGTGTAACAGAGGCCTAACCAAAGAAATGATCCCCACAAAATGGAAGTGTCTATGAACCGTACCACGAAAACGTTCTCAAAGTGGACTAGATCGTGTGTTTGAATGGAGCCTGAGTAGGCCGGTAGGGAAACGCCGACTGAGCGTATTGTATATCAATGCCTCGCTTGCAAACTGCTGCAAGTAAAAGACACTGTGACCCAAGAGACCCGTCACCTTTGTCTTGATGACACACCCTCTCAATCTGTTCACCGACAACAACAACAACAAAAAATCTGATCCCCTCCAGAGGCCCGCGAGTTTCAGTCACCTTCAGTGGCTCAGGGGGTAATGTATCGTTTTTGCAGAATCTCTCGGCTTGGGTGAAACTATACGACAGCCACGCCTGGTCCGAGAACAAAACAGACCTCACTGTAGAAAAAAGCGATGGTTGAATTATTCAAGTTATCGCGCTGCTTCATGGCACTGGGTGTGTCCGTCTGATTCTCAAGGATTTTTGTCCCGGTTTCTGACACAGGTATATCTTGGATACAGAGGTCTGCGTAGATCATAGTAAGTGTTACTGAGCCTGTGAATATTCATGAGTCAAGCACACAGAATAATTCATCAGGCCTTTCTGGCGGTTGACAAAAGCCCGTCTTTTCATCATCATCATCATCATCATCATATAACATGTTTATATAGCGCAGTGTCCCCACAACATCATCATCATCATCATATAACATGTTTATATAGCGCAGTGTCCCCACAACATCATCATCATCATCATATAACATGTTTATATAGCGCAGTGTCCCCACAACATCATCATCATCATCATATAACATGTTTATATAGCGCAGTATCCCCACAACATCATCATCATCATCATATAACATGTTTATATAGCGCAGTGTCCCCACAACATCATCATCATCATCATATAACATGTTTATATAGCGCAGTGTCCCCACAACATCATCATCATCATCATATAACATGTTTATATAGCGCAGTGTCCCCACAACATCATCATCATCATCATATAACATGTTTATATAGCGCAGTGTCCCCACAACATCATCATCATCATCATATAACATGTTTATATAGCGCAGTGTCCCCACAACATCATCATCATCATCATATAACATGTTTATATAGCGCAGTATCCCCACAACATCATCATCATCATCATCATCATATAACATGTTTATATAGCGCAGTGTCCCCACAACATCATCATCATCATCATCATATAACATGTTTATATAGCGCAGTGTCCCCACAACATCATCATCATCATCATATAACATGTTTATATAGCGCAGTATCCCCACAACATCATCATCATCATCATATAACATGTTTATATAGCGCAGTGTCCCCACAACATCATCATCATCATCATATAACATGTTTATATAGCGCAGTGTCCCCACAATGTCAGCCCAAGGCGCTTCACAAGTACAGTGTAAACTAATAAAGTAAAAGTCTGCAACACGTACTGATACAACACGTACTGATACAACACACACACACACACATAAACTAAAAGTCTGCAACACGTACTGATACAACACGTACTGATACAACACACACACACACACATAAACTAAAAGTCTGCAACACGTACTGATACAACACGTACTGATACAACACGTACTGACACAACACGTACTGATACAACACGTACTGATACAACACGTACTGACACAACACGTACTGACACAACACGTACTGATACAACACGTACTGATACAACACACACACACAAACTAAAAGTCTGCAACACGTACTGACACAACACGTACTGATACAACACGTACTGATACAACACGTACTGATACAACACACACACACACATAAACTAAAAGTCTGCAACACGTACTGACACAACACGTACTGATACAACACGTACTGATACAACACGTACTGACACAACACACACACACACACATAAACTAAAAGTCTGCAACACGTACTGATACAACACGTACTGATACAACACGTACTGACACAACACACACACACACACATAAACTAAAAGTCTGCAACACGTACTGATACAACACGTACTGATACAACACGTACTGATACAACACACACACACACGCAAATGCAACACGTACTGATACAACACACACACACACGCAAAACGTTTCAGTTTGGCTTTTCATTGCAAAACAGTTTGTTGTTGTTTCGTTTTGTTTTGCTTTTGTTTGATGTGGTTTGTGTTTTGGGTTTCTTTGGGTTTTTTGTTTGTTTGTTGCTGTTGTTGCTTTGTGTTGTTGGGTGTTTGTTTTTGTTTTTGTGTGTGTATGTGTGTGTCAGTGTGTGTGTTTGTTTGTGTTGTGTTTTTTGTTTGTTTTTGTTTTTTTTTTGGGGGGGGGGTTGTTTTTTTTTGTTTTTTTTTGGGAGGGGGTGGTTGTGTGTGTGTGTGTGTGTGTGTGTGTGTGTGTGTGTGTGTGTGTGTGTGTGTGTGCCCGGGACTGTGAAACAAAAGTGCTAGGAATTTTCAAGGACGTGAACCTGCAACCGGCGGACCTGGAAGCGACTCAGCGGGTGGGGCCGAAGAGGAAGCCACTACAAAAGCACTGAAGGGGAGAAAGACAGCGACAGTGAGGAGGAGGAGAGGCGGAGGGGGATTATCATAGTTGTGCGCTTTTTGTCGCGCAGATCCACTCAAGCTGTGTTGGCAAACCGGAGAAAGCTGAAACAGACTAGGACTGTGATAGCAGAAGACCTTACCCCTAACAGGTATAAACTTCTCATGAAGTGTAAAGACTCTCCTCTTGTAGAAAGTGCTTGGTCTACCAATGGTAAGATCATTGTGAAGGGGGTGTCTGACGACAGAAAACTGGAGGTGAAATCAACAACGGACTTGATGGTGAAACTAGTTTTGCCATATAGTGTGGGCAGGGGGCGCGGGGGAGGGGGGGGGGGGGGTCCGTGGACAGTCAGGAGTATGCATGCACAGTATGGGACCTACACTCTATCTAAGCGAGTCCTTGAAGCTGGAGAACGGCGCTCTATAAAAGCCATGTATTATTATTATTATAGACAAACTGGAAGCCGTGCAACGTCGGGCAGCCCGATTCGTATTAAATAGTGTGAGGGACATGCTGGACAGGCTAAAATGGCCCACTCTACAACAACGCCGTCAATCAGCAAGACTGACCATGCTGTACAAGATTGTGCACGACAAGGTCTGCGTGGACAAATCTAAGCTCATCCCAGCGCCACAGAGGCAGAGACGAGGGCATCATCTACAGTTCCAACAAATACAATGCCGCACCATCCACCGCCAGTCCTCGTTCTTCCCCAAGACCATTCGGGACTTGAACCGTCTACCTGTAGAGGTAGCAACGGCCAGCACTCTTGACACTTCTGTGTCAAGAGTACAGTAATAACACCCCGCCCATCTTCTTCCACTCCCCCCCCCCCCTTCTGTTTTTTCATTTGCGCAGACCCCCACCCTGCTATAATAATCAACCAGTTGATTGTGAGCAGGAAGAAGAAGCGGTACAAATGAGAGGTGCGCGGTTCCTAACCGTCTATCACGGCTACGGAAACCCGACTAATGAAACACACTGTCAGTGCTCTCCAAAAAAAAAAAAAAAAATGAAAATGAAGACTTCAGTTCCTATTACACTATTTCAGTCCTTGACTGTTTACGAATGTGGCTCTAACGACAGTTCGGGTATACTTATGAGTCTAGTATACTATACAAGGCCCAAGATGGCGAGCAGTTCCACGAAGATAGAGGTGAAGTAGTCCTTCGTGGCTGTCGACACTTGTCCTGAAGTAGAGACTGTCGTAGCCAGTAGAAGAGTCCGAAAGAAAGAAAGAAACATTTTGAAAGAAAATGTTTCTTGATGATGTGAAGCAGCGACTTTGACATTCTACATACACCAGGTGTTCAAAATCTCTATCCAAAAAGCAGGTTGGTGGGTGGTGCTGCACTGCAGTGACACAATTTCCCTACGGAAAGCAACTCACATCTCCCACCAGGAATAAGGAAACACACTGTACAGTACAAGCAAAGTATCAGTTTTTACTGAAGAAACCAAAACGTAATCACCTTTCTGAACATACAAAGCATTGCACACTACTATAGAGTTCTTAATCAGCCATGCATATACATGTATTGCTAGACACAGGCTGGACATGACAAGTATACATACAGTAGTACCATACAGTGTACACATACAAACACACACACACTTCTAGTATTTGTAGGAGTTCCACGAAGGAAGCCCATTCATGGAAACTGCATTTCTTCAAAAGAAAATGAGTTTGGCCTCATACCATGTGTGTGTGAAAAATGTCCATTCAATATGATGTATACTGGTAACAGGGAATAAAGATATGCTGCAATTAAAATACATGAAAGACAGCAGCTTATGGCCGGGCCTGAAATTTAAATCCCATTCCCATTACAGGTGCCTCACGTTTCACGACACTGAATATGATGTACCCCTGAACTTCCAAACAGTATTTCTGAATCAGTAATTCCACGTGGCACATCCTGCAGCGTGAGACCATCAAAACAATACATTGTATCAGCAATACACACACAGCTACCATCTTAAAGCAGGACACTAAAAATACTACATGCACAGAACAGCAAAGCAAAAATTAAAAGGCATGAACATTAAAAGCGAGCAACAGAAGAAGAAAAATCTTTAAACAGGGACTAAAACCTGTGTGACATGAGCAAAGCCAAGAGAAGTCGCTGAAAATCCTTCTCAACCTGTACAGAGTTAACATGTACAACACTGGGACTATCCTGGAGAAGCAATTAGACAACAACAACAAAAAAAGATTAAAAAAAGATTGTGGATACACTGTGCAACATTATTCCTGTTAAAAAATGTGTGTCAATTGACTCCAGTACATGTAACACAGAAGTAAATCAATTATAACTAAACCCACACTAACAACAAATCCAGCATGCTTCGGCACATGGGAAATCAAAACAAATGTGTATTTGTTATCTAGCCATTTCTAGTACTTGAGATTCATATAGATTCATACCTTCTCAAACACAAGAACTTCCCTCCAGATGAGCAAAATTCACTCTGGGACTTCCGCAACAAAACAACACAACAATATTAATATTCTGAAGTACTTATGCACCAAAGCTTCACACATAAAAATCAACAATCAGGTAACTCTGTAATACAAGTAATTGTTTGTAAACGTAATAATGATTAGTCATTCAGCCCTACAGACACAAATATAACTGTCAACACAATGTGGTGAAGACTCAAAATATAAGAAAAATATAAGAAACCTCTTAGTGGTTCTACAGCTACCTTTGGTACAGTGGGCTTCAACAGACAAAATGGATTTCAAGTTGCAGTCTTGAGGACTGTCCCGTTGGTACGTGCACATGTGCAGATGAAACAAAATTACAAACAGATCGACAATGTCTCAATCTTTACAAAGAGATAAAGATAAAAGGAAGAGACGTACTGATGAGACAAAAGTATGTAATATGTAAACAGTTTCTCACAGAACAGTGGTTTGCAGGAAAAAGACGTATGATAACAATTATTAATGCCAAAGGGAATATTGGGGAATAATGTATTTTGTCAGCTTCTTCATTGTGACCTGTATATGCAGTGATAAATGAAAAAGAAAAAAGCTAACAAAATACTGCTTTTGCAGAAAATGCTGGGCCAAGACTACCATGGGCTTCAACTTCCCACAAACAAGATGGAAACTGTGACAGTGAAGCAATGGGAAGACTGAACCATCATCTTGGAACCTGGGTAACGGACCCATACAGCACATCACCATCATGTCTGCTTGCCACAATTAGAGAAAGTGTATTTCTCATACTCCTTCGTTCTGTTGAACATGTCCGCACTTTTGCTAATGCCATTTTACAAGTTATATCAAAATTCCATGACAGCTTGGAAATACAGTAGTCAAGCACCAAGTAAGAAACTTCCTGTGACAAGTTCCATTGTCAACAGTCCCCGATGCCCCCACATTTTAACCATGTACCATACACGTATAATTATCTAATTGCTCACATGCCCTTGACATGCCCTTGAAAAGAAACAGACATTTCCCTTAGCTGCCCATTTTGTCCTGGAAACTGGGAGTCTTCAATGTGGGAGTCTTCAATGGTATAAATTGCCATCCTTTGCAAAATATCAAATTGCACATACAGCATATTTCAGAGAAAAATTAAGACATTTTCTGAAAAAACACCATGTTCCCCGACTATAAGTACACTGTAAGGCTGTCATGTGTACTGGTCCTAACAATCCATAGGCAGACGTCTCTTGGCGGACGATCCGTTGTGCGCCCGTCCATCTGCAAGTGCGTGTGGCGGAGTTGCCTCAAGATCCATTTGTGGTGACTTCTTCACGTCGGTTTTCAACAGATTGGCAATGATCTGAAATGTCACCCAGAGAAAAACTGTTAAATTAAGACAAACTCCGTATGAGTGGACGGACATAGAGATATGTGTACAGCAAACAGGGAGACAACAACAGGGTAACCACTCAACGCTCATCACCACCTTCTACTTCTAGACACAATGTTGTAAAAGACACTGCACTCAGAAAGGTGACAGATCACTGAGCACACAAGGAGACAAACATATATATATATATATATATGTATGCCAAAACAACAGCAACACCAACATGCACATTTTACTTGACAAAGTGCACAGTTATACAAATGATGACAAGTTACCTCCCTGGTATAGTTTTTCCAAGCACTGCATGCACAAAGAGAAGTCCACAGCATCAATATATATATATATATATATATACCACTCTACTACTATTACAAGTCATGGTATAAAATCCATAATTCACCACATGTGGTATAAACATTGTACCCATGACAACCACGCGTGAATTTTATGGCTGTACCTAAAGGCCATGTCACACGAGAGGGCAAAAACACTTGAAAACATTGTTTTCAGATGTTTCGCTGCGAAACAGTGTGTTTTGTCGTGTGACATACTTCACAACAATGTTTTCAAAACACTGTTTCGATCATGTTTTCAGTTTTAGAGCCTGCCTTAAAATCCGAAAACATGTTTTGTGTTTCAACCAATGAAAGCCGCCGTGCGGAGTGTCAAGTGACACCTTCCCGTATCCGCTCAGTCAACATGTATGTTTAAGGAAAAGAGAATCGACTTTACCCAGAAACCCCATTCAGAGGTATTTCATACGCATTAAAGTTTTACATACAAGAAAAGGGTGTCTAGTAAGGTAGGAATGTCTTGACCGTAGCATGGAAACTTGTTTTCAGTGTGACATCGCCTTAAAGAGTGAACAGGTATTACCCCTAGCAGTGTTCCAGCAGTGTGTTCTGGTGAAAGGATTTGCGTCACAATATGATGCGAAAAGGGACTAAAGAATAAATTACGTCACGACATGACGTAGTTCGACTTCGTACGGAAATGGGGACGAAGGAGCTTTGCCAGTCGCTTGACGTGGAATTGTTGATCTTTTGCTGCGTGTTATCAACAAGCGGTCGTGTTTGTGACAAGCGTAAGCCTAGTTCCAGTTCTCTACTAAGACGGAGGCTTCGAAACGGAAAAGCTGACTTCTCAAAGCCTATGGACAAAGCGAGGTAAAGCACCTCAGTCAGTGATGTCGCGTGAAGCATTTGGATTGCTGATGTCAGCTTTCAAATCAAAGACTTGAAATGCAGGTAGGGACGTGGTATAAATAATTTTCACAATGAGGTGCCCCCGATTACGGAAAATACACCCCACTCGTTTGTTGATTTCGACCGTAAAACTCGCAGTTTTACGGTCGAAATCAACAAACTCATGTGGTGTATTTTCCGTAATCGGGGGCACCTCATTGTGAAAACTATATATATATATATATATATATATATATATATATATGTGTGTGTGTGTGTGTGTGTGTGTGTGTGTGTGTGTGTGTGTGTGTGTGTGTGTCAAACAGTAACATAACTTTTCACTTCAACAGTGATAATGCACATGGATATCCAAGGTGACAGGATGCACTGACAGACATGCTATACTACTACTGGTACTTAGTATTACTGACTTTACCACAACAGCTCTTTCTGAAACTGATGAAGTTAATTCTGGATGTGTTTGACACTATGGAATTTGGGCAAAACACAATTTTGAGAATCATACAATGCGACTCGTCTCCCTGTTCTATCTGCAAACTGTGGCCTCATGTTACACAGTACAAAACAAATTCATGTTCACTCCTCACCCGGGGTGGTTTCATCTCGTTGTTTTTGCACCACACTCGGAACGCCTGGCGTAGCTGGATGAGACGCTGCTCGTCTGTGTCACTGTCATTGTCAGACGGCACAAGGTAGATACGGACGAGCTGCTCCTTGAACTGGTTCTGGGGCACCACCATGTGTGACACCTGTCAGAAGAAATCAAAATCAGTTCATCTGAGATGGGCACGTAACCTACATGTGACAGTGTTGAGATGGGCACGTAACCTACATGTGACAGTGTTGAGATACGCACGTAACCTACATGTGACAGTGTTGAGATGCGCACGTAACCTGCATGTGACAGTGTTGAGATGCGCACGTAACCTACATGTGACAGTGTTGAGATGCGCACGTAACCTGCATGTGACAGTGTTGAGATGCGCACGTAACCTGCATGTGACAGTGTTGAGATGCGCACGTAACCTGCATGTGACAGTGTTGAGATGCGCACGTAACCTGCATGTGACAGTGTTGAGATGCGCACGTAACCTGCATGTGACAGTGTTGAGATGCGCACGTAACCTGCATGTGACAGTGTTGAGATGCGCACGTAACCTACATGTGACAGTGTTGAGATGCGCACGTAACCTACATGTGACAGTGTTGAGATGCGCACGTAACCTACATGTGACAGTGTTGAGATGCGCACGTAACCTACATGTGACAGTGTTGAGATGCGCACATAACCTACATGTGACAGTGTTGAGATGCGCACGTAACCTACATTTAACAGTGTTGGGCTATCACATGTTTATTTTTAAATGACAGCATTTTTTTTTTCACAATCAAATAAGAAAAATTAAAGAGATAAATAAATAATTGCATAAAAAGAAGAATAAACAATGAAATAGAAAATGTTGCCATGGATACAGCAGACCATTAACTGTTAAGTCTTGTTGACAGAAATGTGTAATGAGAACAATGACGAAGTTGACAGGGATGTGTGTCTGCCGAGAGAAACAATGACGAAGTTGACAATAACATGATGAATATGATGACACTGACGGTACTCACCTCGCTGGCCTTGACAGACTTGGCGTGATTCTCGTTGCCTTTAGAGTAGAACCGCAGTTCATCCACAGGATTCTTGTTCTTCATGCCAAAATCCAGGGACACCAGCTGATTACAGATGACAGACATGTTAGACTAAAACCACCTGGCTATCATGCTTCATGCATTTCGAGACTGTAAGTCATGTTGGGTCTGACACCATGATATCTTTGTAACTTTTCAGCATTTCAGCACCTGTTCCTCTAGTGGACACCTGTTCCTCTAGTGGACAGTTCACATCTTACATCCCAGGGTCCCCTCAGCAGGAATCACATGAAAACAGAAGTTAAGGTTGTTCATCCCTTTGACAACATATGAGTAGATTTTGACAACAGTGGGTATGAAAGTAGTATAGGCATCTGGCAACACTATATACTAAGTGTCATCTGGCAACACTATATACTGTCATCTGGCAACACTATATACTAAGTGTCATCTGGCAACACTATATACTAAGTGTCATCTATGGGGTAAAAGCTGTTCTGTGTGACAATAAAAAGAAATATGTAAATGTAAATCTATACAAATGCAAAATTTGTTCATTTTTCAAAACAAACTGCTGGAGCTATTTCATGAAGATACACATGCCATCTTTGAATTTATTTTTTTTAACATAAATAATGAGGGCGGGGATTAATTTTTTTAAATTTGAACTGCTGTTTAAGTTTTTACACACTCTAATTGTCAGTAAGCATGCCATCATGTCTGGGTATATTGCTGCTTTTTTCTTCAAGGGGGGGGGGTGGGGGGGGGGGGGGGGGGGGGACTGGTTATCATTTTTTCCCCCTGTGAGTAGATAGATTTTCATGAACTTGTGTTTTTCAAGTGCGTGAATCAGTTCTTCACCACAAATGATTTTCCTCAATACTGGCTTCAGCTAAGAACAGAGAAATCTGACTATTTCTAACATCACCTCAAAGAATTACACTCAAGGCTTTGTTTGAATTGAGCCAAAGGGAATATGATACAGAGTAAGGTGCATGGACATCACGACTCTGGAATGCAGTGACACAACTTAGCATGTTGTCATCCCTTGTTCACTGTTGTACACAAGTCAATGGTGTCATTAGTTGTGTTCTACTGTTCTCTACTACATGTATATCAACGGTTTTGGCTCCTTTCAATGTACTGGAGACTGTCTCTACTGTCAGTGCTGTTCTCTGAATGCCAGTGTACTGTTCAGCTTGTCATGAAACGCTAGACAGCAAGCATACTTGACAGCAAGACAACTACAATCTTTCACCTTATGTTGTTATCCAGAGTCAGCATCTTGCAGCGTTCAAACTTATTTTGACTGCTCCACTAGTCAGCTTTGCGTCAGGATGATCATGGAGATGCAAAGGGTAGTACGAAGGGATGAGCAACCTGAAGTTAGTCCGCAGACATGGCAAAAAACGTGTGGGTCTAACTGAAGATGGTGTGTGTGGCCAGGTTACTGTCACAAGAATGGAATGGCTGTAACGGAGGATGTAATGTATGGCTGCTTTACCTGTACTCGCACGCGCTCTTCAGTCAGGTCCAGCTTCTTCTTCTGCTCATCTGACAGCGCCTTCAATATGTCCTCACGGATCTTCTCAGCCTGAGGGTAAATTTAAAACAAAACTTCATCATGACAAGCAAACAAACAAAACCTCTAGCAAACTGTATGCCACACACACACACACACACACACACACACACACACACACACACACACACACGCAGTGGGCACACACAGAGAGACTGACTGACACACACATGCACCTAAATCTGTGAATAAGTACTGGCCCATTAATAACTAAGTTTAGACAAGCACTACAGTGACAAATAAACAAGTAGGGAGAAAATAAAACCCCAAAACTCCTACATCTTTAGCAGTCTTGTCCTTTGTTGGCACACTCTCTCCCACACACTTGTAGAGTTTGCGACACTGTATCTTGTGCAGGATCTCTCTCGCCTTCACCATGTCCGCCTCCTGACTGTCACTCAGTAGAATCTGATGGAACACGTGGTCTGTCAGGTATGTGTAGGCGTCCATGTGTTCAATGCACTCCGAGATTTTCCATCGTGTCCTGAAGACAGGAAGAGAACAGCATTGCAAACAGCACATGGATGTATGCACACTGACTACTGACTTTGTTTATGTGAATCCCAGAACACCAGTTGAAATGCAGTCAGTGAATATGATTGGAAAATATGTAAACTACTTGCAGAAATGAATTAATATTGTGGTGGCAGTTTGCCAAAAAAAAAAAAAAAGGAAGTTATTTCTTGTTAAGACGTTTAAGAGCTTCATCATCGCAATCAATAAAATCACAGTTTTTAAAAAATATAATAATAATAAATAATAATGAGTATTGTATAGGCGCTTTACCCAATTTCATGAATCGGCTCAAAGCACCGCAAACTGAACCCAACACGCACGCTCACGTGAATCACACACATTCTCTCACACACTGGACATAAACACATGTTGACAATCACATGGTGCGTATGATCAGCTCAGCTATTTAAGTTTATGAATTTGGAATTGCATTTATTTTTCGAATTTTGTGGGCTGAACATTTCCACAGTACATAATGTACCGGTACCATAGTTTTATATTAGATGCTCCTGGGCCAGACCATACCAGGCACGTCACACTGCAACATTCATTTCCACAGTACATAATGTACCGGTACCATAGTTTTATATTAGATGCTCCTGGGCCAGACCATACCAGGCACGTCACACTACAACATTCATTTCCACAGACATGCCTCAAAGGACACTGTTGCTGCCGCAAGCGTGATTCACGCCGGGCGCCTGTACTCACGCCCTTTTACCCGAGGTCGTAGGAAGCGTGACCCCCTCCGTTATCCCCTCGTTCGGCTATTACTAATTATCTTATATAATCGTTTAATTGATGATAATCCCATGTTTCAAGGGTAATTTTGTGCATGTGCATTAGGTGATTAAGGCAGCTTTGACACCTTCGTAGTATTAGTATCCGTCCGCACCTAACTTCCGGTGCGCGAAGCTCAAACAGTTCAGAAGAACGATACTCAAGCTGAGGGTCGCACGGCAGGTCTGAGGTCTCCTCCCCACCCCCTTGTTCACCGACTATGCGTTGCTTCTCATGCACATAAGGCCACGAGGTAACGTGTGATATATATCAAGTTTTATTGTTATAGCATATTCCTTGTCGAATTATATAGTTGAAGTTGAACCGTGCTAGAAGTTCAAGCCATCTGCATGTTTACAAGATGGCGCAGACGAAAATGGAAGAGAGCAGACGACGGTTTCGTAGAGATAGCGAGACTAGAGAAAATTTAGTCTTCTTTCTTGAGAGATAAGAAACTGGTTTGCATTTTCTTCATCAGTATTATGAGAATTGGGACAGGCGAGTGATAAACTTGTAATGCTTTCTTGCGTTCAAGCATGTAGACAAGACACAAATGTTTGTGTTTTATTTGGGTTGAGAATCAAGGCTTGTTACTCAGTAACCCGCAAGGGACATTGTACATATGTAGTATAAATATTCACCAAGGAAAGAAACCAAAACAATTCATAAACAAGGATAAGCAGGAAAGGGTTTTACAATGAGTTTTATCTTTTTTATTACTTGTAAGCATGAATGATAACAAAATCTCTTTTTTATTGGGCTGTAAGTATACTTTTATAATCTCGATGGACATCTGTGATTTAAGTCATGGCTGTATACTTTGCAGTTTTTACGAGTACTGAGGAATAAAGGAAAAGAATAAACGACTTCAGTCTCCGTCATACAGTGGCGAGCGAGAGAGGCAGCGACAGACACTGAAAGAAAGATGCAAAATTATACTGAACTCCAACTTACCCATCAGCACCAGGGATGCGGAGGTATTTGTCTGCCAGTATCATGGCCTCGATCAGCCTGAAATATCAAACATATTGTTTAAAGTAAGGTCTCCACAAAGACATGCAGACTAGACTCAATATTCGTCCACAGCTTCCTTTCCAAAATTACTATTTGAATGACAAGCATTAGTGGCATTGCATACTACTAGTACTTTTATTACTACACTGGCGTCTGTAGCAACAGCATGCAGGCAGTGTTGAAATGTATACTCACATGTTCTCCACGCTCTGCACCACTTTATGTTGATAAGCTCGGCGGTGCAGGGCGTGGCGTGTGTGGAACAGTTCGTACATGTCAAACACCTCCTGTAAATTAAAACTTTGTGAATACACTGCAAGTCATTCACAGGTGATGGGAAAAGTCCGAGATTCGGAAATGATAAGTAAACTGACAACTGAAGTATGACAAAACTCCCAAGAAATGGTCACATAATTTGTGCAGAAATTGGACGAAGTAAGTTCCCAGCGTGATCATGTGGTATTCAGCCATGTATATTACACTCTTTTCACTGTGCCCTGTTTTGGGCTGGGTAGCCATTGTTTTGGGCTGGGTAGCCATTGTTTTGGGCTGGGTAGCCATTGTTTTGGGCTGGGTAGTCATTGTCATGTTTTGGGCTGGGCAGCCATTGTTTTGGGCTGGGTAGCCATTGTTTTGGGCTGGGTAGCCATTGTCATGTTTTGGGCTGGGTAGCCATTGTTTTGGGCTGGGTAGCCATTGTCATGTTTTGGGCTGGGTAGCCATTGTTTTGGGCTGGGTAGCCATTGTCATGTTTTGGGCTGGGTAGCCATTGTCATGTTTTGGGCTGGGTAGCCATTGTCATGTTTTGGGCTGGGTAGCCATTGTCATATTTTGGGCTGGGTAGCCATTGTCATGTTTTGGGCTGGGTAGCCATTGTCATATTTTGGGCTGGGTAGCCATTGTCATGTTTTGGGCTGGGTAGCCATTGTTTTGGGCTGGGTAGCCATTGTCATGTTTTGGGCTGGGCAGCCATTGTTTTGGGCTGGGTAGCCATTGTCATGTTTTGGGCTGGGTAGCCATTGTCATGTTTTGGGCTGGGTAGCCATTGTTTTGGGCTGGGCAGCCATTGTCATGTTTTGGGCTGGGTAGCCATTGTTTTGGGCTGGGTAGCCATTGTCATGTTTTGGGCTGGGCAGCCATTGTCATGTTTTGGGCTGGGTAGCCATTGTTTTGGGCTGGGTAGCCATTGTTTTGGGCTGGGCAGCCATTGTCATGTTTTGGGCTGGGTAGCCATTGTTTTGGGCTGGGTAGCCATTGTTTTGGGCTGGGTAGCCATTGTTTTGGGCTGGGCAGCCATTGTCATGTTTTGGGCTGGGCAGCCATTGTTTTGCTTCATACTCATTCTCCCTTCCACCACAACCTACCTCCATCAGCACAATCTCACCAACACAAAATTATAATGTTGCTATGGTAACCATACTCAGCAAAGCTTGTGGGAACAGCCAAAATGTTGTATCTCACCAAGAGTCATTTTATCATAGTTTAAAACTCTAACCCAAACTAGTACTTTATTATTTGTCCATTCAGTCCAAACAATTGCACTTACCTTGTCACGAACACAGATTTGCAATTGCTTGCCCACTTTGATGACGCGAGCAAAATGGATGAAGCGGGTGTGGTCAAAGCTGCTGCGCATACCAAGATGATGACAGTCTCGCAGAAAGTAATCCCACTTGTCAACGTCAATGCCGTTTCTCTTGTTGGCAACAATCTGCATTTTAAGAGAAAAACTAAATCATAATAAGATCATCTTTTTTTAAAGAAAATTAATGCCATCCGTCCGGCCACATTTCATTTAAACATCCAAACTTTATACTGTTCCTACTGATGGGAAGGGTTAACAGACAGCGCACTCTCTCTCTCTCCCACATACACACAAGGCATTCCACTTCTCAACATCAATCCACCCAAAGGCATTAATTATACCACATATATTAGAAACATGCTGCTGCCAGATCACCTCACCTCATACAGAAACGCCTTCTCACGTGTCCTGCCTTCGTATGGCCAGTCCTGAACACACACACACACACACACACACACACACACACACACACACACACACACACACACACACACACACACAAAAGAACACTGTGAGAGAGGAGTCAGCAAGTTCCTTCAAAATGACCTCATTCCAAGTTCACAGTCCATTACATGTAAAACATTCACTTAACTCTGGTCTGAAGACGAAGTATGCTGACTGATAAACCCATCCCTGTAAACACTAAAGTTTAGAAGAGGACTAACTGTAAAGTTTAACAGAGGACTAACTGTAAAGTTTAACAGAGGACTGACCGACTGACAAAAGTAGAAACATCAAACATACCCCAGACACCTCGCGAAGCTTCCCTTTGATTTGTTCCTTGATGAAGGTGCGATCTTGTTCATTCAGGCCATACTCCTCGAACTTCGGGACTAGATTGTTTGATTCAACCATGTAGTCAAACATCTGTAGCGATGCATCCTCGTGCTGAGGACAAGAGGAGACTCATCGCATTCAATGTCAAATCATTACTACATGTATCAAACACCGCCAGTCATGTCAAATCATTACTACATGTATCAAACACCGCCAGTCATATTAATTTCAAAACAGCCAAACTGAAAACCCACATACTCCACATCCAAACCAAACCTGGCTAATGACAGAACACCACCACAATATGTGGAAAGGAAAGAAGTATGCAACTGCACCGTTTACCACAAAACTACATTCCTCACCTCCCATGGTTTTTCCAAGTCCTTGCGAACAGACGGGATGAACCTGGAATCAAACAGATGGGAGAACGGACCGTGCCCAAGGTCATGACATAGCCCCGCGATCTGTACACACAGTACATCCAGGTCGGTAATGTGCAGACGAGGCTGACGTTTCTGTATCGCCCTCACCAGCTGGCCCGCCAAGTGACACACTCTGAGAAGGAAAAGAAATCAACGCCATTTTTTCCAAACATCTGTTCATCTCCTGCAAATACTTTTGAGCTGAAACTGAGAATTCACGCAACAGTGTTTGTCGCTCATCCAAAGAATACTTCACAACTGGAATAAAGCCCGCCATCAACCATAACCATGAGATGTGCAAGCACACCTGCTCAAACAGCGATCTCTGTATAGCACGCAACAGTCTTCAGAGGTCACCCCTTCTAGGTAAGTTGTCAAAAGTGTGAGGTAAAATGAACAGGGGTCAATACCAAACATCAATGTTCCATGGTGTACTGTTTATAGACAAAACGATTTCTACGAAAAATAAATGATAATCATAAGATAATGGCAAAACTGTGCTAAAGATGATGGGGATTGCCCCCCCCCCCCCCCCCCCAAATCACTGTGTGTGTGCTAAAGATGATGGGGATTGCCCCCCCCCCCCCCAAATCACTGTGTGTGTGCTAAAGATGATGGGGATTGCCCCCCCCCCTCCCAAATCACTGTGTGTGTGCTAAAGATGATGGGGATCGCCCCCCCCCCCCCCCCAAATCACTGTGTGTGTGCTAAAGATGATGGGGATTGCCCCCCCCCCCCCCCCCAATCACTGTGTGTGTGCTAAAGATGATGGGGATTGCCCCCCCCCCCCCCCAAATCACTGTGTGTGTGCTAAAGATGATGGGGATTCCCCCCCCCCCCCCAATCACTGTGTGTGTGCTAAAGATGATGGGGATTGCCCCCCCCCCCCCCCCAAATCACTGTGTGTGTGCTAAAGATGATGGGGATTGCCCCCCCCCCCCCCAAATCACTGTGTGTGTGCTAAAGATGATGGGGATTGCCCCCCCCCCCCCCCCCAAATCACTGTGTGTGTGCTAAAGATGATGGGGATTGCCCCCCCCCCCCCCCCAAATCACTGTGTGTGTGCTAAAGATGATGGGGATTCCCCCCCCCCCAAATCACTGTGTGTGTGCTAAAGATGATGGGGATTGCCCCCCCCCCCCCAAATCACTGTGTGTGTGCTAAAGATGATGGGGATTGCCCCCCCCCCTCCCAAATCACTGTGTGTGTGCTAAAGATGATGGGGATCGCCCCCCCCCCCCCCAAATCACTGTGTGTGTGCTAAAGATGATGGGGATTGCCCCCCCCCCCCCCCCCAATCACTGTGTGTGTGCTAAAGATGATGGGGATTGCCCCCCCCCCCCCCAAATCACTGTGTGTGTGCTAAAGATGATGGGGATTCCCCCCCCCCCCAATCACTGTGTGTGTGCTAAAGATGATGGGGATTGCCCCCCCCCCCCCCAAATCACTGTGTGTGTGCTAAAGATGATGGGGATTGCCCCCCCCCCCCCCCCAAATCACTGTGTGTGTGCTAAAGATGATGGGGATTGCCCCCCCCCCCCCCCAAATCACTGTGTGTGTGCTAAAGATGATGGGGATTGCCCCCCCCCCCCCCCAAATCACTGTGTGTGTGCTAAAGATGATGGGGATCCCCCCCCCCCCCAAATCACTGTGTGTGTGCTAAAGATGATGGGGATTGCCCCCCCCCCCCCCCCCAAATCACTGTGTGTGTGCTAAAGATGATGGGGATTGCCCCCCCCCCCCCCCAAATCACTGTGTGTGTGCTAAAGATGATGGCAACTGGCAGAAAAAAGTCACTGGGTCCCTAACTGTCCCTCCCCATTTCAAAGAATTGTAGTTGAGAACTGACTGCAGATGTTTCTAAGCTCTGAAGGGTGGCGTTTGCCTAGTTCCACAAAAATTATTTTTTGTGTACTTTACCATAGATAACCCTGCTCTGTAACAAATACGGACATACTGTCCTGGACAGCTCTAAGGCCCCCTGCCACGTACGATCCCTCCTCATTCTATCTGTATCGATATCACCTTTCAGCATGCCCCCCCCCCCCCCCCCCCCCCCCAGCACATACGATCCCTCCTCGTTTTATCTGTACTGACATCATTATCACCTTTCAGCATGGAACTCTCAAACTGTTCAACTAACCCAAGGCAATGTTCAACTTACCCAAGGCAATGTTCAACTAACCCAAGGCAATGTTCAACTAACCCAAGGCAATGTTCAACTAACCCAAGGCAATGTTCAACTAACCCAAGGCAATGTTCAACTAACCCAAGGCAATGTTCAACTAACCCAAGGCAATGTTCAACTTACCCAAGGCAATGTTCAACTAACCCAAGGCAATGTTCAACTAACCCAAGGCAATGTTCAACTAACCCAAGGCAATGTTCAACTTACCCAAGGCAATGTTCAACTAACCCAAGGCAATGTTCAACTAACCCAAGGCAATGTTCAACTTACCCAAGGCAATGTTCAACTTACCCAAGGCAATGTTCAAAGCGGTTGTGCGCTGCACCAGGAAAGACAAAGTAGCAGGCACCGAGCTGTTTCAGGTAACGCAGGCGCTGGAACTGGGGGGTGTCGATAATGGCCACACACAGGGGATGGAACTCCATGTGTCCGTGGACAGGATCATTAAACACCTGCCCGAAAAAAGACTGTCGTGATAACTTCAAAAGATTGCATTCTGTGTAACAATGCATAGACACTCATTCAGTGATTCACAGCAAATAATGATTCTCATAATTTTTTTTAATCAGGAAGACAACCTCAGTCTTCCAAAACTTGCAAGTGACTAGCAGCTAGCAGATGATTCTTCCCTTTCCACTGGAACTAAGTCCCCCCCCCCCCCCCCCCCCCCCCATCTGGAAAAAATCACTGCCTCTTGCTGATGAAACTCCAAGTATGGCAGTGCAACAAAAGCCAAAGACAGACTGCTGTGATTTACTTACCTTGGTTCCTGCAAGGTGCCTGGTGCTAGCATCAAAACAACCCAGATCCTCTAGTGCTTTCATTATCCTCTGCTGCGTTCCCACCTGTCTGTACAAAAAGCAGAAAAAAAAACAGTGAACGCTGTGCAACTGTTTGGACAAGCACCATCAACCAAACATTCACACTACCTGTACTGAAGCTCTGTTTTCTCAAACATGTCAGCCTGATGACATAGTTGTACAAACAATTCCTCACAAATGTGCTGATTATGCAGCTTTAAAAATGAAACGCTGTACATGCTATGTCCAAGTACTTGTCAGATTTGATAAGGACATTATTGAATGCAATGAAGAATGGGAAATTAACTCACTGAATACCCATGTCCTTCAGCTGATCTACAGTGACCCTGTTCAAGATAGCACCATCAACGCCGTGGTCTGAAACAGACATGCTGCATTCCTGAACTCCTGAGACTGACCTCAGTATCACTATCAGTACTATCACTCTAAATCATCTAAGTAATTAAAATAAACCAGTAGGTGCGAAAAGTACACACTGATCGATAAAGTGCATGTGGGTACTGAATTTCGCAGACAGCTATTTTCTGCTCTTGTCCATATTCTGTCAGGAAAACTGGTCCTACACAAGCCCAAGAAAAAACAAACTGTTGTGACCATCCTTATCTTCTATTTTAATGTTTCATTTTGTAGCAGGCAAAACTAGTTGTTTCCCATATTTGGACACCCTCCATCGAAATTTTACGCAAGTGGGTCTATTCAGGTGTGCTGCAGGTCCAGGTGACCTGATCTGAAATGTAAAAATTGACCGTTTTTGTGGAACAAGGGTGTGTGTGTGTGTCTATACCGTACGTAACAGTAAAACAGGTGTCTGTAATAATTAGAGTAAACAATACACACAGACTGACTCGTACAGATCAGCACAAGACTGCTGTTCCTATTTACCTCGGAACATCTCGGCAGATTCTTCACTGATGCCTGCCTCAATCAGATTCTGCACAACCTCATGTTCTGACCAGCTGTGCCAGTCCCTACAAACTGGCTGTGATGCCAAGAGCGACTGAGAATCGTCTTCAACATCGTTGTCAATTTCACTGTCACTGTCACTGTCGTGATTTTCCCATCGTGGCCTTTTGGGCGTCCGTTCATTCTCATATGCTCCAAAAGATGCCATTGGATATGTTAAGAGTGGAAACTGCAACACAAACAATTGTAGCATGGAGGCAGGAGGGAACATAACTCAACCCTGGTTAACTCAAAACGTGCTAATGGTACACTGTGAAAGTGAAACATCACCTGAGATAAATTTACACTCACTGACGTATCCCTTCACACTGCTGGGTTTCTAAAAAAAAAAAGCCATTGCAACCAGACAAAAATAAAAAAGCTGTGTTGGCCATTCACCATTTTACAATTCTATAATGTTGCTGCAAGCAGCTTATGACAGCAGTCTGCTGCCATTTTAATACATGCATGATTCATTCAACATGGTCACCATATGTGTCAACAAAATAATTATGATTAGTGGTAATGCTCAGTGGCCGGGCATCTGATAAGTTTTACTACACCAGTAGTAGTTCTCACAAAGAACACTGAGCTACACACAGTAGTAGTTTTCACAAAGAACACTGAGCTACACACAGTAGTAGTTTTCACACTGCACAAAGAACACTGAGCTACACACAGTAGTAGTTTTCACACTGCACAAAGAACACTGAGCTACACACAGTAGTAGTTTTCACAAAGAACACTGAGCTACACACAGTAGTAGTTTTCACACTGCACAAAGAACACTGAGCTACACACAGTAGTAGTTTTCACAAAGAACACTGAGCTACACACAGTAGTAGTTTTCACAAAGAACACTGAGCTACACACAGTAGTAGTTTTCACAAAGAACACTGAGCTACACACAGTAGTAGTTTTCACACTGCACAAAGAACACTGAGCTACACACAGGAATTTAAAATGCCAATATGATGATGATGATGTCTTGTAACGCGCTGAAAAAACTCCATGCCCAGCATGCTCGTGGGGGGGGGGGGGGGGGGGTATAAGTTTTAACAAAAACAGGAGGAGGGGATGGAGTCTGCAGGGGGGTGGGGTGGGGGGGGGGTGGAGTCCGCATCAGAACTTTGAGAAGAGATAGGTCTTCAGGTGGCTCCTGAAAGACTCGGTGGAGGTGCTGGATTTCAAGGATGGTGGCAGAGCGTTCCACAGAGAACGTTTGGAGAACACTTGAAGGAGCGAGCTCCAAAGCGCTCCAAATACCACATGCAAAAAACTACTGTTCACACACATGAAACTGTATTTGTGTAAGTGATTCTCTATCATGGCAAAAGTTCACTGCCTGGAGAGAAATTGATTTAAACAGAAAAACGGCAAATGTCTGATGTGCAAGCGTTATTTCTTCAATGACCGTTGTTAACTACATGTAAAGAATATCACACACAAAGCTGGATGAACAAAACAAACACTGAGTCACCAATCGCAGTTAAGCGCAGAGCACTGGTGTCCACACATACACGAAAGGGTGTTATTTGTATACGCTGCACTTAGTGTAGTAATGGCGCCACTCTCTTGACCTCTTCACCCCGGAGCCGAGACCACCAGATAACGGTCCTCCCCTAGATCTACATGCCGTGCCTCGCCTTTTCTCTGAAATCATCTACTCGAGTGACTTTCTCGAAACTGACTACAGCCAACATCTTGTCACCTACGTCACATCGGAGACATACATGTATGTCTAGTCACACTTTACTAAGAGAGAGGTTTGGGTGTTTGTGAGTTTAACGTCCTTTTCCACCACGTAAAGGTGATATCAAAGACGGGGCAACGATGAAAAAGCCAGCACAAATATTTGGTCCCTGCCGGCATTCGAACTCACGACCCGAGCATTGGCAGTCCAACACTCTACCATTCCGCCCCCGCCCCCCCCCCCCCCAAGAGAGAGAAAGAGGGGGAGGGGGGGGGGCAACACTGACGGACAACAAAGTTACAAAAACCTAAAAAAGCAGACATTTCATATTTTCAAGTCTGTGTCATTGACACCAAACTGGTGTCCAAACACGCCCTTTGAGTAAAACATAAATAACGAACAACAAAGGATGAAAACAACAAAGAAAACAAAACAACAGTACGGCGAACTGCACCTTTCCAACGTATGGTGAGCAGGCACGATGATCAGTGCTGACTCGTCACTAGTCAGTACTAGTAGTGTGTGGTTGAATGAAACTGGAGTTGTCCTGCAATTTGCAGCGCCTGAGTTCGCCGTCGTCTCCCAATCCACACTCACTGCGGAATGCGACCAGCAGATCCCACCACAAGTCCACAGCACGACGTGGCACTGGCACTGCAGAAGTGAACGAGAGCCGGTGGCCCGTTGCTGGCAAGTAAGTGCTTGACCCCTCCCCGTATTGAGATACAACGCAGCCCGTCGGCTCATTTCCGAGGAGCCCGGAAATTCCCACAAGCTAAATATAGACAGGGCTTTCCTCAGTCGAGTAGTTGGAAAACAGATGTCGACGAAGTGTGCTGGAGATGAGTGGTGTTTCTGCACAGACCTGTCTACAAATCACCCCCTGGGATGACATGCTTGCTCGTCAGCGGGAGCGGGGGGAGTTGTTGGCAAGAAGATTACACGTACTCAACTCTCGATAAACTGCGCCGCGACAATGAAAGTGTGTGTGTGTGTGTGTGTGTGTTGAATGTAAAGAGCGCCCTGGGCTCCTGCGGGAGGAAGGGCAGTAGTATAAGAAGTTGACCTGACACCTTTTTTGGGGTTCAACCTTGGGGGGTGGGGGAGGGTCACCTGTCCCATGTGACGTAACCATTCGTGACGTAACCATGACGGCTGTCAGAGATAAGAGGATATTACTGTGCTGTCATTCTTTGCTAGTGGTCACAAACTGGGGTAGCTTCACTACAACGTTGTTTACATATTTAGTCCAAACTTATTAAAAATCGACGTTTGTGTCTTGATGAAACAATAAAGTAACAGCATGAGCAAGGACAGTTTGAAAATGCTTGTACAAAAAGAGAAATTGCAAAAGAAACGGTAAAAATGGTGGTAAAAATGGCGACAAAAAAGGGAACTCGACAACCTGCTATCCAAATCTGTCCCGTGTGAAGTCAGTTAACAAAGCTGACTCTAAATTTTGATCTCTACATCATAACAAGACGTTAAATTATAAAAAAAAAGAACGGCTGAAGATACTTTTTTGTACTGCTGGTTTAGAAACTGAAAGGAATGTTAACGGTAACCGCGTTACATGGCGTGTCACACTCGATCGGCATCGAAGTTGGCTGTCGAAAGCCCATTGTAAACTCGTTTCTGTACCTCAAACCTCAAATGTGGCAAGTTTACATCACAATGCGGATGTTTGCTGCAGTTTCAGCAGCACTTTTGCATTCCTGGTTTATTTAGATCGCATATTTTTCGCCGTGTCACAAGTCAGTGAAACGTTAGTTATCTTCAAAGTTTAGAGATCGTGCCCGAACACAAGTTTCGAAAACAGCAGCTCAGAACACCGTATTTTTGTGTACCCAAGGTTATACTCGCTGATTGATGACGTTTCACACATCAACAGCGAAATTTCTGCGAATCTGAGGCCGAAAACCGTTACGTGTCACGCCTTTCTTTCACCGGTAACGATGTGACCGGCGCGAAAGACGATCGCATGTTGCCGGTATTTTGGAGTGTCATCGGCTCAGTGAAGCGACTTTTTGCACTCGTCGGTGTTTCAAGGTAAGAAGAAATGTTTTAACTTAGTTTTTCACTCAATAGTTTGGTGATATTTTGTATGAAATCACGCGCTACAGCTTAACGATATGGCAGTGCCCATTCCTTCATGTCTCCTCCAGTGTCCCATGAAACGTGTGTGACTTGAAAAGTGCATTTTAGCCTCTAGTGACCACAGGAAAGATATGATATAACCTCCGTGAGAGGTTTTGTACTGGAGGTGTCTCTGAACAAATTCCCCGGGATGGTCAATAATGGAACATTAGTAACTTTGTTTCACGGGACACCCATTTTCCACAGAAATCAATGCACAACCTGTGTCGCAATAATGGTTGTTACCCAGTGCACCCTTTTTATAAGAAAAAAATATTGATTGCCTTATCAGTAGTGCAGTTTTTTGCTCTCTTTGCACTGCTATGTAGGTTTGCATCAAAACAACTATTTGAAAATACACCTTGAAAGAGAAAATAAGGTTGAAAATAGGTTCTTGGTTGCAGCAAAGATCTTGGAAACATATCCAAGGTCTTTGGTTGCAGTGTTTCACGGGATAGGTTATTTGTGTGTCCCATGTAATCATGTCACTGTCAGTAGTGCCTTGTCCGCTTTTTTTTTAAAACTTGTTTTCTTTGTCCTAAATACATTTATATTGATACGAATCTAGTGTATATTCCTGCTGTTGTATTCTGTGTGTTGTAGGTTCTTGAGGTTGTGGATACAGAAGGCGAGAGTGAATGTTTGCTGCACTATCTTAAGGAGAAGATGGGGTCTACATTTGGGCTGATCAGGCGTGGCATCCAACCTCCATGATCCAGACGATAGTGGCACAACCATCACTGACACCTGGCAAAAGACTCGCGTTTACCTTCAACTAGTGTAGGGGGGAGGATGTGTGGGTGAGCGCGTTCAGGAGAGTGACTGTGTCTCAAGCTGATGAGTGCACGTGTCACGTGTAACAAGGTCACCTCTTAAGAAAAACATCTGCTGGTGACTGTACATTTGCCTCCAGGGACAAGAGTATTGGTGACAGTGATGCTGTTCTGATGTGCTATATGTTAGGGAAATTGGGACGAAATACATTGTTTTTGTTGTGCATTGTGAAAATTTTCAGTATGCAGGTCACTCGCGTTACCGTGTCACATGAGTTGTGTTTTAATTTTAAGTATTAGATATCAACCAAATTTTACCAAACTTGTTTTAGGTAGGTGATACAACACCCCTTGCATTCACAAATAAAGATAAAGTAAATTCTGCATAACAGTTCTGTGTTTTAGCCAAGTACGTGTCACAGTGTAACGCGAGTTACCTTTGGAAAGTGGAAACGTTTGACAGCTCACTGTATGGAAACCAGTAAGGCTGCTGCTTCAATTAAAAAAAAATAATAAAGAGCAATGACACAAGTGTCAAACCAGAAGAAAAGAGCTTCCTGTGTTGTGTTTTATTTTTTTGTTCTGTTCCCTGTTTTTGTGACCACTAGCAAAGAAGTACTGTGTGATAATTACGGTTTTATTTGACAGGGCGCATGTCATAGCTGTCAATGAGACGACCACAGTCCACGTACAGCCGTACAGACAGTGTGACAGGGACAGACGACCACAGTCCACGTACAGCCGTACAGACGGTGTGACAGGGACTGACGACCACAGTCCACGTACAGCCGTACAGACGGTGTGACAGGGACAGACGACCACAGTCCACATACAGCTGTACACAGGGACAGACGACCACAGTCCACGTACAGCCGTACACAGGGACAGACGACCACAGTCCACGTACAGACGGTGTGACAGGGACAGACGACCACAGTCCACGTACAGCTGTACAGACGGTGTGACAGGGACAGACGACCACAGTCCACGTACAGCTGTACAGACGGTGTGACAGGGACAGACGACCACAGTCCACGTACAGCTGTACAGACGGTGTGACAGGGACAGACGACCACAGTCCACGTACAGCTGTACAGACGGTGTGACAGGGACAGACGACCACAGTCCACGTACAGCTGTACAGACGGTGTGACAGGGACAGACGACCACAGTCCACGTACAGCTGTACAGACGGTGTGACAGGGACAGACGACCACAGTCCACGTACAGCTGTACAGACGGTGTGACAGGGACAGACGACCACAGTCCACGTACAGCCGTACAGACGGTGTGACAGGGACTGACGACCACAGTCCACGTACAGCCGTACAGACGGTGTGACAGGGACAGACGACCACAGTCCACGTACAGCTGTACACAGGGACAGACGACCACAGTCCACGTACAGCTGTACACAGGGACAGACGACCACAGTCCACGTACAGCCGTACAGACGGTGTGACAGGGACAGACGACCACAGTCCACGTACAGCTGTACAGACGGTGTGACAGGGACAGACGACCACAGTCCACGTACAGCTGTACAGACGGTGTGACAGGGACAGACGACCACAGTCCACGTACAGCTGTACAGACGGTGTGACAGGGACAGACGACCACAGTCCACGTACAGCTGTACAGACGGTGTGACAGGGACAGACGACCACAGTCCACGTACAGCTGTACAGACGGTGTGACAGGGACAGACGACCACAGTCCACGTACAGCTGTACAGACGGTGTGACAGGGACAGACGACCACAGTCCACGTACAGCTGTACAGACGGTGTGACAGGGACAGACGACCACAGTCCACGTACAGCTGCACAGACAGTGTGACAGGGACAGACGACCACAGTCCACGTACAGCTGCACAGACGGTGTGACAGGGACAGACGACCACAGTCCACGTACAGCTGTACAGACGGTGTGACAGGGACAGACGACCACAGTCCACGTACAGCTGTACAGACGGTGTGACAGGGACAGACGACCACAGTCCACGTACAGCTGTACAGACGGTGTGACAGGGACAGACGACCACAGTCCACGTACAGCTGCTGGTCAATAAACAAAACATGTAGAAACATACAAAGCAAGGTACCATGTACTCAATACATACCTGCTAAAAACTCCAGCTGTAAGAAGTCAGGCCATCACTCCCAGTTCCAGCTGACATATTCTACAGATGAGTGATCACTGGCTTCATATCTAGAGCTTCAGCTCAAACCTGAAAATTCAGTGCGCAGACATGAAAGCATTCACTCACGCATGTCTTGCCAAACCACACACAAGTTTCCACCCTATACATTGCGATGGAAATAGGAAGACATGGAAGAAAAATGACATGCAAATTGTACCACGCCTGATTGGTGACTTGTTGATAGGGATGATGTCTCATTGTACTGAGTGGTCAGGAAAGACAGAAACACTGGAACAAATTTAACGTGTGGGCATCCAAAGTTGTCAGCATAAGAACCAAACTTCGCATCTTCAACTCCAACGTGAAGTCAGTCCTGCTCTACGGATGCGAAACATGGAGGACAACGAAGACGATGCAGCAGAAGATCCAGACATTTCTCAACACCTGTCTGAGGCGCATCTTCAACATCCGATGGCCAGAGAAGATCCGGAACGAAGAGCTGTGGGAGCGAGCAGGGCAGGAACCAGCGGCCAAGCAGATCCTGCGGAGGAAGTGGGGCTGGATTGGACACACCCTCAGGAAGCCAGCATCCAGCACCATACGCCAAGCCCTGACATGGAACCCACAGGGGAAAAGGAAGAGAGGCCGGCCTCGCAACAGCTGGAGGCGGGACACTGAGGCAGAGTTATATAAGCAGGGGACCAACTGGACTGGAGTGGCAAGAATAGCCCAGAACAGAGTGCGATGGCGAAGGGTTGTCGATGGCCTATGCTCCACGTGGAGCCAGGGGCCTAAGTAAGTAAGTAAATTTAACGTGGCCGTTTTCAGCTTCTAATTGTAGAGAAATACATGACTAATTTCTTTGAATTACAGCCTTTCATGTTTTTGTCAGACCACTGAGCACACAATTCTTCTAAAAATAACCACCAGTCAGCACTGTCTAGTTCTCAGTCTGTCACCAAATCACATATATATATATATATCTGCTCAGTATGCGATGCACTTCTACAAGTTACAGCTGACAAGTCACCACAATGGTCTGATGCAGGTGCTAGAGTGTGACCCAAGTGACTTCAAAGTTTCAACACGATTGTTGTATGCTTGACAAACGTACTGAGACTTTAACCTTCGCACGACGTCGCTATTTACTACACACGAAGGACATCGTGGGGCCGTGCGGACCCATACTTCTCACAGAGGGAAAAAATGTGCATACCCTTCCGAAGACGTTGTGGGGCCGTGCGGACCCATACTTCTCAAAGAAGGAAAAACGTGCATATCCTTCCGAGGACGTCGTGGGGCCGCGCGGACCCATACTGTAGAAATAGTAGTGGAGAAAGGTAGTTTACAGTAATGACGGTCTGTTTGTAAAGGGGGGTGCGGGGAGGGGGAGGGGTGGTAATGGGCAAATGTCAAAATTTGTAACAGAGCAGAATTGTTGTTCAAACCAAAACATTCACCTGGGCCAGGAAGGGTCTCCATCCCGGAGACCTATGACACATTGCAGTGAAAGCCGAAAGGAAGCTGCAAGGCCGACCCCCTTTCTAACACCCAGGACAACAACGAGAGTAGCCACATGGAACATCAGGACAATGTATGAAGTAGGAAGGACCATACAAGTAGCAAGAGAGATGAAGAACTACAAGACTGGAGTACTGGGACTGAGTGAGACAAGGTGGCTACAGACAGGAGAGCTGAGATTTTCATCGGGAGAGCAATTGCTGTACTCTGGACACACAGAGGATGGAGCCCCCCACACTGAGGGCGTGGCCCTGATGCTGGCACCGGAAGCACAGCGGGCACTAATCGGCTGGGAGTCTGTTAACTCCCGCATCATCACAACCAAATTCATCACCAAGAAAAAAAGACATCAAGTTGAACATCATCCGGTGCTACGTTCCCACCAATGATGTGGAAGAGGAGAAAAAAGATGACTTCTACCAACAACTGCAGACAGTGATAGATAGAGGAGGAGCCAAGGACATGACCATACTGATGGGACACTTCAACGCCAAGATCGGATCAAACAACACAGGCTACGAGGACACCATGGGAACACACGGACTGGGACAGATGAACGAAGATGGTGAGCGCTTTGCAGACTTTTTGTGCCCTGAACCAACTAGTGATAGGAGGCAGCATCTTCCCACACAAGCGCATCCACAAGGCCACATGGAGATCACCGCACCATGTCACGGAGAACCAGATTGATCACATCTGCATCAACCGGAAGTTCAGGAGATCATGGCACGATGTGCGCGTGATGAGGGGTGCCGATGTATCATCAGACCACCACCTTCTTGCAACAACATTGAGACTTCGGCTTAAGAGACACACCAACGCCAACAACACACGGACCAGGTACAACGTTGGACTACTCAGGACCACAGACACACAAGCAGCATTCCGGATCAGCCTTTCCAACAGGTTCCAGCCACTGCAAGACCTGATAGAAGACAGTGGATGGATATCGAGACACAGTGGGAACACAGCAAGAAACTCTGGCACGACAATGAGTAGAGGTCATGAGAAAGCGAAGACCCAACACAAGGAATGGATCTCTGCTGATACCATCCAGAAGCTGGAAGTTAGGAAAGAGAAGAAAACTGCACTGAACACGAGCCGAACAAAAAGAGCTAAGGCAAAGGCACAAGAAGAATACACAGCAGCTGACAGAGGAGTAAAGTGGAGCACCAGGAAGGACAAGAGGGACTACGTCGACAACCTGGCCAGTCAAGCAGAGGAAGCAGCCCGACAAGGGAATCTAAAAGACCTGTACCAGGTGACCAAGAAGCTCGCGGGCAAATTTCAGCAGACAGACAAACCAGTGAAGGACAAGAACGGGCACCCACTGACAACAACTGAGGACTGAACAGCTGAAGCAATGGGCAAAACACTTCAGGGAGCTGTTAAATCGCCCCATCCCTGAAACACCACCAGACATCCCACCAGCAGAGACAGAACTACCCATCAACTGCGACAAGCCCTCTAAGGCGGAGATCAGGAAAGCCATCATGACACTAAGAAGCTGCAGGGCCGGACGAGATACCAGCAGAAGCCATCAAAGCAGACACAGAGACAGCCGTCAACATGCTGCACAGCCTATTCAGCAAGATTTGGGAGAAGGAAGAGGTGCCAGCCCAGTGGAAAGAAGGGCTGCCAAAGAAAGGGGACCTCAGGGACTGCAGCAACTACCGAGGGATCATGCTCATGTCAGTGCCAGGCAAGGTTCTCAACAGAATTCTACTGGAGAGGATGCTCCATGCTCCGAGACCAGCAGGCGGGCTTTCGCAGGAACAGGTCCTGCGCTGACCAGATCGCCAGCCTACGCATCATTGTTGAGCAGTCACTGGAGTGGAACTCCCCCCTCTACATCAACTTCATAGACTATGAGAAGGCTTTCGACAGTGTAGACTGAGAGGCGCTGTGGAAGCTGCTAAGGCACTATGGAGTTCCCGGGAAGATCATCTCCCTGATCCGGTGCACATACCAAGACATGGGCTGCAGGATTGCCCATGCCGGCCAGTCGTCAGAAAGCTTCGAGGTGAAGACTGGAGTCCGCCAGGGATGCCTGTTGTCCCCGTTCCTCTTCCCCCTGGTCATCGACTGGATCATGAAGACAACTACAGCAGGCAGGAAAAACGGGATACAGTGGACACTCTGGACGCAGCTTGATGACCTCGACTTTGCGGACGACCTGCCGCTCCTGTCTCACAGCCACAGCCAGATGCAGGCCAAGACTACGTGCCTGGAAGCCACATCAGCCGAAACAGGGCTCAAGATCAACAGGAGGAAAAGTGAGCTGATGAAGATCATCACCACTGCCAACACACCAGTCACAGTCGGCGGAGAGCCCATCAGGGAGGTAGAGTCATTTGTCTACCTGGGGAGTGCGGTTGATGGACAGGGAGGCACAGACCGAGACGTCACAGCCAGAATCGGCAAGGCAAGAGCAGCAATGGTCATGCTGAAGAACGTCTGGGCATCCAAAGTTGTCAGCATAAGAACCATACTTCGCATCTTCAACTGCAACGTGAAGTCAGTTCTGCTCTATGGATGCGAAACATGGAGGACAACGAAGACGATGCAGCAGAAGATCCAGACATTTCTCAACACCTGTCTGAGGCGCATCTTCAACATCCGATGGCCAGAGAAGATCCGGAATGAAGAGCTGTGGGAGCGAGCGGGGCAGGAACCAGTGGCCAAGCAGATCCTGCGGAGGAAGTGGGGCTGGATCGGACACACCCTCAGGAAGCCAGCATCCAGCACCACACGCCAAGCCCTGACATGGAACCCGCAGGGGAAAAGGAAGAGAGGCCGGCCTCGCAACAGCTGGAGGCGGGACACTGAGGCAGAGCTATATAAGGAGGGGACCAACTGGACTGGAGTGGCAAAAATAGCCCAGAATAGAGTGCGATGGCGAAGGGTTGTCGATGGCCTATGCTCCACTTGGAGCCAGGAGCTCTAAATAACTAACTACCCGGGCTTGCCCAGAGAGCTCTATACACGGCTTTCCTGTTCTCGCCCACGTGCAAAAGAATGTGCTACAGGCCTGGTGGTACACTGGCACTTCGTGCAGAGAAATGGACCATGTGAAATTGTTGATAAACAAAGCCAAGGCTTACAGAAAGAACGCACGGTTTATTGAGTGCACATGATACAGAACAACAGGATATGGGAGAAAAACCTACCCGTGTTCAGCAAATTCATAGCTCAAGACCTCCATGATGGAAAAGATGCGAGCACTCCACTTCCTGTACTTCAGTCTCACTATGACAACGTGGGTCCGCACGGCCCCACGACGTCCTCGGAAGGATATGCACGTTTTTTCTTCTTTGAGAAGTATGGGTCCACACGGCCCCGCGATGTCTTCCATAGGTACAAAAACTTTGACTTTTATTTATTTATTTACTTCTCGCTTAAATTTAATGATCTTTTAGGACATAACAGTTTTTCAGGTGCCTGAGGCATTTTTAAAAGCTCATTAAAAAATTCCGTCTAGTTTAAGAGATATTTGCAGTTAAACACCGTTCTGGGGCCACACGGACCCACGACAGCTGGCGAAGGTTAATATGCTAAAGGTTTTGTAGGCACGGTCCAAAGGAACGGAAGTACACCCATACAACATTCAGCTATCCACAGCACACTGAACCAGGTCCTCATTGGTTGAATTGTTCGCTTCCTACTTTGGGCAATGAGCAGACCGTATTTTGTGTATCTCGGTTTGCAAAGGTATGGCACAGTTTATACTGCTTGTTTGACGTGAAACACTTAAGCTTTCCAGAGGATGTGAATGCATACTAAGACTATATAAGTAGCAAGCTTCAAAACTGTTCCAATCTGATTTTTTTGCAGGCAAGTGGAAGCATTGCAGACGAATGCATCACAGCTGTTCTCTCTCGCTCTCTCGCTACGTTCGAACACAAAGATCACCACCCATCACCCCCCCCCCACACACACACACACACACACACACACGTACCTACACCAACAACTAAATACCACTTCTAAGAGTTACTGGAAATTTATGCACAGTATTTTAGTTTGTATTTCCAGATATATATATATATATATGATTACAAATGTTATAGTATATTAAATATTTCATAACACTGATTTTCTTGTATCAGAATTAGTAAAATGAAAGAACATCATTTGCAAATTATAAAAAAAAAGTACAACATAAGAGACCAGGTCTGCCTGCCTCACACTTGTGTGTGAACGTAAGTAAAGTGAATGATTCAACCCATGGGGGCTTGATTCAGGGTGCTGCGGATAGCTGCATGTCACACATACGATGTTACTCTGAAGCGGTCATCAGTGTTCTTCCTTTCTCCTTCTGAGAAGATCTGTACACTGTGCGCATGTGGGTGGGTAGGTGTTTAGCCAATAGGGGTTTAACGTCCTTTTCCACCAAAAAAGGTTGATATCAAAGACGGGGCAACGAGGCAACAGAGCAGAATATTACTGGGCTCCTAGCCAGGACTGTCCGCGGGCACTCCACCGTAGCAAATGGTTACTCAGCAGTATCAGTGGGCAAACGCTTTTCATTCGGATAAACAACAAACAAATAAGCAAACGGACGGAACGAAAAGTGAACTCCTACCACATTATGGAAATAAAGTGCACAATGCCAGGCCGAGGAAGGTCAAACGTCAACCGTTAAAACATCTCGTTCCGCGCCATATTGCAGCTGGTTGAGCAGAGTAACTGCCCTTGACAACTATATACATGTATTCTTCATGGCTCACTGTGTAGTTGCAGACAAAAGGGTTGGTCTGATATTTTCAAGGTGCACGTTATTGCTCACAGTTCCTAGCTCATGTGTGCATAGCTCATATGTTCACAGTCTCTCTCTCTCTCTCTCTCTCTCTCTCTCTGCGCTTCTTTCTATCTTTGCATGTTTAATTTTTTTTTTTCTATTTTCTTATTAGATTTACTCCTTTTGTGCCTGGTATACTTTTTGTCATGTTAGCCTTTACTTTTTAGTGTTTCTAGATTAGCAGGACAGCTTGTAAGATAGGCAGACCATGCCTACAAGTCTTTATCCTGAAATAAACGTTTCAGTCAGTCAGTCAGTCAGTCTCTGTCACTCTCTCCCCCAAGAAACTCTCTCTCACACATATACTGTCACGTGTATGTGTTGCTATATGCTGTACCTTTTGCCTCCCATGTGTTTTGCATTTGATACCTATATCCTTTCTGTACGTCGTGCCTGTGAGCGGACGTAAATAGCTAATATAGATAGTGTGTGTGTGTGTGTGTGTGTGTGTGTGTGTGTGTGTGTGTGTGTGTGTGTGTGTGTGTGTGCCGGGCATGTAGCATTAGCAACGGCAGCAAGAATGAAAACTGGACCACTGGACCAATGTCTTTTACCTATGACAAATAAAGTTTCATTTCATTTCATTTCTCTCTCTCTCTCACACACACACACACACACTGACACACACACATACACTGACACACACACACATACACTGACACACTTCATTCTGAGCTGACAAACTGACGTATTTAGAGAGAAAGCAATCACCTCTAGCAACCTCAAGCAAAATTTGACAATGATAACACACACACACACACACACACTCACACACACACACACACACACACACACCCCAAAGACACAAGGGAATGTTTAATACTGCCTGCATTCAGAAACTTCCTGCTGAAAATCACACTATTTCCTTTGTCACACATTAACCTTTGCATTATCTGACATAATTTTATTACATACAATCAGCGTACACTGATCTCCCCACAATCATCTGATGCAGCAAAGCACCACTGAAGCAATGTCCAAGATATATGGCACTTTCACTTATGGGCTTCACACCCATGGGAACTATTACCATACAAATTGTCCTGGCTGATAATTAACGTACATATGTACAACATTTGTCCTGAATATTGTCCAGTGTGGGCGGCACAGAAATGATCGACCATGGTTATGTCTGTCGTAAACGTAATCCGACATTTCTAACATGAATTGGTCTGTGACCATTGTCCTTGAGCATGGACAGGAAACCTGGATTATGAACTAATAATCAACAACAGGGCAGCGTGGTTTATACAAAAGCCAAACGGTGTGTGTGTGTGTGTGTGTGTGTGTATAAAAACAAGATTGCAAGCAAAACAAATACCACCCAAGAAGCCACACTGTGTAACACACTGTAAAATCACACCATTAAAATACCCAGTACCCAAGAACAATCAGTTACTGCAACATGTTTTATCAGGAGGTTTTCAGGATGCCACACCTAAAAAAAAAAAAAAAGTTCTTAAATTTAATTTTAAAAATCCCTATTTTTCTGTTTCAAAACTAGGCTCAGAAATATTTTCTGAATGTTTGCAGAAGCAGCTTGTATGTGTGCTTAGAACAATTCTGTGTTTCCATAAATGCCAGTGCCAGCGGAGGATGGAATTTCAGAAGAATGGAGGGGGAAAGGGGTGCACAGCTGACCCGAAAACCTGACAACACAGGGGTTTGGTCGACGTCTTCTTCTGTTTCTTGCCCAAAGGATTTAAGAGCCAAAAGATATTCTAGCCCCCCCCTCTAACCCCCCCCCCCCCCTCGCCCCAGCCAGCCATTCATGGAGATACATGTAGGTACAGGTACTGCTTGTGAGTAAATGTGTAAAATGTATTTGTAACATAAACAAAAATGGACGGAATGGTCTTAATTTTTAGACTGTTTCACCAAAGAGAAACCAGTGTCCCAAACGTCAGCCCAACGTTTATCATGTTGACAAGTGGTCTTTTGCAATGTAACCATGGCACAGAATGTAACCATTGCACAGAATGTAACCATGGCACGGAATGTAACCGTGCCATGGAATTAATGTAACCACAGCACCTAATGTAACCGTGGCATTTAATGTAGCAATGGCACATAATGTAACCGTGGCACTGTATGTAACCAGGGCACTGAATGTTACCGTGGCACTGCATGTAACCAGGGCACTGAATGTTACCGTGGCACTGCATGTAACCAGGGCACTGAATGTTACCGTGGCACTGCATGTAACCAGGGCACTGAATGTTACCGTGGCACTGAATGTAACCAGGGCACTGAATGTTACCGTGGCACTGAATGTAACCAGGGCACTGAATGTTACCGTGGCACTGAATGTAACCACGGCACCAAATGTTACTGAAGAGACGTAGCTGACTGTGAGCCACAGTGCAATAAGATGCCAAAATTGTTTCACAGGATGTGTCAGCAAAAGGCATTATCCGTTCATATGGGGCTCTGGAGTGTTAAGTTCTATTATCAGTAAATATTGTATTTCTATTTTAGCATAGTTGTGTTTCTCCTGATCCATTCCCTTTCACCTCATCAAGCAGGAGACAAACAGAACACTCAGATTACAGGGATGTAGGAGAAAAGAACAATACGATCCTAGCCAAGAGTAGCAAACTCGACATGCCCTATCCAAATACAGTAATCAGCTGCATGGTCTTTACTGGAACACAACAAAACTTATTACCCCCAGATATGTAAGACTGGTAAGTAAGTAAGTAGCAGGGAGCATGAGACAAGGCTGACGACAAAAACATCCGTATGTCCATCAATTAAAATAAAATGTTAAACAAATAAAAACAGGAGAGTCACAAAGCATTCATACAATGTGTGTTCATTGCGGAGAGCACATCACCCTTGCCCACGATCTCTCAATTAAGTTAATACATGTAAAGAGAGAGACTATATACCATAGTAATGTATACAATACAGTCTCTCTAGCTGATATTAATCAAGGCTCAGCTCTATAAAACATCAATGATCACATTCATGATTTGCAAAACGCAACTCAATCAGCTGAAACAGACTGTTTACAAGTCAGTTGTATACGTCCAATCCAATCCAATGCAATGCAATCCAATCCAATGTCCACTTATAAAGCACAGATGTACTCCATGAAGAAAGTTCATGAATACGGGAGAGAGAGAGAAGAAAAGGGAAGATTTTATTTTGCTGTGTGAAGATGAGTGGAGGGACCTGGATGGTGTGTACAGAACAATCAGCTCTTTGAGGTACATATATTGAGGTGTGAAGCTGCGGAGACACTGGTAGCTTATGCAAAGAACGTTGTACTGGAAGCGAATTTGGATGGGAGTGAAGTTGTTTAAGGACTGGAGAACTGTGTTCTGTTGCACTGGTTCCGGTGACAATTCTTGCAGCTGCGTTTTGAATTTTCTGAAGTGAGAATGTATAGCTCAGACTGCCGAATGCCAAGAAGATTCAAAACTTGCTTAGAGGACAACAGAAATGTTCTTTTCATGTTATCATTGTCTTTGTGCAAGAGTGCTGCAGCTGTTGTGTCCAAAGTTAGCTTCAAAATCCTTTTATTCATCAAACAAACGCCTCTTTGCAGTGTCACAGTTGTATCTCTGTCTTGGTCCATCTGACTCAGACGGAGTTTTGTCATTCTCTGCTTGTGCTGCTCCTCTTGTGTTTCGTCCAGGCCCACTGACAGGCTACCAACACAAGTCAAACAAAGAATTTCAAAGTCATGTAACAGAGATCTAATGTAATGATCCAGAAAGGAGACAGGACTAAGCAGCACTGGACAGATACACAGCCAAATACTACGTACAGTTGTGAAGATATAGGTTCAGTTAGTATAGTTTGCACCCTTGGGCCGAACTGGGCGAACCATACCAACGTATCCACGCTCATTTCGTATAGTCCGCCTGTGAAGATCGGTTTAGGGTTAGATTTAGGGTTGGGGCTACCTTGTGATAATGGTGCACTTGCTATGTTGTTTGGCCGGTCCCAGTGGATTTACTCAAGGTGCAAATGGCACAAGAAGGCAAACTATACCAACACAACTAAACTAGGGGTTTTCTCAATGAGCAGATCGAGCGGTCACTCACTTTGTGTGATTTCTCTTTGGCCTTGATATGTTCCTTGCACCAGTCTCTGCACGCCTTGCGCAGTTTTCCAATCCGCTCTGCGTCCAGGCCAGCACTGGTTGTGTCATCATCAGATGGCACAAAGTAGATCCGGACACGATGCTCTTTGAATTGATTCTGCGGCACTGCCATCATGGACACCTGTCGTCGTACAAGTGCCAGATGAATGCGGGTGATTATACATGTCTGATGAAATGACACCAAAACCGTCCAGTCTAAACCATTATCCAAGCAGTGTCCACTTGTACTATTAGTTTGAAGTTATACAGTACAGAGGTAACCCATCAAAAAATTTAAGGCTTTTAAAATCTCTAACCAATTTTCAAACACAAGTTCAAACAGCCAGTATGAGTGAATAACAACACCAAATTACATTTCTCTAATGCATGTTCATTGCATGCTCAAACGACAGTTAACTCTTTTTTTTTAACCTATGCAATATACAGTCTTTCTTGGGCTTATATACATATATGTATACAAATAGAGCTTCTTGTAGGTTTCACCTCTTCCGCCTTAACCGGCTTGGCCTTTTTCATGTCATTTTTGGAGTAAAACTGCAGATCTTCCAAAGGATTCTTGTCTTTCAAGCCAAAGTTCATAGACACCAACTGAAAATCACAGACATACATGTGTGCAACATTAAAACATGAGCTAACAAACCACACTGTGATGAGATACATGTACAAAGAAAACCCACAGTCCAAACAAACAAAAATTTTGTGTGTGTGTGTGTGTGTGTATGCGTGTGTGTGTGTGTGTGTGTGTGTGTGTGTGTGTGTGTGTGTGTGTGTGTGTGTGTGTGCGCGTGCGTGCATGCGTGCGCATGTAAACACTCAAAGAAACCAAATTTGCATGCTGTCCACAGGAGGGGACATGGGAAGGGTGTGGGGTAATTCATACCTGAACCCTAAGATGATTGTTGGTCAGATGCAGCTTCTGCCTGTGGTCCGCTGGAACAGCCTGCAGAATGTCAGCTCTGATTTTCTCCAGCTGCAGGACAAGGTTCAAACTAATCATAATCCTAATCAGTCAGTACAGTAATCATCCACTCACTTGAGAGGGTTTTTTTAAAATGACGGGTCTAGCAAGGGAAAAAAGTACACATGCATGCACACTCATAATCCATACAATTCTATCTGCAATCAAGGATTTGTATAGACTTTTCAAAAAATTCTGATCATGACTGTACAGGTGTGGAAAACAGCTTACTTGTATTGTCGTTTCCCCCAGTATAAATTGCCATGGCTATTTTTCTGACCCCTCCCCCCACCCCCCACCCCCCAAAAAAGTTCTCAGTTACAAATGTTCATGGTAATGGTTTAATGGCCTCATTGTTTTGGGTAGTTTCTAGTCCATCTAGGCAGTGCACAAATGAGATATTAAATGAATTTATTAAATCGTACATTTGTAGCTGTAGTTTCTTTCATGGGAACGCTCTCTCCGATACACTTGTAGAGTTTGCGACACTGTATCTTGTGCAGGATCTCTCTTGCCTTCACCATGCCCGCCTCCTGACTGTCACTAAGCATAATCTGATGGAACACGTGGTCTGTCAGATGAATGTAGGCGTCCATGTGGTCAATGCACTCAGACATCTTGTACATTCTGCTGTAAAGAAAGGAAATGTCGGTCATAATGCATGCAAGGCACACCTACACTTTTCTTTTGAGATAGATTCATGGTGTCTCTCAGATCTTAATCACAGCACAATGCTGCAGACGTTAATAAATGTTTACAATAAGTGCACTGAATGAACTTGAAAGGCATTAATTAAAACAGCAGAACTGGTCATTCACCCATTCGCTCCAGGAATTCTGATGAAGTCATTGGCCAGCACCAAGGCCTCTCCAAGCCTGAAATGTAAAATATAGACAGCAATGTCAAATGTCTCCTTGGATACAACAGCAGTACTTTTATCACAATTAACAGATGTGTGTGTGCCTGAGTGCGTGTCTGAGTGTGCGTGCCTGACTGTGCGCGCATGTGTGACGTTGTGAGCTAATAGTGAACTTGTCAGCATTTACACTTCCAAAAACCAAATGTATGTACATGCAGACGTGCGTACGTGCACGGGTGTGCGTGTGTGTGTGATGTGTACGTGTGTATGATGGGTATGTGTGTGTGTGTCTGTGTGTGTGTGTCTGTGTGTGTGTGTGTGTGTGTGTGTGTGTGTGTGTGTGTGTGTAAATACTGTGAACAAACATTAACCTATCTCAGCTTACATGATCTTCACACTCTGCACCACTTTGTGTCGATACGCTCGGATGTTGACAGCATGGTGGGTGTGGAACATCTCATACATGTCAAACACCTCCTGTGTACAGGAAACATCCATAGTTAAACAAGAGTAATGTAACACAGAATGAAAATCATAATCCTAGTCCTAAAGCTGAAATGCAAAGTTCAAACTTGTCAAATGTCACCTTGAACGGAGGTCGCCTGTTTCACTGTTTGTCCTTGAGCTGTCGTGATGAAGCTAAAGTGTATTCAAGGTGGTAACAAAAAAATATTCATCATTACCTTTGCATAATCAAACACAATGACATTAAATGTACCTGCCTACTTCTCTGCTCTACATCACAAAGCAGATTTTTCAAGCTACAGTGTCTGGATTTCAAACAGGTAATAACAAATTTTATGTTTCACACAACTGACTGCGAACCAGGTTTTAGTCATACGGAGTTTCTACTTTAGCTGAAACATAATAGAGCTACTGTATTACAAACCATTACACTCACACAATTACCACACCCTCTACTTGCCTTGTCACGCACACAGATCTGCATCTGGTCACCCACTTTGATGACGCGAGCAAAATGCATGAAGCGGGTGTGGTCAAAGCTACTGCGCATACCAAGGTGATGACAGTCTCGCAAAAGGTTATCCCACTTGTCAACGCCAATCCCATTCCTCTCATTGGCCACAATCTGCGTTTTAAAGAAAGTTTGCATAAACATGATTATATATATATATATATACTCTGACATGAAACACAACTTCTGACCTTCACTTTGCCTCAAACTTTACATGCTGTAGTTGAAGTGAAGCAAAAACTCACCTCATACAGGAATGCCTTATCTCGTCCCCTTCCCTTGTATGGCCAGTCCTAAAATATGCAGGGGGGAAAAAGGTCAAATTCAATGTTTTTGTCTTACCTAGTGTTTTCCTTAATAAACAAAGTTTTAACCCCCAAAAAGCGGTTTAACCAGAAAAAAGTCAAATCCAAACTCCACTTGGTTAATGTACGTAATCCATAAACATGTATCAACTGTAATTATGATTAATTTGTTTTTATGTTTTACACATTGTGTTTCAAAACTAATGCCAGTCAGTCATACAGCAATAACTCCACTACCTAAAAGTAAAAGTCAGCAAACACACAGTTTACAGCCTTAGTATCATTTTTCAGGCAAATTCCTTCCAAAAAGTAATACAAACTGCATATTCTTTTTTCTTCTAATGCAATTAGAAAGATAGATGCCTGTTTGTAAACTGAATGATTTTCTGCTGCAGTACAGTATCTGTAACTCAGCACTGATACAGACAAATCTAGAACCTGACTGAAAAAAAAGGGTCAATGTTTGTGTCAGGTTTGACCATGATATTCGACAGACAGAAAGACAAAAACTGGAAGGGAAACAAACCCCATATTTGTTGCTGGACTCATCAGAGTGCCTGCCCTTTATCAGTTCTGCAATGAAGGTGCGATCCATCTCCTTGAGTCCATACTCTGCAAACTTGTCCTCCAGGTTATTGTCTTCCACCATGTAGTGATACATGTTGAGTGAGGTATCATCATGCTGAAAACAAATGGTGAAGTCCTACCAGTAACGTTTTGCTCTCGAATCATGATCATGAATGATTTACCCCTAAAGGCCTAAAGGTGTCACTGGGTTACAAAAGGAAAATGGTCATTATTTCTCACCTCCCATGGTTCTGTCAAGTCGTCACGCACAGCAGGAAGGAAGTTGGAGCCAAACACCTGGTGTGAGAATGGACCATGTCCCAGGCCACGACACAGCCCGGCGATCTGGACACACAGTATGTCCACTTCTGTAATTTTTAGATTCGGCTGTCGCTTCTGTATGGCCTTCATCAGCTTCCCTGCCAAATGGCAGACACTAAAGAAAAAGAAAAAAACTGCTCTTGGTGGTTGTTCACTGGGCGTTACACTAAGCTGCATTTTACATCTTCAACATTCACCATAACCTCAGGCTATACCCTGTGGGCAAAATACACTGGAGTCTACTAAAGATAAAGATAAACTTTATTAATCTCATTGTTGAAAAATTTCTTTGGTAGGTTGTCACAAACATAAACATAAGTAATTCACATACATCTTTGTCACAACAGGGGTTAACTGTTACATTGATAACATGTACATAAAACCTGAAAACACAAATAACAGACAAAATCAAATCTGTTGATCAATCAGTAATCTCATACAATCATTTACAACATGCGCAGTGCTAATGGTGCAGAATGCCCCCCTCCCCCCACCCCTCACCCCCTTCCCCCCACAAAAGCTGGTGACTGGCTTGCCAAAATTCTGTTACCAAGGAATACAAACCATTTTACAGTGTCGGAATGAGTGAGTGAAAGAGAGCTATTATAAATACAATTGATCACGGCTGATTTATGATGGATTGTTTCATTACGTTTGGCTTATCATTAATTGCTTTATTTTGGCTGATTTATTGTTCATTGTTCCCAGGGTAACTTCGTATTTAACATCAACCGATCAACGCTGTGTTGCCTTGACTGTTACATAAGAGTACCTCGTAAACTTACCCAAGGCAATGTTCAAAGCGGTTGTGTGCTGCGCCAGGAAAGACAAAGTAGCAGGCACCGAGCTGTTTCAGGTAACGCAGGCGCTGGAACTGGGGGGTGTCGATGATGGCCACACACAGGGGATGGAACTCCATGTGTCCGTGGACGGGATCATTAAACACCTGTCACCAAAACATTGCCACATACAACGGACTTCATATCCATATATATATATATATATCCTAGAACCTAGAACTATAGTAGGACAATTGTCCAGGATGGATGTAAAAGTATAGGACAATTGTCCAGGCTGGATGTAAAAGTATAGGAAAAATATCCAGGATGGATGGAAAAGTTTAGGACAATTGTCCAGGATGGATGTAAAAGTATAGGACAATTGTCCAGGATGGATGTAAAAGTTTAGGACAATTTTCCAGGATGGATGTAAAAGTATAGGACAATTGTCCAGGATGAATGTAAAAGTATAGGACAATTGTCCAGGATGGATGTAAAAGTATAGGACAATTGTCCAGGATGGATGTAAAAGATTAGGACAATTGTCCAGGATGGATGTAAAAGTATAGGACAATTGTCCAGGATGGATGTAAAAGTATAGGACAATTGTCCAGGATGGATGTAAAAGTATAGGACAATTGTCCAGGATGGATGTAAAAGTTTAGGACAATTGTCCAGGATGGATGTAAAAGATTAGGACAATTGTCCAGGATGGATGTAAAAGTATAGGACAATTGTCCAGGATGGATGTAAAAGTATAGGACAATTGTCCTAAACAGTGTCCACTGTGGCATGGAAATGATAGGACATAGGTCTGACCTTGTAAGAAATTAATCGGACATTAATTTTCAAAAATGATTTATCAATGAACGACGTCCAACACAGACGTGAATTCCTGCAGACACTTTTCATGACGATGTGCAGCAACCATGGTCCCAGCAGCACTGTCATGACGATGTGCTGCAACCATGGTCCCAGCAGCACTGTCATGACGATGTGCTGCAACCATGGTCCCAGCAGCACTGTCATGACGATGTGCTGCAACCATGGTCCCAGCAGCACTGTCATGACGATGTGCTGCAACCATGGTCCCAGCAGCACTGTCATGACGATGTGCAGCAACCATGGTCCCAGCAGCACTGTCATGACGATGTGCTGCAACCATGGTCCCAGCAGCACTGTCATGACGATGTGCAGCAACCATGGTCCCAGCAGCACTGTCATGACGATGTGCTGCAACCCTGGTCCCAGCAGCACTGTCATGACGATGTGCAGCAACCATGGTCCCAGCAGCACTGTCATGACGATGTGCAGCAACCATGGTCCCAGCAGCACTGTCATGACGATGTGCTGCAACCATCAACTCTGGTCCCAGCAGCACTGTCATGACGATGTGCAGCAACCCTGGTCCCAGCAGCACTGTCATGACGATGTGCAGCAACCCTGGTCCCAGCAGCACTGTCATGACAATGTGCAGCAACCCTGGTCCCAGCAGCACTGTCATGACGATGTGCTGCAACCATGGTCCCAGCAGCACTGTCATGACGATGTGCTGCAACCCTGGTCCCAGCAGCACTGTCATGACGATGTGCTGCAACCATGGTCCCAGCAGCACTGTCATGACGATGTGCTGCAACCATGGTCCCAGCAGCACTGTCATGACGATGTGCAGCAACCATGGTCCCAGCAGCACTGTCATGACGATGTGCAGCAACCCTGGTCCCAGCAGCACTGTCATGACGATGTGCTGCAACCATGGTCCCAGCAGCACTGTCATGACGATGTGCTGCAACCCTGGTCCCAGCAGCACTGTCATGACGATGTGCTGCAACCATGGTCCCAGCAGCACTGTCATGACGATGTGCTGCAACCATCAACCCTGGTCCCAGCAGCACTGTCATGACGATGTGCTGCAACCCTGGTCCCAGCAGCACTGTCATGACGATGTGCTGCAACCCTGGTCCCAGCAGCTATAATATGGTCCATGGTGCAAGAGGAGGAAAAGTGTGTGTGCAGCATTCACTCGTGAACTGGCAAAGTGACCAGTGTGTGTCACCAAAGTGACCAGTGTGTGTCGCCAAAGTGACCAGTGTGTGTCGCCAAAGTGACCAGTGTGTGTCGCCAAAGTGACCAGTGTGTGTCGCCAAAGTGACCAGTGTGTGTCGCCAAAGTGACCAGTGTGTGTCGCCAAAGTGACCAGTGTGTGTCGCCAAAGTGACCAGTGTGTGTCGCCAAAGTGACCAGTGTGTGTCGCCAAAGTGACCAGTGTGCGTCGCCACAGTGACCAGTGTGTGTCGCCAAAGTGACCAGTGTGTTTCACCAAAGTGACCAGTGTGTTTCACCAAAGTGACCAGTGTGTCGCCAAAGTGACCAGTGTGTTTCACCAAAGTGCAGGGATTCACATCCGCATCGGACATCGGACATAGACCTATTAATTTCCCAAATGTCCGATTGTTTTGGGGAGATTCAGGACAAATGTCCGATTACATTGACGACAGAAGCGGACAATGTCCTATTCTTTTTTCGCAAGGCCGGACACAGCATTGCGCAAACCGCGGACGAGTTTCGCTTGGCCGAAACCGGCCCCGCTGAACTGGTTAGCGAACGAAGGCTACAAGGTGGCCGATAATCATCTCAGTGTAATATTCCGTTCGGCGTTATCGCGTGATCGAACCTGGATGAGAAGAAAACTAGTTTGGCCAATGGCTGTCGTCCGATCTCGTCAGTCAGCCAATCAAAAGCGCCAACGACCAGCGCGCGGTCGCCGTTTTGCAGCTCACGAATCCGTGTGATCTTCGCGCCGATGAAGGATTTATTTGGATTTTTTTTACTCGAATAATTAAACCAACAGAAAGAAAAATACAATACGGATCGTTTCTGAGGGGCAGACGCGACGTTTTAGCTACAAAAATACACGTATGATGATCGTCCAACTTGGGCGTACGCGTACCGGATTTTCCCAGGGGCTCTCGCATCCATTCGTTCTTTGCCGGCGTCGAGAAAGCATTGAGCGGTTGTGTTTTCTTACGCAAAACTAAAACAGCACAACGAAAAATGCAGTACGGATCGTTTCTTAGGACCAGACACGACAATTAAGTTAACAACAATTTGCCTAGAATGATCGTTCGCGGGCTGTGGTACACCTGACTTGCGAGTACCGGATTTTCCCGAAGTCTATTTTAAGACGATAATCGATACGAAAAATCAATACTAGTGATCTCATTTGGAGGAGAGACTAATCAAGATAACCACATGGTTAACAGTCAGGGATTAAGATCTTCCACCGTGCTTTTGTCGGATTTCCACCTTTGGCTAAAAAATTTCTGGCCTCCCAAAAAGTCAAAAACGGTTTCAGTCAGTCCGGCCTTGTCTGAAGCACTTAAACTGAATCACTTCCACAGATTTCAGTGTAATTAAAAACAAATTTTGATTAGCATTCCCCTGCACACCTCTTGCTTAATAATTAAGCAGACGTGCACGCCTGGCTTTCACACTTCATCACCATAGTAAGTGTTAGGCAGTTTGTGGTAAACACACTGTGTAGTTTTACACAGATAAAGAAACACCTGTACTTAGAAATCAAAATGTGTACTTGCAAACTGTTAATTTGTGCAAAGTGTCATCCTGTTAAGTGGGTCCGACTATTACAGATACACTTTGCTATGAAAAAACTACACTTTGGCACCCCCTAAACCATGCTGAACCTTTCTCAGTTTTTGAGAGTAAACTGACAGATCTTCTGTGTGGATTTTAGAGTTTGATTCTCCACAATGATTATTTGGATAAACGTGTGTACAGCAACAAGAGGTCTGTAATAGCTTGAGTCTAAGGGTTGAAATTTGAAGGGAAATGTGGTAGATAAGAATAGCTATCAAGTGCTCTCAGGTGCCACGAGAGGCCTAGAATTGGCCCTTTAATTTGGCAAAATTTGTGTTGCCCCCCTAGTCTCCCCAGCAGGGCTCTGCCCCTGCACCCCGCCGGGGCCTGGACGGCCCCTGGACCCCGACCTGGGAAAAGAAGTTTCAGTATTTTCAAAATTGCCAGCTTTCACCCATGCATCTTGGCAAGGGCGCGGTTTAGCTCAATTCACTATATATACAAGAACAGACACCTCAGCACGTTGATCAATAAAAGATTGGAAAACATTGAATGTCCTATTGTTTTTTTATTTTTCAGGACAAATGTCCTATTGTTTTGGTCGAGACCAGGACATTTGTCCTATTGAACCCAAAATGGATGTGAATCCCTGAAAGTGACCAGTGTGTGTTGCCAAAGTGACCAGTGTGTGTCGCCAAAGTGACCAGTGTGTGTCGCCAAAGTGACCAGTGTGTGTCGCCAAAGTGACCAGTGTGTTTCACCAAAGTGACCAGTGTGTCGCCAAAGTGACCAGTGTGTTTCACCAAAGTGACCAGTGTGTGTTGCCAAAGTGACCAGTGTGTGTCGCCAAAGTGACCAGTGTGTGTCGCCAAAGTGACCAGTGTGTTTCACCAAAGTGACCAGTGTGTGTCACCAAAGTGACCAGTGTGTCGCCAAAGTGACCAGTGTGTTTCACCAAAGTGACCAGTGTGTGTCACCAAAGTGACCAGTGTGTGTCGCCAAAGTGACCAGTGTGTGTCGCCAAAGTGACCAGTGTGTGTCGCCAAAGTGACCAATGTGTGTCGCCAAAGTGACCAGTGTGTGTCGCCAAAGTGACCAGTGTGTGTCGCCAAAGTGACCAGTGTGTTTCACCAAAGTGACCAGTGTGTTTCACCAAAGTGACCAGTGTGTGTCACCAAAGTGACCAGTGTGTTTCACCAAAGTGACCAGTGTGTGTCACCAAAGTGACCAGTGTGTCGCCAAAGTGACCAGTGTGTTTCACCAAAGTGACCAGTGTGTGTCGCCAAAGTGACCAGTGTGTGTCACCAAAGTGACCAGTGTGTTTCAGCAAAGTGACCAGTGTGTGTCGCCAAAGTGACCAGTGTGTCACCAAAGTGACCAGTGTGTGTTGCCAAAGTGACCAGTGTGTGTCGCCAAAGTGACCAGTGTGTTTCACCAAAGTGACCAGTGTGTGTTACCAAAGTGACCAGTGTGTGTTGCCAAAGTGACCAGTGTGTGTCACCAAAGTGACCAGTGTGTTTCACCAAAGTGACCAGTGTGTGTTGCCAAAGTGACCAGTGTGTGTTGCCAAAGTGACCAGTGTGTGTCACCAAAGTGACCAGTGTGTTTCACCAAAGTGACCAGTGTGTGTTGCCAAAGTGACCAGTGTGTGTTGCCAAAGTGACCAGTGTGTGTTGTTAAAGTGACCAGTGTGTGTCGCCAAAGTGACCAGTGTGTGTCGCCAAAGTGACCAGTGTGTGTCGCCAAAGTTACGAGTGTGTGTCGCCAAAGTTATGAGTGTGTGTCGCCAAAGTGACCAGTGTGTGTCGCCAAAGTGACCAGTGTGTGTCGCCAAAGTTATGAGTGTGTGTCGCCAAAGTGACCAGTGTGTGTCGCCAAAGTTACGAGTGTGTGTCGCCAAAGCAGACATATTGTGGTAGAGGCGTGCTCATTTAGAATTGTTTTAAACGTAACACTAAACCATGTGCAATTTAGTGCATCATTTCTGGCATGATTTTAAGTGCTTCAGCGGAGGAAGCATTTCTACTGGAGGAAAATGTTTACAAGCAGAATAAAATCTGTGTAATTTGGTGCGTTTGGGCATGATTTTACGTGCTTCTGATGAGGAAATACACTTTGGGAGGGGGTGGGGGGGAGGGGGGGGGGGCATTTAGCCAAAGGTGGCAGATTTTAAGCCGTGTATAAGAAAGGCCATGTTCAGCAGTCTCGTCTTAGTGCAATGAGATTTCAAGTCATGTATACAGTGTCGTCACCACAGGAAACATTCCATCACTCGATACTGTCCGTGGTATACGATACATGTCCACCCAAACTATACAACACCGACTGTTGCAGCTGTAGTATGTGTGCAAGATGGGTTTTATGTGTGTGTTGCTCACCTTGGTCCAAACCATGGTGGGGTAACAACCTATCCTCTTCAGGAATTGCTCAATTTTCTTTTGTGTTGTCTTCTTTCTGTATGGTGAAAGCACAGAAATTAAATTAAAAGAAAGATGACTGCTTGACACTGGACATGAATTCAAAACTGATTCATTTTTAAAGAAGCCATTCAGTATGCACCTGCCAAATTTGATGTTAGAGTGTGTGAAAATTGTGTGTGTGTGTGTGTGTGTGTGTGTGTGTGTGTGTGTGTGTGTGTGTGTGTGTGTGTGTGTATCTGTGTGTGTGTGTGTGTGTGTGTGTGTGTGTGTGTGTGTGTGTGTGTGTGTGTGTGTGTGTGTGTGTGTGTGTGTGTGTGTGTATGTGTGTGTGTGTGTGTATGTGTGTGTGTGTGTATGTGTGTGTGTGTGTGTGTGTGTGTGTGTGTGTGTATGTGTGTGTGTGTGTGTGTGTGTGTGTGTGTGTGTGTGTGTGTGTGTGTGTGTGTGTGTGTGTGCAGCGAGTCCTTTGCATATGGAGAGCAGCGCTCTATAAGAACTATGTATCATTATTAATATTAGTACTAGTCCTTGTACTTAAGTTTATGAGCAATTCTGCGTATAAATATTCCACTAAGCACCTCAAATTATTTTATAATTGAGTTTTTGTTCTGTGTAAATGAATGACACACTACTTTGGTGTCACTGATTTGCATGAATTCATAAACATGAGAACATCAGCATTCTTGACAACATTTTTGCATGATTATACATACATAAACTATGATACTGAAACTCACGTGATGCCTAAGCCTTCTTCCAGCTGATCCAGTGTGATCCTATCCAGGATACTGCCATCAATGTTGTGCTCTGTGGAATGAACAGATAGGAATGATCCCATTTGACGCATCACACAAAAAATATTTTCTACAATTGTTCACAATTGTGACCCTCCACCACGAAATGAGTCTTCTTGTGCTGTTTGTTCATGTTACAAGACGACTCATTTCGTGGTGGAGGGTCACAAAATTGGTAAAGCTTTCTAATATCTCAACACACAGCACAGTTTTCTTATCTCATGCTCTTTCTGTTATTGATGAGCCTTGCATGATGACCGCTCCTTTTCTCTACATGTAAACACACACATGTACTCACCTTTGAACTTCTTAGTAACATCTTCATCAAAGCCTGCCTTGTTTAGCTCCTCAACAACTTCATCTGTTGTCAGTGTCTGCCAGTCCTCACGAAATGGCTGATCTGCCAGAAAGTCCCTGAACTCCAGGTCTTCCTCATCTTCACTTTCATCCTCCTCATCCTCTTCCTCGTGGTTTTCAAACCGTATCCTTTTTGGAGTCCGATCATTCTCACACCCGCTGCTTGATGCCATGGAATCTGATGATGATGATGATGGAGACTTGGTATAGCGCACCGCTCCACCCTAACTGTGTGCTAGACTTGGTATAGCGCACCGCTCCACCCTAACTGTGTGCTAGACTTGGTATAGCGCACCGCTCCACCCTAACTGTGTGCTAGACTTGGTATAGCGCACCGCTCCACCCTAACTGTGTGCTCACAGTGCTTAGGGAGAGGTTTTTAAAAGAAAAAAAAAAAAGAAAAAAGGCACAAAAGTGCAGATGATCACTGGGGTGATGCACTGAAGAGCTGAATTTTGCGGTGATGCTGACTGCCTCCACTGACTCAGGAACTTGAAGAGACTTCCACAGTTTGGGCTGTGAACCAACCTGCAACGCGCCAAGCAGACAAAGGGTGAAGCTATGCAACAGGTTCGCCAAGTGCTGAAATTCATCTTACATGTACTTTATTTTACTTTACAGACTCAACTGTTATCATAGATCATCATTAATATTTATCAGTCATAGGCCGAAAATCAAAGAAGCTGCATGCCCTTTGGGCTAAATTCACCACTGCCAATATCAAAGTTTGTTGATACATGTAAAATCAAAATGTCAGTGATAATCAACATTTCTTTCAACATCCAAATGACCTACCTAACACACACACACACACACACAAACACAGTAAGAAAGACAGGACAGAGAAAGAAGAGAGAAAATGCGCGACTGACCGTGACTGAAGTAACTCCTGTGATGCTATCACTAACAGGTACGTGCTATAACTGGACCATGCATTTTCTAGCTCCACTTGAGTGAAGCAGAGCACCGACCGACCCAGTCATACCTCTTGGGCTGACTCGACGCCACACGGATCGAGTCACATCGACCGAGTAAACCGTTTAGTTATAAACTCACCGGCCACACAATTGCTGTCTGTGTAGATTAACATCCGGTCTACCCACTTGGGGATCGCGCGACAAAAAGCCACTTCACATCTGATCTACGCGAAGCTAACAAATAATCTACACCATCGGGTATTCCCACATGTGATCAGGTCCAAGCCTGTGGGAGACCAGCCTGCAGCATTTGTTGGCTGAACAGAAACAGACATCACCTAGTAGACACACGTTATGTATGTCTGATAGAATCAAATGCTTATCCACAGCAGTTACATTCACTGTTCAACTACCAACGTATAACAACTGACAATTACAACAGTGAGCATATTACACGGCAACTGCGTTTGTTGAAACGCGTCACTCGAAGATAAAGGCAAATCTGTCATAAAGCAAGGATACTTACCAATACCAGTGCTAGATGAAGTTTTTCTTGGGAAGAACACACGTTTCCACTGAGATGCGTCAAGTTTACTGAAGCACCATAGGTCTGTCACATCCACTTGAGGCAGACTGTATGTTAACCTCTCCAGACCGGCCCACTCTACCTGATATGATTAGACCAAGTCCTTTCTCAGAAAAATATGTCGAGTCAGAGAGACACGATTGATCCGGTTCACTAACGAGCCCACAAACAGGGCATTCCCTGATCCCGTCAGTCCCAGCTGTTTGCTTCAGTGTGGGGAGGCGTAGATTCAGGTAACAAGACTTCACACGTCTGCTTCAGCTGGGGATGAAAGGCTTTCCTTTGAAAAACTGTGTGTGCACTGAGGAAATGGGGGGGGGGGGGAGGGGGGAAATGAGAGGGTCACAGAGCGTGTCTTACCTACATGCTCTGTGCAGAAGCTCACGGGAAACATTTGTGGATGCCATTTCGGGTATACATGTACATGTACTAGAATAAATGGTGTGTTGTGTACTCTTGCTTCGTTATTACTTCATATCATTAATTCATGAGGGCAGAGAATTGTTGGGTCTTGTTATGGTATAGTATAAATGGGCTGCCAAACGTTTTGTTACACATGTATAATAATTATTATAATAGTAATAACTGGGGACAAACAAACTGGAACAAACTGGAGAAGATTATCAAGAAAGCAGGCGGGGTGGTGGGGAGGGGTCAGGAGAGTTTTGCGGACAGTCTTGAGAAATCTGTACAAAAAAAGGCAGCAAAGATTATGACGGACTGTAGTCATCCGCTCTGGCACGTTTTCGACGCGCTGGTGATAGAGCGAAGCGGCCGCCTCAGGGCCCCCCTAGTTAAAACCACTCGCTACGCGAACTCTTTTATACCCTCGGCCGTTCGCTCGATCAACAGCAAGAGTCGGACATCACGCAGATAGTCTGTGACTGCGGTGTGTGTGTGTGTGTGTTGAGGGGGGGGGGGGGTGTATAATATATATAGTCTGTGATATATGTGATAATTTATGTGATGTGTGTTATGGTGATAATTTGTTTTTTATGTTTTATGTCTCTTTTAAGAACTCTTTTATGTCCTGTTTGTATTTTATCGGCAGACATTTAATTTCCCAAAAGGGATTAATAAAGTATTGATTGATTGATTGATTGATTGATTGATTGGGTCTTGTTATGGTATAGTATAAATGGGCTGCCAAACGTTTTGTTACACATGTATAATAATTATTATAATAGTAATAATGGTGTATTGTGTAGGTGCTTTCCACAATATCTTGAATTGGCTCAAAGTGCTGCCAGCTGAACCCAACACGCACGTTCTCGTGAATCACAAGCATTCTCTCACAGTGACACACTGGATATGAACACATTACAATTACGTGGTGCAAAGGATCAGCTCAGCTATTTAAGCTACAGAATTCAATTTTGAATTTATTTTCTTTGTGGGCTGAACATTTCCACAGCAGAGGGGAGGAAGCTGGAGTACATGAAGCGAACCCTCCACGATCAGCTCAAATGAACAGTGCCTGAAGAGAACCCTCGACAAAACGAACAGTGCCAAGTACGAGAGGAAACTAGAAAGGCAGAAGCCTCCACGGCTCCCTTGTGACACAGGTCAAGGTCATTCACAAGAGTAGGTATGTAAAGCTCTTATCACTATCCATTATCATGCCAAGTAAAGTGTCTCTAGCGCTCTGAGTCCTTGGCAATATTACAATTTTCCCCGAAACAGTTTGTATGGCCTTGACCTTTGGTCAAGGTCATTCAAATGAGATCTCATCAATGTCTATTATCATGCCAAGTTCGATGCCTCTAGTATTTGTAGTTCCCCCGAAAACAGTAATGTTAAAATTCATAACAGACAGCTTTAATGACCTTGACCTTCAGTCAAGGTCATTCAGAAAGGTAGGTCTCATCGCTGTCTATCATCATGCCTCGTTTGGTGCCACTACTCTTTGTTGTTATGGACAAAATGCCAAGGTTAAAGTTTCCAAAAAAAGGCTTGCATGGCCTTGACCTTGACTAAAAGTCACTGAACACAGGTATGTCTGTAAAGGTGCTGCCAATGACAATCATCACACATAGTTTCAGGCTTCTGATCCTTCTAGATTCTGAGAAAATGCAAATGTAAAATTTCCCAACAGACTGTTTTAATGACCTTGACCTTGAGTCAAGGTCATTTAAGATGGTATGTGTACATAGGTCTTATCACTGTCTATCAGCACGCCAGGTTTGGCACCTCTGCTGTTTGTTGTTTCTGAGAAAATGCCAATGTTAAGGTTTCACAAAAATAGCTTGTACGGCCTTGACCTTGACACAAGGCCACTGAACACAGGTATATCTGTAAAGTTCTTATGGATGTCTATCATCATACAAAGTCTAAAACCTCTGGTGTTTGTAGATTACGAGAAAATGCCAATGTAAAATTTTCAAACAGAGAGCTTTAGTGACCTTGACCTTAAGTCAAGGTCATTCAAAATGATATGTTTTGAAAGGTCTTGCGGTTGTCTATCAGCATGCCAAGTTTGGTGTCCCTGCTGTTTGTAGATTCTGAGAAAATGACAACGTTAAAGTTTTCTGGACACACACACACACACACACACACACACACACACACACACACACACACAGACAGACAGACAGACGACGGAGGGTTAAAACATAGACTCCCATTGTTACACAAGGGAGCCAAAAATTCTTTGCCCCAAGTGGGACTCACACCTGACCTCTCACATTGGTGGCAAAGTCTCTTAACCACTAAACCACTGACCGCCCCATGTATAGTATTGTATTGTTAGTGCCCGGGCATATATCTGATAGAATTTGTCTGCTGGGTTCTACCCTATAAAATAGTAAAGATTTGTTTTCCACTAAAAAAAAAAAAAAAAAAAAGATCTTGCCTTCAGACACCAAAGAAACACAGATAAGCACTGCTTGCATTTCTTTTGGTCTTCAAATCTGAGTAAAAATTCCATTTCCTCCACATATTTTTCAAAAAAAAACTTCAGTGTTCATCCACAATTGTTGCCATGTTTGTAACAAGTACACATGCACAAACACACATACACACTCATGAAGAGTTCCAAAAATACAGTAAGATGACAACCAGACAAGAATGAGCCCATGATTTATTCCTTTTTTTTTTCTGTGCGTGACAAAGTGCATGCCAATACACTTTTCATCTGAAGCTAAAAGATAGAACTGTACAAGTATATTACGGTTTAAATGGAATAAAATGCTGTGGTCATCTACAAATAGTAGTTTACATACATTTACATCCATACATCTGCATCCACCCAGCGCACCTTTTACTGTACACAGGTAAAACCAGACCACATCTCTTTAATCAAGGCTCGTCACCTGTCTTTCAACCGTTCACTTTCTCTCTCTCAAAAACCTACATACATCTATTTCACAGAACTGAAACGGGGGCTAGGTGAAAGGTGGGGAATAGAAGAAACATTTCTTTTATCAGCCAAATAGTAGCAAGTTGGTTTTATTTCAAGTCTGCTGCAAGGGGCATAACTCACTCTCCTCTAAATAGCCGATGCCTAAGAATAACAGATTCCTATGTTTGAGCATCTGGGGATACTTTGATCTATTAGCATGGAGGGGGGGGGGGGGGAGAGACTAATTAATCGACCGCACTGCAAGGAAAACAGAACAGGTTTTCCATGAGGTTGTGATCAAGATTTACAGTTCCTAAGAGTTGTTATTATATTAATCTATTGAAATGTGGAGTGTAATTTACAGTTGCAACAGCACTTTATCTGTCTGCCATCTTCACAACTTTATTACATTTATAACAAAAAACAATTGAAATGCGTATAGCAACTGAAGGGACTTCTACCATTAATTTGCTCATCTTTAACCCTCGTGGACTGGTCACACACATACGTGCATGCTCACACATTTTGAAAAATGTTAACTCCATGTACAAATTATTTTTACATACAATAGGGATTGCTAGCATTTCCCTCCACGTGGTTCGAAATAAGTGGGAAAAAGAAAAATGTGAAACTGGATTTTTACGACAGAGATCATGCAAACAAATGAACCACAGCCCGAGAATAAATACCCGATACATGTAATGAAAAACCTCCTGCCCAGAACTACTGAGACAAACACAACTAAAATCTATCCCTACAGGATTTACCAAAGGAGGAAAATATACAAGTGCCCACCCACAAGGTCTTGGCTCGGTTACAAACTTTTGAGGCTGACGGCAACACCTCATATAGATGTGCTCACTTGCAGTAATGTCATCCAAGACTACTGTTCGGTCGAACTGGGACGAGTTGGTTATGGTCACCAGGAGGGTCACACTTAGAAGATTTAAGTTTATTTCCGACTAGGCCGAGTTGATTATGGTCATACAGGAGGTTCAAACTTCGGCATTTCTCCCCCCTCAGTTTCCGGCTGGGCCGAGTTGGTCATGGTCATATAGGAGTTTCAAACTTAGGGTTTTGTTTTGTTTGTTTTTTCTCATCAGTTTCTGACTGGGTCATCAGGAGGTTCACATTTCGAATTTTTTTCCTGGCTTGGGTATGGTCATAATTATAGAAGGTTCACACTTAGACATTTTCTACATTTTCTTAGTGTCGCAAAAGACTTTGCTCGCTTTCTCTTGCCGCCGCCAGACCCTTAACAGACGCCAGACCCTTAATGCCTCTCCGACTTTGTTAAAGATACGATGTTCACACTTAGACTTTTTTTTTTACTTTCCGGTGGGGCCGAGTTGGTTGTGGTCATTAGGAAGTTCACACGTAAACCTTTTTTTTTTAATGTCCCACGAAGATCCGACTGGACCGAGTTGGTTACGGTCATTAGCAGGCTCAGACTTAAACTTTTTGGGGGGTTCCGACTGGGCCGAGTTATTTGTGGTCATTAGGAGGTTTACACTTCGACTTTTTCCGACTGGGCCGAGTTATTTGTGGTCATTAGGAGGTTTACACTTCGACTTTTTCCGACTGGGCCTAGTTATTTGTGGTCATTAGGAGGTTTACACTTCGACATTTTCCGACTGGGCCGAGTTGGTTATGATCGTTAGCAGGTTCAGACTTGACATTTGTTTCTTCTTTCCGACTGGGCCGAGTTGGTTGCGGTCATTAGGAGGTTTGCACTTCGACTGTTTTCCGACTGGGCCGAGTTGGTTATGGTCCGTAGCAGGTTCACATTTAGACAATTTTTATTTCTGGCTTGTTATGGTCGTATAGAAGGTTCAAGCTTAGCCGGACATTTTCTTTCCTCAGTTTCGCAAGCGGATTTTGTTCGCCTTCTCCGCCGCCTGGGTGTCCCGAGCTACGCGCCAGCAGTCACCAGGCCCTTAACAGACGCCAGACCCTTACTCTCCAACCAAAAGATAGCCAGCACCCTATCACAACCACCTCTCATCTCTCCGTGGCTGAGCTGCGCAGTGCGCCGCGCCCCACCATCCCCAGCCATACCGCCATTTTCCCACCAGTCTCTCTTTTCCACCACCGCCGGAAGAGTCTCGGCTTTCAGCGTCGCACATTAACTCAGTAGTGGGCCGAGGTGGCCATGGTAACTAGGAGGTTCGGACATAGAAATGAAATTGACAGTGGGCCGAGTTGGCAATGGTTTTCGGTGGTGGGCCGAGTTGACTCGGCACTTGGTCCGAGCTGACCATGGCCTTGGTCCGAGCTGACCATTGCCTTGGTCCGAGATGACAATGGGGTGGTCCGAGTTGCAATGGGCCGAGTTAACTGGTAACCCTCTCTACAGGGGTTCCCCGTGCTGATGTTTCCTCCGAAACGCTTTTTCAAAATCGGTCTCATTATTTTCTAATGTGACATTCATTGAGTATTAAAAAAATCTCAAAACCGGTATGACGGAAACAGAAGTGATATCTATTGATCTTGACTCATATACTGCTGTATAGATACTTACCTGGACTTTTATTGCTCGGGTCGTGAGTTCGTATCCCGACTGGGGCCAAACATTTGCGCTGGCTTTTTCATCGTTGCCCCATCTTTGATATCACCCGTATGTGGTGGAAAAGGACGTTAAACCCCCAAACACCCACCCAGATACTTACGTAGATTTTCTCTTAGATCTCAGTCCTGATCAGTTGTGCTGCTTGTAGTTGTAGAGCCCACAGTTGTGATTACCCTGCAATGTAGGATAACACAGGGTGGGTGTTTGGGGGTTTAACGTCCTTTTCCACCGCATATTTGGCCCCAGCCGGGATCGAACTCACGACCCGAGCATTAGAAGTCCAACGCTCTACCATTCGACCACCCCGGCTCCCCAGGATAACACAGAGTAGAGAAACGAAAAACTAGACTATTTTCATATAATTATGTGAACAGGTCTGGTGCTTGATTGCATGCTGTATTCAGTCCATACAAATCTGGTTACCCCATCAGCTCAGCAAACTCTAACAATATTTTGACACTTTATGGCCTTCAGCACACTCTGGACTGTGGGCAGACGTCTCTTGTGGAATCAACTGCTAAGCTGAGCTGATCTTTTCAATGCTGTTCAACGGAATCGAAGATTCAGATTTGAATAAATTTCCCTCTGTACATCACATTGCAGGGCCGTAGCAGGCTCCTCAGGATTGGTCCGGCGGCAACCCACACGCCCTCCCATACCCAACTCCTGCCCCAAATGACAATCGTTCATTGCAAAGACACGTAGGGGAAAAAAAAGCCAAAATAATAGAAGCAGCATACAAAATGGAAGGAACAGAAAGTATGGTCGCGCAACATGTTAATAAGCAAAAATATATGAGGTCGTCTCAAAAGGCCGTATATTCGAAATATGTTCTTCGCTCCCCCCCCCCCCCTCCTCCTCTCTCTCTCTCTTTACGGAATTATTGGTCCGGCGCTCGCCGGACCGCCGGACCCGGGTACTCAGTACGGCCCTGCATTGTCCATGAAATTAATACCGTCTTTGGTTTTAGTATCAGCACAGCCACTCCACGCTGGCGAGATGAGAGTGTCTTGTCGAACATAGATCTGCTAAACTGGGATCAGATCAGCGGAAGACGTGACAAGTTTGCGGTAGCCGGTCTTGAAAAAAAATTACATGTCGAGAAAATGACTGGTGTGATTCCGTCTGATGCGGTGACGCAATACACAGGTCACTACACAAAGGCAGGCGCGTAGGAAGATGCTGAGAGGAAGGGGGGCCCACTAAGTCGGGTGAGCCATACGGCCGGGGTGAAGAAGGGGGGGGGGGGGGGGTTGTGTGTGTGTGTGTGTGTGTGTGTGTGTGTGTGTGTGTGTGTGTGTGTGTGTGTGTGTGTGTGTGTGTGTGTGTGTTGACTGCCAAGGATTGTGTCCTGCGACAGCAGAGCAGGGGGTGCCCACCACTGGTGGGCCCCCTCTCCTCTTATCAAAAGCAAGGGGGCCCCAAAGATATTCGGGACCCCCTTCCAAAAATCGAACGGGGGCCTGGGCCTCCCAGGGCCCCCGTGGTTCCTACGCATCTGAAAGGGAGACAGTTTTTGCTAGTGGGAAATAGCTAGTCTAGATTCTGCTAGTGTCGACAGTCAGGCCGTGAAACGAAACATTGTATAGTTTTCAAGGTCTTTAGTGAGACTCGGAAAACGTGTCAACAGAACAGGTTACCACTGACTTGAAGCGTTTTTTCACGATACATAAATATTCCATGTCATGCAAGAATTTTGTCTTGCCTTCTTTTCTGTATCAACAGAAAATAATATACAGTCTACTTCGTTTATAACGTCGCCGGATATAACGTCACCCCGTTATAACGTCACCCAAAGACCGGTCCTGGCCCAATTCCTTCTTTAAAAGACTATTTTAACCTCGGATATAACGTCACCGGATATAGCGTCACCCCGTTATAACGTCACTCATCCATGTCGGTTATAACGTCATACCAATCCCCATGGCAGTTTGCACAATCATGGATTACAGCGGCTTCAGCTGCGGCCTTCAGTTACAAGTCATAGAACCTCACGCCGGATGTGCCCCTCACTCTCTCTACCCTACCCCCACCAACCTCTCCTCCCTCTTCACGCTTACGGAACCTGCTCTGGTTTTCCCCGCAATCTCTGCCCCATCGCACGTACATTTAACGGATGTGACATCACGGTTTGGAAAAATGGCGACTGCTGCTAAGTATGCTGCGAAGAGAGAGTCTCTTTCATTGAAAAAAAAAATGACGTCATCGAAAAGGCTGAGGATAACCCTGCCCTGTCCACGACATCTATAGGTGAATCTTTTGGCATCGCCCGGATGACAATGGCATCCGTTCTCAAGAACAAATTAAAGTACAAGCAGCTGTTTTTCCAGAATGAAACTGATGTTTCCAAGAAGCGAATTTTTGCTGGCAATTTGATGGCGGTGGGGAAGGGGGGAGGGGGTTGATGATTGCGGTGTCATGAACTAAAATCGCTAGATCGATAGATCTGTGCCGCTCTTGTTTCATTGACAATATTTGGATCTGGTGAACATCGCTCACCCTCATAGGTGGTCGTGCCTTTTTTCGGCTCTCTTTTGGTTAATTAATTAACCAACGAGGAGTAATACCATCAACATAATGATGGTTGCCTAGGCACGGTCCCTTCCACCAGATGAGGATGGTGTAAAAATTTTGGGGGGTTTTCTACGCAAAACACGAAATTTTCGGCCTGACATCTCGAGGCGTGCAGTGCGAGACCCACCGGCATCATGGCGCACGGAAAACGCAAGCAGGCACAACAGTCACGAAACGAGTCGAGCAGCCATGATGTGTCAGATTCTGCTGATAAAAGTAAGGAGACTGCCTCTGCAGAGAAGAGCAAAGCGAAGAAACACAGGAGCGAAAGGTCTCTAAGTGCATCTTCAACTATTCGTGACCATTTTCAAGTTACCAGTCGAACGGAAAGTGCAGCAGCCATGGGTGGTGGTAATGACTTACCTACGGCCGGCCAGGTAGCAGGTAGCGTTAGCCTGATGGAGGGTAATATCTCCAATGCAGACCTGTTGAAGGAACTGTATGCCATGTCTAAGAAAATTGACAACCTAAACGACAAAATAGAGGAAATGAGTGGGCAAATCTTCGAGCTGCGTCAAGAAAACGACCAGTTGAAAAGGGACATTCATGCGTGTAGAAAGAAGGAGGAGGATTTGACTCGAATTGCGTCGGAGGCTAAACACCAAGCTGCACTTGCTGACCGTCGAGCAAATGACCTCGAGCAATACACAAGGCGAAATAATATACGTATATTCGGGATTGCGGAGGAGGAACGAGAGTCGCCAGAAAAGTGTGAGGGAAAAGTATGAGGGAAAAGTGCTCATACTTCTGCATGACAAACTTGGTCTACGTGACCTGCACAGTGAGGACATTGAAGCTGCACACCGAATTGGGCCTAAGAGACCACAGGTAGACAACCCTCGTCCCGTCATTGTGAAATTTCTGTCAAGAAAAGCCACTCAGCTGGTTCTCAGCTATAAGAAAAAGCTTCGGGACACTGACTATATGATAGTGGAAGACCTGACAAAGGCTAACTATGACCTGCTCGTAGCGTGCAAGGACCATCCCAACGTACTGTCAGTGTGGTCCACGAGGGGAACAATCTATGCTAAAACTCTTGATCTACAGATTGTGGCTGTCCAGGAACTAGCCGATCTGACAGACATGGAGATCAACATGGACCTGGTCAACACCTCAACGCCACTATATGCTCGAGGCGGTCGCGGAATGAGACGACCCTTTGGATCGAACTTCCGTGGACGTCAGACCAGGCGGTATGGAGAGGTGACTGGCAACTTGCGCAGGGGTGCAATTGCTGGTGGTCAGCGTGGTCAGCGCAGGGGTCAAGTGGGCAACAGAGCTGGTGCAGGAACCTGGCGCAACGACATAGGTGCAGATGCACTTATTAAGCCCTCTCTTCATGTTGTGAATGCTAATGACAGTGCCAGTGACTCTGAAGTAATGGACACTCACCTGTAACAGGGACTGACAATGACACTGTAATGACAGTGCCAGTGACTCTGAAGTAATGGTCATCCATCTACAACAGTGACAGGTAATGACAGCTGTAATTGTGCCAGATAGTGACAGTTCAAAGCTGACAGACTCAGACATTATTGTTGTGAAATAAGGGACACTCAGCTGTCATAGTGTCAGTGACAGTGGAAAGCTGACAGATTCAGATATGTTTTGCTGGGAAGTACAGGACACCCAGCTGTAGCAGTGCCAGGCAGTGACGGCGCAAGTTCGACGGACTCGGATACAGTTATTGGCCTGAAATACATGTAATGGACTGCGAACTGTGAGGGAAAGTGTTCTTCCTTTTTGCACATTTTTTGCGTGTGCCACATGCAGGTAACTTTGGATCTTATAAATTACAGCTTTAGAGATAAAATCACTCATTCATTTATGTCTCTCATGTTTGTGCGGGGTTGTTTTTTTTTTTTTTTTTTTTTTCTTTTTTCTTTTACATATGCAGATGGATATTACATATCATTATTGCTATTATTATATTTCATGTTCACTGTCTAGATAACAGGCCACTACAAAATAGCCAGCAATTACTTATTATCCAGCTGGTTGGGACAAAGTGATCATTTGCTGGTTGAAGTTAGTAGTCTGTCGACAGGCCACGTGCGTTTGTTGTCCCAGGCCGCGTGGTATTGTTGTCCCTGTAACCACGTGATGTACCTCGTGATTGTTTGGACGCATGCGTGCATGCATGTTAAAAATGGCAGAAAGCCGAGACGATGGTAGGCACCGGGTCCTACTAATTACCGAAAACAACCGAAAACGACCGAAAACAACTCTTAATACGCGTAGAACGCAGTTAAAACATAGAAATAACAACACACAAACATGATTAAAGGTGAAAAAAAGAGGCATTAAACTAGTTTAAAGGGAAAAAAAGTGCTTATTCACTCCAAGAGAACACGACGAAATGAACGTGTCTCCCAACCTGAAGGGAAGCGACTCTGGTCCGGACTGGTTATTTTCTGCAATATCACATTTTTTTCCTTTTAGCTTTTTTTAAGGCCACTTTTTTTCACCTTTAATCATGTTTGTGTGTTGTTATTTCTATGTTTGAACCGCGTTCTATCCGTATTAAGAGTTGTTTTCGGTTGTTTTCGGTCGTTTCGTTGTTGTCGGTATTTAGTAGGACAGGTAGGCACCCTTCTTCGGCGACGCGAGGTATTGTTATTGCGCTACTTCGTTTACTCATTCTTTGGCCGATAATTCGGTGACATGAATAGGAAAACAGGCCTACCGTGGTGATGCTAGCAACAGCTGATCTGAATTCCCCCCCCCCCCTTTTTTTTTCTTCCCCCCCCCCCCCCCATCTCTTTTTTTTTTCTTTTTTTCTGGTAGTTGTGTCACTTTTGGTCACACACCCTTCAGCATGGTACACGTAGAGCAAAAATGATAATCTCACAAAAGTGGAACACTTATTGCGCGGCTCTTTAGTTAGTGTGCCACATCGTTTTCTCTTGCTTTTGCCCATAGTTCTGTGCTATGAATAGGAAAACAGGCATGCCGTTGTGTAGTCATGGTTTCCCCTCTCCTGTAATCGAGGGTCATGGCTCTTCGCGTAGGAAAAATTTAACACATTAATATCTCTGTGGTGGCTGGACCAATATTTAAATAATGATAGGATACAAGTGACGCACGCTCCATGAAAATATACACTTTGGCCTTACAAGCTACCGTGCATGATTGAGTGGAAAATGCCCAACTCTAACACTGCGAGCTGAGGTTCGTCTGCTTGGCAGCCATTTGCAAGGTGTCGGCGCATGCGTGCCTGAATAGAAAACCGCGGGAAAAGTCGGAGATTTCTAAAGGTGGGCAGATTAGACAAAAGCTGACAGAGTAACAGGAATTGGTCTAATATCTATTTGTCAGTCTCAAAAACAGTTGGCTGAAAAATCTCACAGGTCCTGTACTGCTTTCTACAAGCTTTTCTTAATAAAAAATTCACTGACTCAGCGAAAAGATCTTTCAACTAAAACGTAAGTCAGTTCAAGATCCCTCGAATCTGACAGGCCGGCATGCTGATTCCTCCCAACCGCATAGCAGAAAGATCTACACAAACACACGAGATTTTTCTTTGATGACTGAACAAAATTTCTGATTACCACTCAGTGATCACTGATGTGTGAGTGTCAGTTTATGTCACTTATGTCTCTCTAGATCTAGATTGTGAGCCGACAAGCATATTCACGTGGAAGGATGGTAGTGAGGAGAAAGAATAAAAGGAAAAAAAAGGGAGCGGAGCGTAAAATACGGCAGGCACTATTACACAGCTGCTGTACTTTTTAAACTTTACAAAATCACTGTCACATATTCCAGTGTGTTAAATTGTACGTGCAGTTTTGCTTTCCAGGGACAAGGTCGGTGTAAACTAGCATGCATAATTAAACGCAAAACGGTATTTCATAATGGAAAACGTTGAATCTGAACACTGAGATGATTTAAGTCCATCCTATACAAATCAAGACTCTCATCTTTTTTATGTTGTTTCCATAGTAATGGAAACAACATAATAGGACGGGCTAAAATTTCCACGTTCATAGGCAAGCATCTGTGGTACAAACGCACGTCACTGCCGATCTCCCGCAGAGACGATTATGCAAGTGTAACTCTGACAATGACGTAAGAAAACCTGCGTCATCGATGCTGGCATGTATGCTGTTCCGAACGCGCTTCTTCTCCTCACTGAGTGCCGTCTGTATGGATGTGTGTGTGTGTGTGTGAATTAATTGTGTCCGGGCCCGTTTCTTCGAAGATACTTAACCGAATGGCTTCAAATTTGGGGTATCCAAATTAATATTATCAAAATGTTACATTAGACGATTCAAGCGTGTGATGATTGCTTAAGTGATTTGGGAGTTATCGCCCTTTTGAGACAAGTTGGTTGTCTTTCGTGTACAGGCGTAATATTTATTTAAATCACTCAATTTTTGGGCAGTAGATAGCTTGAATACGGACTCTGAACAGAGTCACTACTAGAAAATGGTCGCTCTTATAGTTTTCATGTAAACCGAGCCTGAGTTGACATTGCATGTGAACCCAGTTCAGATGCCTATTTCTCCGAAAATACTGAACCGATCGATTTCAAATTTGGGGTTTCTAAATGAATCAAGATTGTTGAATAGAAGGCCCGATCCAGGTACGATTGCACACATGATTTGAGAGTTATCGCCCTTTTATTAAAAATGGCTTTCTGGCGTTTAAAGGCGTAATATTTACCTAAACCACTCCAATTTTGGGACATAGATAGCATGAATACGGACTCTCAACTGAGTGAATTTTGGAGGTTGTCGCTTTTATACTTTTGGCGTAAGCCGTACCTGATGAAAGTGCTGGTGAACACACTTTAGATCTCAAAATCGCTCCTACTATACATAGATAATGAGCCTGGGGTGCCATAAAAAATATACAAAAAAATTAGAAAAATTCACTGCAGCCGTTGTCGTCAGTTGACTCGAAAATTTGTACTCGAAGCACATTTCCTTTACACAAGCCACACGCCTCACAAACATCGCAGAAAAGGCACACGCGCACTGACGCAAAACTGTATCAGCGTCAGTTTGCCGACGTCATGTTTGATTGACGTGGGGGTGTGTCGTCACTTTTCGGAAGTTCTCTATTTGTACACGGGGAAAGCGGGAGTTTCATTGATGTAGTGAGCTTTGTTTTTCCCACCGACTCTCACTCAATAGCATAGTAGAGTGAGAGAACACCACATAGGTCTCAATGGAGCACATGCACAAACGCGGCTCGCGCAAGTCTGCGTGCGTGCGTGCGTGCGTGCGTATGTCTGTGTGTGTCTGTGTGCGCGCGCGCCCAGCAGACATAACACATACAGTGGACTCCACTTATAAGGACATCCGATATAAGAACCATCGCTTATAGGGACACCCCAAAGCAGGTCCCTGCCAAAGTTGTTCTTTGTGATCACTTATTAAAACTCGCATAGAAGAACCCTCTGATATAGGGTTCATCGCTTATATGGACAGCACTTGCTAGGTCCCCACATCAAACTTTCCTCGGATATAAGAACCGCAAGTAGGAATGATCATTTCTAGGAAGTCTGCGATTATTCTATTTTTGGAACCCTCGCTTGTAAAGACACCATCTGCTTGTTCCCAACACGACCTCCCCTCGGATATAAGAACCGAAAGTAGAAGTTATGCTAGCTTCATTTTCGTTTCGTTTCATTTCCCGGAATTTCCAAGAAACATTTCTTCACGGAATTCTGCCTCTGAACTTCACTTACACTAACAACCCGACAGAGAGACAGATGGATAGTGGCAGTGAGTTTGTGGAGTGGGGAGGGGAGGAGCGGGGAGGGGGAGGGGTCGTTAAAAACCGTTATTTTCCCCTGCGAACGCCGTAGACTGGGAACACATTTGAATGTCTGGCCATCTTGTTTTTGGCTCCCTTGTGTAACAATGGGAGTCTGTCTCTGTGTGTGTGTGTGTGTGTGTGTGTGTGTGTGTGTGTGTCTGTCTGTCTGTCTGTCTGTCTGTCTGTCTGTGTGTCCGCAGTAAACCTTAACATTGGCATTTTCTAAGAATCTACAAACAGCAGAGTCACCAAACTTGGCATGCCGATAGACAGCCATAAGACCTTTCAAAATAGATCATTTTGAATGACCTTGACTCAAGGTCAAGGTCACTAAAGCTGTCTGTTTGAAAATTTTACATTGGCATTTTCTTGGAATCTACAAATACCAAAGGTTTTCAACTTTGCATGATGTTAGACATTGATAAGAACTTTACAGATATACATGTATTTAATGGCCTTGTATGAAGGTCAAGGCCAGACAAGCTATTTTCCGCATTTCCGTAGAAAACCTTAACATTGGCATTTTCTCAGAATCTACAAACAACACAGGCACCAAACTTGGCATGCTGATAGACAACCATAAGACCTTTCAAAATATTTAATTTTGAATGACCTTGACGGAAGGTCAAGGTCACTAAAGCTGTTTGTTTGACAATTTTGCATTGGCATTTTCTTGGAATCTACAAAAACGGGAGGCTTTAAACTTTGCATGATGATAGACATTGATAAGAACTTTACAGATGTACATGTATTCAATGGCCTTGTGTCAAGGTCAAGGCTATACAAGCTATTTACCGCATTTCCACAGTAAACCTTAACATGGGCATTTTCTCAGAATCTACGAAAAGCAGAGGCACCAAATTTGGCATGCCTATAGACAGCCGTAAGACCTTTAAAATTATATCATGTTGAATGACCTTGACTAAAGGTCAAGGTCACTAAAGCTGTCTGTTTTAAAATTTTGCATTGGCATTTTCTCAGAATCTACATAAACCAGAGGTTTTAAACTTTACATGGTGATAGACATTGATAAGAACTTTACAGATATACATGTATTCAATAGCCTTGTGTCAAGGTCAAGGCCGTACAAGCTATTTCTGTGAAACCGTAACATTGGCATTTTCTCAGAAACAACAAACAGCAGAGGCGCCAAACTTGGCATGCTAATAGACATTGATAAGACCAATATATCCATACCACTTTAAATGACCTTGGGTCAAGGTCAGTAAAGATGTCTGTTGTGAATTTCAATACTACTGTTTTTGGAGAAACTACAAATACTAGAGGCATTCAACTTGGTGTAATGATAGACATATTTGAATGACCTTGACCCAAGGTCAAGGCCATATAGTCAGTTTTGGGGAAAAAGTGTAACATTGCCAGGAACTAAGAACACCAGAGACACCTTACTTGGCTTGATGATAGATAGTGATAAGAAATTTACAAACATACTCTTTTGAATGACCTTGACCCCTGTCACAAGGGAGCCGTGGAGGCTTTTGCCTCTCTATAGTTTGTTGTTGTTGAAAACTTGGCCAATAAATTTCCTTGTATCCTTGTATTCTTTAAAGTCATTTTGTCAAAATGTGATGGTAACTCTCTCTCTCTCTCTCTCTCTCTGTCTGTCTGTCTGTCTGTCTCTCTCTCATTTTCATTAAGACAGCTATTGTTACATAACTTCTAGAGTTATTTGCATTAAATGTATGTTTCGCGTACGCAAAAGAAGTAAACTATATTGCATCGAGATCAAGCCAACCAGCAAGTTCCACTTCATTGACGCAAAGGCTTAAACAAGCAAGAGATTGCCGTGCACACACACACACACACACACACACACACACACACACACACACACACACACACACACACACACACACACGCACGCACGCACGCACACAGACCATTAGAGGTCGATATACGACTCTTTTTACAGTTGTCCACAATATTTTCTTCTTTCCTTGGTTATAAGAACACACACTAGCACAACTGACCTTATATCCGAGGTATGCTTATAAGAAACCTCGCTTATAAGGACACCCAAATGCTGGCCCCGGCGCTGTTCTTATATCCGAAGTCCACTGTAGTGAAAAAACGTTCGCCGCGCAGACTTGTCTGTTAAACACATTGAGCCGGTATAAATTCGATCTTTACACTGCGCAGCAGCAACACTTCAATTTTCATGGGGCTGCTTTCATTGCAAGAATTGTATCCGAGTCAAAGTTATTACGTCAAATGTATTATGCGTCATCCCAATGAGGAAAACGTCATAGATTTCAAAGAAAACAACTTGACGTCTCTCTTCCAAAACCAAGATTGGTCTGACAAGTCCGGTCAGTTGTTTCCATTCAGAGAGAGAGAGAGTGTAGTGTGTGTGTGTGTGTGTGTGTGTGTGTGTGTGTGTGTGTGTCCTCCCGAATACATGGCATTACAAAAGAACGACCGTGACGACAGCAGGTGATTAAATGGAAACAACATATTGGGCTGGTCAGTGGCCATCTTGTTGTCCCTGTAATGTACCAAGAGCATTACATCTTACATGTTTGGCAGCGTGAGCGGGGAAAACAGCAACATGGTTCAAACTGAAAATGTTGCCACTTCGCATTGTCAGACTCTTGACGTCAATGGCAGTGGCACCATGCGCATCACGTTTGTATGTGGGCACTTGTTTTCAAATGTTTTTTCCTTTGGAGCGAAATGATCCAGTTTGCTGAAGATCAATAAAATTGTATTGATGATCTTTGGTTTTCCCTCTGTTGTTGTTTCTAGAAAGCATTCATGTCTGTGCTTGGGACTGCTGATAAGACAGTCGAAACATGCTTGGTGAGTGGATGAGGATCTTTGTAAATTAGGCTTTTGGTTGTCCTTTGAGTTGGTCAGACCAGACACAGCGAATGGTCAGACATCAGATTCCTGACGGGCGAAGGTTGTCCGATTACATTTAAGACTTTTTTTTTAATGTTTGGCAGATAGTACACATTGTATATTTTAATTCATATACAACTAGGTCTGTTGTACTGCAAACAAAAATGCATACATGGGCACACCAACCGTATTTATTTATATTTTAGTATTACTTGTACTGTTTAATTTTCACACACACACACACACACACACACACACACACACACACACACACACACACACTGAATGAGAAACATCGAAAGACTTAATGTTCAGGTAGTGTATGTTGAAATTTATCAGCCTTGTGATTAGGACATCACTTGGAAGGTCACATTTTTTGTACATTTATTTCTAGACACATGTTGATCAGTTACAACACAAACATTTTGGCCAGTGGGGACAAAGTTTACCATTCAGGTTGGAAACATGACAGCACATGGAAACTGATCAGATTTAGGACTGACCATACAGTAATGTGTCATGGTAAAAACAAAAACAAAACTAAATACCATTTCTTTCAAATGTTACAACAGTGAAACAAGTGCTTGGACAACTAGCAAACTACAGATAACAGAAAATGTATTCCTGAAATATATTCTTTAGATTCTCACTGTTCCTTCAGCCCTAGCCAAGTCAGATTCACACTATATTGTGTCTACTTTGCTTCAGTGTTATAACCTTCAAAATGAAAATGTAGCAGTACAAACAAACATACAACCAACCAGCACACCTACAAACATTTCAAACAGAGTTTAGTACTAAATTTATTTCAAAAAGGTGGGGGCGGGGGTATGGCAGTTTGAATTTAGCGTCAAGTGTCCGATTAGATGAGGGAATTTTGGGACTGAATTTCACTAGTGTCAATACTGGAAAAGGTCTTGTCCTATTACAACCGGCTTTGACATCACCATTATGGTAACAAAAGATAATTTTAATGAGGGAATTTTAGTGTCCAAGATGCCCAGTCTGTAGATCCTGCAGCAGGTTTAAATCCCATGGTAGGCAGGGATATCACTGGCGATTGCTTTCTGAGGGGATTTCATATCGGTTAAACACAGACTTAGGCCAGTTTAAGAATATGTAATCTTTGCTCTTAGTTTGTAGTACATGTACATGGATTCGACACAATAGAGGTTGTCTGGTACGCTTGTTGCTAACTTCAACATTAAAACAAAAAAACAAAAGTGGACCTAACTAAACTTACCACTTGGTGTTGACTTGAATAATCGCCATGTTGAACATGATATCAGATGATGACACATTTGTAAACATATTTGCAGGAGCTGGTTGTTTTGAGCAGGAGCTGGGCCTGAAATAAATGCATACATGCAGATCAAAGTGATGTTGTAACACACACACACACACACACACACACACACACACACACACACACACACACACACACACACACACACCCCACAGATCTGTAAAAAAAAAAAAAAAAAAAAAAATTGTGATGGTGTGCATGGTTTCTCTTCAGTCCTCATTTGTACTGATCTTGCATGATACATGTACTTCATAGACTGTTCAAACACACACAAAACACTTTGGTATACAGCTGACTTGTACTGCAGGCTTACTGAAATAGCTGCTGGTGAGTCTGACATGAGATCTACCTGTACACTGCCTGAGATCATACTTGCAATACCTATGTACAGACCAATGCCACAGCAAAATGCACAGTGTGCCCTGCTTTTCAGTCCCCCCCCCCCCCCCCCAACACACACACACACACACTTCCTGCTGCACCAATGCACACCTATCTGTCTAGCATACTGGTTTGTTCAGTGCTCTGCAATAACATGACAAAGTCCAGGGAAAAGAATATCCCAAGTGTCTATCATGTCACAGTCAGCAGAGGGAAAACACAGTAGGACAATGCTCACCTTCGTAGAATGGCTACTGTCTGTGTATGTGATTATTAAAACTGCTGTGAGAGTTAGAATCTAATGTAGCACTCCCTCCAGTTTTACTCCGTTGCCTCCCAGTACTGCCTCTACTCCATCCCTCTCCAACTTTCCTGGACTCCCTTCACAGTACACATCTTCCACACCCACCGGAACTCGACTGATTAGTGTAGATTGATCACCTCCTCCTTCCCATCATCAGAGTCATTTTCTTCCAATTCTTCTACATGCCCGAAGTAATCAGGAAAACCGCCGTCCAAATCTACGAATCTTGCCACACTCTAATCTTCACTTTCTGCACCATTCCCCGGAATATTGAACAAAATTCCACGATTATCCCCATTACGTAATGATCGCGCCGCCATCTTGTTGATACGAAAATCTAAAGTAGATTTTCAGTCACACGAACATTTATAGAAACTTAAAACCACTAGTAGATAAATATTGCTGTTTGATGTGAGGAGCGAGACCGCGTCCTTCGACTTTGCGAAACTATTCAGAATATCCCAGGTCAGTAAACCACTGAATATTTCGCTAACGTCATATTTTGAGAAAATTGAATTTCGCCTGCCAAAGTCGCTGACGTGTTCTACACTGTTGCTGAGGAAGCAATAGACAAGAAATGCAGTAATTCTGAGTTATACAAACGCCACCAGCGACATTGTGAAGAACAATCCGGGAGCAGTATGTATGTTACTGGTATGAGTGATCGAGTGCGAACATTTCAAGATAATAGATCTGGTTCCTGCCTGGTCTGTATAATTTAGTAACTGCAGACATGTATCCGTAAAGGCTTTCTTTGAAACTTGAAGCAGGCTTTTCAGTTCTAGCATTTAAAGATCTAAAACCACTCTAGTCAATGTCCTAAAATAGTCGGCTGCTAAGACGGTATCAGTGACGCGACGTTACTTTGCTTGTAGACTATACTCACACGCTTCCTTGTCGGACTCAGACGACAATCTCTGTCTAAACTGACAGAGATCATATTGTTTTGAAATAAAGGGGGAAAATGGACGTACAAATACAGTACACTCAAACACACTGCTTACCTTCAACCACGACGAAGAAATCACAGCGCGGATTGTGACTGATTGAGGAAGTATCCGTGTTAGTATCCTTTCGTGAAAAATGTCGCAGGAAAGTGCGCGCGGGTTGGTGTGAGGGCAATTGGGAGATAATTCAAACATGGAAGATAACTCTGAAATAACAATGAGCACTCTCTGGGGCACAGAGTCTTTCAGTGGAAAGTACCTCTGTGCACAGTGGGGAAATGGCGCTCACTGCGCTACCGTGACGGGCCTAAATTGTCTCGGTGCTCTCAAACACAAGGTCGCGCACTATGTCATCCTTGACCAGCTTTGAACCCAGAGGGATCCTCAATGGCGCAAGTGATGGCAGGCTGTCTTCAGAGTGAAAGTAGGCGTGTTTCTGAATCAGAGACATACATAACATGTCTCTGTCTGAACGGACAGATCTATTATTACATTCAGTCCTAGAGCACGGGTGTGTATGCTTTTGCAATCGTCTCTTATTCCACCACAAGGCAGGTACGTGATCGTCTGCACCGTGCAATAATACTTGCCTGTAGAGTGCAACACCCTTGCTAGACTCCAGAGTGCAGTCCCTTTTCGGCGGGGCGTGAAAATGTGACTGCTTACACCCAGCGCCATTTTCAAAAATGGCGAATTTTTTTTTAGAAAAGCAGAGACTTGTGTGTCACATGATTCGATTTGAAACGAAGTCTTGAATATCCGACCACTTTTCGTTTGGGCAAAATCTTTGCCAGCGGACAATTATTGTTGCGCTTTGATGGCACTGTTTACGTGGTACACTGATCCAACAGGATTTGAGTAAACGGCAAGGGGGTTGCACTCTGACAGGCAAGGGTGTTGCACTCTACAGGCAAGTATTATTGCACAGTGCAGACGATCACGTACCTGCCTTGTGATGGAATAAGAGACGATTACAAAAATTTTTAAAAATGGCGCTGGGTGTAAGCAGTCACATTTTAGTAGAGCGGAAAACTTTCTGGGCCCTATACAGTACTCCTCGCTTAAGGTGACCCCCAGGGGACCAAAAATTTTTTTGATCTTATCCGAGGGGCACGCTAAACAGTCCTCTGATAAGATCAACTACCAGTAAAAAACTTGATCTTATCCGAGGAGCTCAATATTTGGCGATTATGTCATTTTTTTCTAATTTTAGACCGAAAGACTTTCCGCCAAAATATGTAATTGTACACACACACACACACACACACACACACACACACACACACACGCACGCACGCAAGCACAAACGAACGCAAATGCATATACCCCCCCCCCCACCCACCCCCCCCCCCCTTTTTATTTTTTTTCCGAACCCTGTGGATCGCCCCTGTTGAGGGATGGTTGCACTGATGTTTCGTGAACAGCAAAAGTACTTCAACTTGCCTTCCGACTAAGCCTAGAAATTAACCAGGTCTCTCGCTCTCCCCCCCCCCCCCCCTCCCCTCCCTCCCTCTCTAACAACATAAGTATCACCACCACCACCATCATATCGCCACATTGCTCCCTGCATTCCAGCTCTTATCTTTCACAAAGATTGTACCAATTTCTAGATCTTAAAGGACCCTGAACGAAATAAGAAATCTTTTGTAAGTATACTCATCTGCGGTAAACTATCTTTATCGTCAGTTCATCAAAAACAAGCCCCCCCCCCCCCCCCCTTTCAGTTTCCATTTTCATTCTTTGGGTATCATCTCGTGGAATAAAAATGAAATAAAAATTCGTCTGTTTCGTCTTCGCCTCGCAGTGCAAATCCGGGTGTTGTTTCCAAGGGAAGCCACTCTCATCACATGGATTTCATCTTAAGCGGTAGTCTTCTCCATTTGGGAACCAAAACGGGGGTGACGTAATCCGAGGTTTTCCCTTATCCGAGGTGACGCTAAGCGAGGAATTCTAAATGGTACAAAGAAGGCTTTTGGCCGGGACCAACAACCTGATTGATCTTATCAGAGGTGTGACCTTAAACGGTAGTGACGTTAAGCGAGGAGTACTGTATAGTGAAACGCCAAACTAGTGATCTTTTTGTGACTAACAAAGGATGGGGCATATGGAGTGAAAGATTGTGAAGTAAAAGAAGGTTTGGTACCATTTTGAGAACGACGGAGGCTGGACAAAATTTGCTGTAGCTGCTTTTGTCAGCTCCGTGAGTGCAGACGAAACAGCCATATTTTTGAGGGGACCAGCAGTTTACTAACATGTTAAACTGCAGTCAGTGCAAAGTTCGAGCAGCCAGTTTTAAAGATATTTTCTAAACTGATTGTACGGCTAAGGAAAGTGTACTTCAAAAAGTTTTCTTTGTATCTGCCAGTAGAGACGCATACAAATTCAAACACGATCGCTGTACGAACGCGATGATCCCTTGGAAGTGTCACGTGACATATTTGGCGCGTACTCGAAAGAATCGCGAAGAACTCGACCTGTTGTTGTTTTAAATTAGCTCGCTTCGTTCTTTTAGGCCTCGATCAAAAGACATTGCGGTGCACATTTGCAGAACTACAATTCTGGTTGACATCCTTATTATTTTTCATAACTTTTAGTTGCTTAATATTTGGAAAGCGGCTTTGCCGGCTGACACATCGCCTGAATGACAAGACTGCGTGCCGAAGGGTTTTGATCTGCAGTATCGTGGGGTCGATAGCAATAGAATCAGCCATGTGAGCAAATGTCAGTCAAATGAGCCATGTCAGTTTCACAGATTTCTTTCAAAAGTCCTGCGTGTGCCAGTACAGATAATTTTTCAGACTTTTAACGCCAGTGCAGCTAAGGGCGAAATCAAAACGACCACTGGAGTGGCTGTGATTTCATCACATAAAGATGTTTATCAACAAATCTATTCGTTTATTCTAGCGCAAACAAGACACATTATCGTGGGAAAAGACGTGAGCACTAGCAGAAATTATTTCTTTAAACTGAAGAACAACACCTAACCCTACTCCCATCCCTACTTTGTCGCGCATATGCAGCACGTGTCAGCCGGGCTCCGTCTCACAGTGTGTGTGTGTGTGTGTGTGTGTGATGTGATAAATCAGCAGCTTCAGTTCTGGAAGTTTGTCACTGGATAACTAAAAAAAAAAAAGCAAACAAAAAAGGCTGCAGTATAGAAAAAGGAAAGCAGATGAAAGTACTTGTGTGTGTGTGACACATTCCTATTTAATTTCACTGATTGGTTTAGGGCACAACAGAGTTAATAGATATCTGATACCCTTAGTATAGCTGTCAGCTGTTTGAGAATGCAAAAGTGATTTTCTCAGTTGAAATATTTGCATTGAAGCTAGGTTGGCCGGGGCATACTGTCCTTGCTACCGACAGGTAATCGCCTCCACTGGGATGGGCATAGACATCTGTCTGTCTGTCTGCATGTCTGTCTGTCTGTCTCTCTCTCAGCTTTGTTTATCCACAATAACCGCCTTTAAATACTCAGTTGAAAGAACTGATTTACATGTAATCATAAGTTCCATAAATTGAATGCTTCAGGACCTAACTGACTTTTCAAATGAGTATAGTAAAATTGTTATACAAAACCTTCAGTAAAGAAAAAAAAATCAGAAAAAAATCACTGAATTGAAGGAAAGTGGATGGCAGTGAGTGCTTTCATGTTTCACAGACATATTATTTAATTTCATTACTTGAGCAGGGCAAAACAAATGCAGAGCTAACACTACGGATATTGGATACACTGTTCAGCTGTTTGTTATCAACCACATTAATGCGAAAGTGATTTTCCACATAAAACACCCCTGTGTGTAGTGGGTAGAAGGGTGTGTGAGAGGAGGGAGGGGGATGTTGGTGTTGGAGGGGCCCATTTCGTCCACAGCATCATAGAAGGTCATTTGATGGGAGAGACCTGGAGAGGGTTCACCGACGGAAATGCAAACAAAACAGTCAATAGAAGGTGACTGTGGTGCATGTTGTCAGTAACTGCTGAAATTCTAACTTTTGACAAATGCAAACAACAGAAATGTCACATGGAATACACGTTTCACGTGTACAGCAGCAGTGGAGGAAATCTGTGTAATAAGTGTCCACCACCTACATAGAACTGAACACGGCAGTGCATACTCTTTGAAACTTCATTTCCGTGTTCCAGTGTCATTAAGTACTCTACAATCTTCTATGTTTGGTAAACTGTTTATGGTGAGTCTCAAAACCATTTATTATTGTAATAGGCTTATTGTATATGGATGTACATATGTACCACTGTTCTACATGTAGGTACCATATGTACCACAGGCACTGTTCTACATGCAGGTACCATTTCCGTATCCACTGCCTTAGATCTGCCCTACTGACTTAAATTAGCACTTGTATTCGCATTGTGAGAACATGCAATGTCAAAGAAATTACTTCTAAGATATTGTTAGAGCCCAGGATAGTCAGCTTCTGCTGATCAAAAGATTTTAAAATGATAATAATGATTTATGTAGAGCGAATAGGCAGAAAAAGTATCATAATGATTTGTGATAGTACATGCAGCATGTCTGAAAAAAGGGAGATTTTATTCAGGCGACTCAGTATTAGAAAACAAATAGCAATGAAAAGTGAACTTACTTGAAAGGAATCAAATACATGTACATGGAGTACAGCAGAGTCAGACACAAACGCCATACTGTTTGTCCAACCAGAGAACAGTGCTATTTATTTTATTTTATTTTTTAAATGATTTTTTTTAAATTTTATTTTATTATATTTTATTATTATTTTTAAATTTTATTATTTTATTTTATCATTTGTTATTTTATTTAATTTTTAAATTTCAGTTTTGTCATGAATGTTTTAAATGGGTTTGGATCTGTTAGTCGTTCAGGGAATAAATGCCTCATGCAAAATGTTGTAAAGTCTCTACTTGCTTCCATGTGCAGACATGTCAATGTGAAGTAAGGGGTTGTTGAGCAGCTTCTATTGACTCACCCAAAACCTTATGGGTTATGTTCTTCATAATTAAATTGTCAAAACACAATCCAGTATCCTACATTTTGACAGTGAGAAATGAAAAGTCCCTGACACTCCCTCACCTCCCCCCCCCCCCCCAACACCACCACCACTACACACACACACACACACAGAGTATCCACTCATTATTTTATTTTATTTTATCAGGAATGTTTTAAATAGGTAAATCTTTGATAGCAGTAAGTCATTAAGGAAAACAGTGCTTCATGTAACATGTTTCAAAGACAATCACCAAACCTCTATTACTGTATTCACTTGTTCCCATGTTCAGTCATGTGTCAATGTGAGGACAGGGGATTTAGAGCAATTCTTATTGACTCAGCTAGATCCTTGTGACTTGAGTTCTTCATAATCAATTTGTCAAAACACTATCCAGGATGCTAAATTTTGACAGTGAGAAATGAAAATTCACTGACTGCTCTTGTATAAGATTTGTACTGCTGGTTTCTTGTTAATGTTTTCATTACATAGTAAAAGAAGGTGATTGCAGTATTTCTATAGGCGGTGGTTAATTTCCCTTAAAAACCTGTGGAAGATTGACCCTCACCTATTTCGCCCCCTTGAGTCATTTATGTGATGGCAAAGAAGCCCATCATGTTCATTGTCTTTACTGGACCAAACTGCTGCTACAACAGAACAGAAGGCTGACAAGGAGATTTGGCCTAGTGGTCATGACAGGTCCTGTCAGGTTTGGGACTTTTACATTCTAAAGCAAAGTCCAAAATCAATGCTTCATTGTCCATGATGCCTGCCTCAACTTTATATCAAGTGTTTATGTTCAGGATCTGGGAGGGATGGTAGAAAGGAAACAAATAAATATACTTTGCAGAAAACGTGGTGGTGGTGGTGTACAAATGCCCACATGCTCCCCCCCCCCCCCCCCCACACACACACACACACACTCGGTCAATCAATCAAGCAGTGAGATGATCTTCAGTGCAAAAAAAAAAATAAAAAAAATCGTCAAGTCAGAAAGTCAGAGCATACTTTTAGTGATCTAGGTGACTGACAACGACTGGTGTACTTTTCAGGAAATAAAACTGACTGGTTGGGTTGCAACACCGTAACTTGACCACTCGATGAAATAGAAAAAAAAAAAAGAAGAAAAAAAAAAGTCATTTTATTTCCAACATCTGGTTGGGAATATAGTATCTGCCGTGTGCGCTGTCCTCCCCTTTCCTACCTTCCCGTGAGGAAAGGAACTCAAGAAACCTAACGATGGAGTGCACGCTAATTGAGAGTAAAACTGATTCGGGACAGTCGGCTCAGTTTGTGGCGTTCTTTCAGTGATGAGTATCATACATGGACGCGTCGTGCCCCACAGCAGTAATAGTGGAAAAGGTGAGGTCGGTTACCGTGCACTCCCCCGGCGACTCTATGAGACCAGTTTAAAAATGAACCTTGGGGTGTGCTGAGCACATTAGATCATTGTTCCCAAAAATCGGCAGGGTTGCACCAAGAGTTACAGCCCTTTAAGTGAGGGTACAGTCCGCGCTCACTGACCACACGCACCATAATGCATTGACAAGCAGTGATTTCAATCACTCAAAAGTTTCCCTTATATTTCACAATATAAATAAGACCATGTATGACTATGTTTATAAACGTTTCTTGTCTTCAATAAAACAAACAAAAACAAAATACAGCTGGATACTGCTTCACAGTGTTGGTTGACGTAAGCCAAGTATTCCACCAGTGGGGAAAGTCTTGAATGGAGGGAGACAATGCCTTGTTCTCTTTCCTTGAGTCTAATGCATCATATCTGTGTGCATTTCTTTGTCTCCTATACCGTAAGTGGGGTATTCTGGTTATTTCAAACTTGACTGTGTCCTTCTGCAATGTGTCTTGGTGTCACAATATCAGTTTTAACCTCCTACCCCCCAAATTGTCAAATTACAAGAAATCTCTCTTGTGGATTATCCCAAGCAATGTTTTGCCAGTAAAACTACTATCAATGAACACGTTTTCAGAGAAAGTGTTAATCTCTACCAGAACATGTGAAAAAACGTTAGGTACAGTGCATCTAAAGCAGCCCTTAAAGGCAATATCGTTGTTTCAAATCGTGATAAAATCAAACAGAACTGCTCTTTTCTGTTTTCTGAAATCAAATATGTTACATCTGTCGGCATTTCTTTGTCTCAGAGAAACCAGGCGGGGTATGTTGGTTATTACAAACCTGATTATTTGATGCTGCAATGTGTCTTAGCGTCACAGTGACCGATTTAAGCTCCCCACCCCCCAAAATGTTGAATTACAAGACATGTCTGTAATGGTAACCCCAAACGATGTTTTACCACTAGAACTACTACAAATCAACATATCTTCAGAGAAAATAACATTATGCACCAGAAAAAAAATGAAAAAAGTCGGATATGGTGCATTAAAACTTGCGCATCACTGTTAATTGCGTGGTTTCAAGTCTTAATAGAATCAGGACATTTTTTGCCATTTTGTCGACAAGGTAAAGCTGGTAACCTGGAAACCGGCCCCAGCGACTCTATTAGACTGGTTTAAAAATCAACCTTACGGTGTGCTGAACACATTAGATCATTGTTCCCATAAATCCGTTAGCTTGCACCAACAGTTACAGCTCTTAACGTATATGACCCCCATACGCACTGAAGACAAGCAACAGACTGCAATTGACAGACACGTAATTTCAATCACTCAAAACAATTTGTCTTCTATTTGCCAATACAGATCAAACCATCCATGGCAGTGTTTATATGCGTCTCTAGTCTGAAATAAAACAAACAGAAATGAAATACAGCCGGATACTGCTTCACAGTGTTGACTTACGTAAGTCTAGTTTTCCATCATTGCAGAAGATCGTAGATATACGGAGAAAATGCCCTTTTTACTCTTCTTAACTCAAACGCATCAAAGCTGTCAGCAATTCTTTGTCTCAGGTACCAGCAGCGAGGTATGTGGAATATTTTGAACCTTATTCTGCGGTGCTGCGATGGGTCTTGGTGTCACAATATGAGATTTAACCTCCTACCCCCCAAAAATGTCAAACGACAAGAAATCTCTTTGTGGATAACCCTAAGCAGTGTTTCGCCAATGTAGCTGCTACCAATCAACACGTTTTCGTACAAAGTAATAATATCCACCCGAACATGTGAAACTGTCAGGTATCGTGCATTAAAACTAGCCATTGAAGGGAATTTCGTTGTGTCAAATCTTGATAAAATTAAACAAAACCTACCCTCATCTCTTTTCTTAAATCAGATGCCTTACATCTGTTGGCATTTTTTGGTATCTGAAGACCCCGGGGAGGTGTCTGCGTTATTTCAAACCTTGTTATTGGATGCTGCAATGTGTCATGGCATCACAGTATTGGATTTGAGCTCCTCACCCCCAAACACTGTGATGGTGAAGTATAAGACATGTCTGTTAATGGGTAAACACAAGCGATGTTTTACCAACAGAACTACCACACATCAACAGGCCTTCAGAGAAACCGATAATATGCTCCACACAAAACTAGAAAAGTCAAGCAAATAGCATTAGAACAAGCACATCATGGCAATCGCGTTGTTTCAAGTCTTAATAGATATAATAGATATAAGGAATACAGTCCGTTTCTCTTTTCCTAAATCCAGTGTATCCTATCTGTCAGAAATATTTTGTCTCAGAGAACCCATGTGTGGTATCTGGGTTATTAAAAACCTGGTTATTGAATGCTACAATGTGCCAGGGTTTCACAGTATTAGATTCAAGTTCCTACCCCCCATCATTTTTAAGCACAGGACATGCCTTTTATGGATACCTTCAAGCGAAGTTTTACCAACAGAACTATTGCGAATCAAAAGTTCTTCAGAGAACAGTTATATGCTCCATGCAGAAGTGGAAGAGGTCGAGTAGGTTGCACTTAAACTAGCACATCATTGCACTCTCTTTGTTTTAGGTCTTAATATAATCAAGGAAAAAAACACCATTTTCTCTTTTTTACATCAAATGTATCATATCGGTCAGCAATCCTTTGTCTCGGAGAACTCAAGCGGGGTATCTGCATTATAACAAACATGGTAATTTGATATTGCATTGTGCCTGGGATTCACAGTATAAAATTTAAGCTCCTACCCCCCTCCCCCCCCCCCCCCCCCCCCCATCATGTCGAAGTACAAGACATGTCTTTTATGAATACCTTCAAGCAATATTTTACCGAAAGAACTACTATTAATCAGATCATCAGAGAAAATAATGAATTGCTCCAGACAAACGTTGAAAAAGTCAGGTAGGATGCATACAACTAGCACATTACCTACGGCAATCTCGTATTATCGTCTTAACAAAATCAAGGAAAAAACGTCAGTATCTCCTTGCTAAAATGAAATGTACCATATCTGTCAGCAATGTTTTGTCCTATAGAACTGAAGAGAAGTCTCTGGGTTGTTTCCAGCCTGGCTCTATGATGCTGAGACGTGTCTGGGTGTCACAGCATCAGATGTAAGTTCCTCCCTCCCAAAACTGTTGAATTTCAGGAGGACATCTCTTATATGGTTAGTTCCAAATCCAATCGATGTTTTGCAGCGCGATAGCTTCAATGCACCCCACCTGACGTCTACTGGTGTATACCATTACGTTTTGTGATAATGTGTTGATTGGTAATAGTTTTATTCGTAAACATCGGTTGAAGATACCCACTAAAAACATTATTTGTACTTTGACATTATGGGAGGGAGGAACGTAGATCTTATACTGTGACATCCAAACAGATCTCAGCATAACAAAACCAGATTTGAAATAGCCTAGAGACTTCACCTGGGTTAAATGAGACAAAATATTGCTCACAGATATGGTGCATTTGATCTAAGAAGAGAGAAAATGAAGTTTTGCCTCTAAATTTATGAGGCTTCTATCACTAAAATTGCCATGACATACTAGGTTTGATGCACTTCACCAGCCGCTTTTCACATGTTCTGGTGCATATCATTACTTATTTATGAAAATGCGTTGACTAGTTGTAGTTTCATGGGCAGGACACCGCGTGTGGTTATCCACAAGGAGACTTCTGGTAATTTGAAGTTTTGGGGGGATAGGAGCTTAAATCTAATACTGTGACACCCAGGCATGTTGCAGCATCGAAACAACAGGATTGCAATAACTCAGATACCCCACTTGCAATCTCTGAGACAAAGAATTGCTGACAGATATAATGCATTCGATTCACGAACAAGAAAAGGGCAGGTTTTGTTTAATTTTATCAAGATTTGACACAACGAAATTCCCTTCAATGGCTAGTTTTAATGCACGATACCTGACAGTTTCACATGTTCGGGCGGATATTATTACTTTGTACGAAAACGTGTTGATTGGTAGCAGTTACATTGGCGAAACACTGCTTAGTGTTATCCACAAAGAGATTTCTTGTCGTTTGACATTTTTGGAAGGTATGAGGTTAAATCTCATATTGTGAAACCAAGACCCATCGCAGCACCGCAGAATAAGGTTCAGAATATTCCACATACCTTACCATTACAGACATGTCTTGTAATTCAACATTTTGGGGGGTGGGGAGCTTAAATCGGTCACTGTGACGCTAAGACACATTGCAGCATCAAATAATCAGGTTTGTAATAACCAACATACCCCGCCTGGTTTCTCTGAGACAAAGAAATGCCGACAGATGTAACATATTTGATTTCAGAAAACAGAAAAGAGCAGTTCTGTTTGATTTTATCACGATTTGAAACAACGATATTGCCTTTAAGGGCTGCTTTAGATGCACTGTACCTAACATTTTTTCACATCTTCTGGTAGAGATTAACACTTTCTCTGAAAACGTGTTCATTGATAGTAGTTTTACTGGCAAAACATTGCTTGGGATAATCCACAAGAGAGATTTCTTGTAAATTGACAATTTGGGGGGTAGGAGGTTAAATCTGATATTGTGACACCAAGACACATTGCAGAAGGACACAGTCAAGTTTGAAATAACCAGAATACCCCACTTACGGTATAGGAGACAAAGAAATGCACACAGATATGATGCATTAGACTCAAGGAAAGAGAACAAGGCATTGTCTCCCTCCATTCAAGACTTTCCCCACTGGTGGAATACTTGGCTTACGTCAACCAACACTGTGAAGCAGTATCCAGCTGTATTTTGTTTTTGTTTGTTTTATTGAAGACAAGAAACGTTTATAAACATAGTCATACATGGTCTTATTTATATTGTGAAATATAAGGGAAACTTTTGAGTGATTGAAATCACTGCTTGTCAATGCATTATGGTGCGTGTGGTCAGTGAGCGCGGACAGTACCCTCACTTAAAGGGCTGTAACTCTTGGTGCAACCCTGCCGATTTTTGGGAACAATGATCTAATGTGCTCAGCACACCCCAAGGTTCATTTTTAAACTGGTCTCATAGAGTCGCCGGGGGAGTGCACGGTAACCGACCTCACCTTTTCCACTATAACTCAAACCTCAGATATATGCTTTTTTCAGGGGAAAAAATAATAATGCCAAATGGTTTTATTACCGTTAGACCTACTGGAGTAAAACTGGTTTGGAATTCGCGTGGATTCACCACGTTTTTACAAAGTTGAAACCCCCATGGATTGCGGAGCCCACCGTATAGCCGCCATCTTGTTTCTAATGTCAACATGTAAATCCGATCGTCTTTGACCATTAATTGTTCAATATATTTACTTCTGAGTATTTACTAAGAAACTTTTTATTCCAAAAACGCGTGAAGTTGCTACAAATCTGAAAAATACTCAGTTTGGTTGGATTTATTTACAAAATCTGCGACCAGCGATACGTTCTTTCCATCAAGAGCTCCAGTAAGGGAGGCAATTTGTGACTGGTTCCCGACCGCTCGACTCTCCAAAAATCCTTTTCTCACATATTTTGTCCAGCCTGACCACATTTCTTATACTCAGATTTATAAACACTAGGTACTTCTAATTTCTTCGGAACCCTCCATCCTTTGTTAGTCACTTGACGGATCACGTATCACTCCACCGATTGCGTTTTCCGCTCTACTATTTTCACTGACGCCCCGCCGAAAAGGGACTGCACTCTGGAGTCTAAACAATGAGTTCATTCCCTTCAGTTTTCGCCGTGCGCCATAAGGGATCCCATTCTAACTTCCGCAGACGGCCGGTTGAAGCCGTGAACATTTCAATCAAGTTCAGCTATAAACATCATCGTACAGCTTAGGTACGCTGTCAGTTTTCTTATATTAGCCTGACGTTTTCCTGTGCCATAGCCACCACGAAAAAAATGTAGCCACCAAAAAGTTTCTTCGCTTGGATCCCTGACCCAGGATGTGTCTTCCCCGAACACTCATGGGTTAGCCCGGACTAGCCGTTGTGATACTAGCAACATCCTAGGATCTGAATCCACGGGGGTTTTTTTGTTGTTGTTTTTTTGCGGTCACTGTTGGTCATGACACGCTTTTCAGCATACTACTGGTAGATCATTATGATCACCTCACTAAAGAGGAACATCACGGATCTATTTAGGGTCCTGGGGAACATCTACAGGGCGGCTTGCTCTTTTAGTTGGTGCATTGTGTTCTTTTTGGATCCTCATGGTGGTGGTCTCCATTGTCAGTCATGATTTTTCTTTTTCTTTTTTTCTTTTGTTCTTTTCCAACTTATTATTATTACTTCTCTGTTTAGTTTTTGTATATCTGTACATTTGTTTGCTTCGCTTTTTTTATTGCCTGTACTTGGTGAGAATACCTCACGTTTCAGTTTTTGTATATCTGTACATTTGTTTGCTTCGCTTTTTTTATTGCCTGTACTTGGTGAGAATACCTCACGTTTCAGTTTTTGTATATCTGTACATTTGTTTGCTTCGCTTTTTTTATTGCCTGTACTTGGTGAGAATACCTCACGTTTCAGTTTTTTGGCCGTCTCCTTTGACTTACATCATTCTATTCCTACTTGTTTTTGCTCTTTACTGTCAGTCACCACATGCCTTTGTTGCTGTTATGGCTGCGAATACGTCTACTAATCCCTTCCCCTTTCAGTCAGTTTGTTCCCTACACTTCATGGATTTTTGAGTGTGTATATAGGGGTGAGTGAGTGTATGTATGTGTGTGTGTGGGGGGGGGGGGCATTGTACTCATCATGTTACAGCTAAGGCAAGCAAATTTGCTCCATGGTCATTGTATGTAGAGATGTATGTAATAATGCCCTTCTAGTTTCTTTTTACTCTAACTAGTCTTCGCTGCCATGCTTGACTGTTTGGTTGGCTTAGCTTTTCATAAGTGTCCGTGTACAAAAACTTGCAAATACTGAGCAGTCTTATTTTGTCTCGTCAGTCGGTTCTGCTCCTTATACATTATGTATGGGGGTATGCATGTGTGGGTGTGTGGGTATATACATGTGTGTGTATGTATATATATGTATATATATGTATGCGTATGTATGTATGTACAGTGTATATATATATATATATATATATATATATATATATATATATGTGTATACATGTGTATGTGTATGCATGTGTGTGTATATAGGTGTTATTTTTATTTTTTTTTTAGTCACCTCTCTTCTCATATTTTGGTACTTGTCATCCTTTACAGCTGAGTGCTCACGTACTGCCCCCCCCCCCCCCCCCCCCCCCTGTTGTTTGGTATGTTAGGATGGGTTCTCTTCTTGGTGGCTACAGCTTTTTACTGGCTGCCTATTTACATTTACATTACTGTTTTGAGTAGTTGGCTCCAGGAGCGTCTTAGTGCTGGCCTCATGCCATGAAGTGGCTTTTTTTTTTTCTCTTCCCCCTAAAAAACCATGCAACACATCCATTATTCAGTGAATTTTTCCTCCTCAGCCCTTTTTTTTTTTCTTTTTTTTTTTTCTCTCTTTCTTTTTCTATTTTATCTATTTATTTATTTTATATCTTTTTACTTATTTATTTTTTGTTCTTTTTTCAATTCTACTTTTTTTTTTTTTGGTTTCCCCCCCCCCCCCCCCCCGCTCCCCCCTCTTTTTTTTATTTTTTATTTTTTTTATTTTTATTTTTTCTCTTTCCCCAAAAGCCTGCACTGACTTACGTTTAATTCTTCAATGTGTACATGGATGTTTTATCTTCATTAGCTTCATGTCGTGAGGTCATCTCTGGGTGAACACCCATTCCTCCGTGGAAGAGAGCGATATGTTCCCATCTAATGTATTTTTTTTCCCTTTTTTCTTACTGTTTTCACTATCCCTGTGTCCTTTTTGGTCCTTTATTCGTGTTATTTGTGCTTTGCTGGTTTGACAACTTACTTGATGGCCTTACTTGTTTGCCTCTGTGGCCCCATGGGCTCGCCTTCACGCGGCGGGGCTGATTTCGCCAAGCTTGCCCACCCCTTTTGCTCTTTCTTTACTCTAATTTCTGCCTCCATCGGTCCATTCACCTGTCTTTTGCTCTCTTAAAATCTCCTCCGGGGGGAGGTCAGTAAGCGGGTGTCTGCTGACCCTTGGTCCAGTGAGACATCTGAGGGTCATTTCTGAAGGCCGACTTCACTGGATTCCCCCCACCTGGTCTTCAGCCTGGCGGGCTTTGTTCGCAGCGCCCTGCTGGTGCTGCTGAACACCCGTCATGTTGAAGACCTTCACAACGCACCCCTCTCTGGTGCGTTGTTTTCCCAAACCGCCTCACGGCGGGGAGGTTCCGTGTTGGAGCGGTCTGTTCTCCAACTGCCTCCCAGGCATGTTGTCTTCATTGGCAACTAAGGAATTTTCCTTCCTACCTCTCTTTCTATCCCTCACCAGCCCATTCACCTGTATCTTTCTCTTTAAAACCTCCCGAATTTAGCCGCTCTGTCCTTCCTCTCTTCTCTCAGCTGATTTCTGAGTTCGGCCCTTTCATCTATATTTCTTCTTTTTAACCCCTCACTTACGTCTGCACTACCAGTGGTTAGGAATAAGTGATGTTGGGCATATGCTGCGAATTGGTTTATTGCGCCTAGGAGATGATACGTTGCAATATTTGCTGTATATGCGCTTAGTATTTATCTTTGTTTTACCTCGTTGTAATTGTCATTTGTTTTCTACGCTTTTTTGTAACCGGGGGTTCGAGAAATTAGCATGAAGGTGCAGCGTCTCCTGCATGTCCTAGGTTTATATAGCCCCGTAGACCAGTTTGCACCCTTTGTCCAACGTTACATTTTTGTTATTTTCATGTAGTGCAGGCACACTCAGCCGCGAATTAGTCTTTGTGGCTTGCGCGGCTTTAAGCCCTAAAAACTCACTCACTCACCCTTTGCCTCTGTGTTGCCTAGTTTATACCTGCTGCTGCTGTGAGTATTGTGCTTGGAATGTTTTGCTGTTTTCTCTACCATCTGGGCTCAGTATGAACATGATTAGATTTGTGAACTTGACAGCAAGGTGGTCCAAAGTCTGTTCTGTCTATAGGACCTATCCTCATGTACTGATGATTGATGTTAATGTGCGTGGGATGCCTAATATTCCTAGCCATATAAAATGGCAAATGATAGTCCCATAAAGATATGCTCATTCAACACCAATGGACTTGGTGAGTACAAAAAGAGAAAGGATGTATTCAACTTTCTCCGGCAACAAAATGCATGTATATATTTCTTGCAGGAAACACACTTAAAAACAGAAATGGAAAGTATTACAAGATCTATGTGGGGTTACGAATGTATCCTTAGTGGTAACAATACTAACAGTAAGGGGGTTGCTATATTGTTCAACAACAACTTTGAGTATAAGCTGCATGAAGTAATCCGAAGTGATGATGGTAGCTATATTGTGTTAGATATTGATGTTGCTGGAAAGCGCATGACACTTGTAAATGTGTATGGGCCGAGTAACATGGACTTGCCGGTCTTTTTTGATGCCATTTGTGAGCAAATGGACCGCTTGGATAATCAGTACGTTATTATCGGCGGAGATTGGAACGTAGTCCTGGACGCTAGCAAAGACACTTTCAGATACAGGAACGTCAACCGACCCCAGTCCATGAAAAAAGTGCATGATATGATAAATAATTATGCCTTAGCTGATGTATGGCGGGAGCTTAATCCTGGCAAAAGACAATACACATGGCGGCGTTTCAATTCAACTCAGCAGGGCAGATTGGACTACTTTCTGGTCTCTGAATGCCTACTGTTAGATGTATCATGTACGAAAATTGAATCTGGTTACCGATCAGATCATTCATTGGTCTCTGTCGAGTTCTCATCACAATGTAAACAGAAAACAAAGTCACTTTGGAAGTTTAATAACTCTTTGCTTAGGGATAAAGAATATGTTGATATGGTCAAAAAGGTCATCTTAGAACTGAAAAGGCAGTATGGCATTGTAGTGTACAACATGGACACAATTTCGGACATTAGTAACCATGACATTCAATTCACCATAAATGATCAGTTGTTTTTTGAAATGATACTTCTGGAAGTGCGGGGCCGGACAATCTCATATGCAAGTTTCAAAAAGAAAGAAGAAAATAATAAAGAGATAACACAACAAAAAACCATTACTGAATTAGAACTAAATGTAAATGAAGATAATGTAGACGTTCTTGAGAACAAAAGAGCTGAACTTGTAGAGCTGCGTAAGAAGAAAACTGAGGGCGTAATTGTCCGATCCCGTGCAAAATGGATCCAAGATGGTGAAAAAGCTACCAGATACTTCTGTAGCCTTGAGAGTCGGAATTATAATCAGAAGTCCATGAATTACATCGAAAAAAAAAATGGTGAGGTAGTCCATGATCAGAAATCTATTGTTGATGAAACTCAGCTCTTCTATCAGCAACTGTATGCCTCGAGAGAGGCAGATATTGTGGATGTCGACCTTTCTTCCACAGTTTTTGCACCGAAGCTATCGGAAGAGTTAAGTGCCTCCATAGAAGGCCCCATTTCTGTCCAAGAAGCTTTTAATGCACTGAAACATATGAGCAATAATAAGAGTCCAGGCTCAGATGGCTTTACAACAGAATTCTTCAAATTTTTTGGGATGGACATTGGTATTTTCTTGGTCAGATCTATCAACTATGGTTTCTGTCAAGGTCAAATGTCAACTACGCAACGTCAAGGTGTCATAACATGTGTCCCAAAGGAGGGAAAAAACAAGAAATTTCTAAAAAAATTGGCGTCCTATCACTCTATTAAATACAACATACAAGATTGCCTCTGCCTGCATCTCCAACCGCTTAAAGACTGTACTCCCAAGCATAATCCATGAGGACCAAAAAGGCTTCCTAAAAGGTAGATATATAGGTGAAAATGTACGACTTTTATATGATGTTCTGGCTTATATTGAAATGCATCAGATGCCTGGCCTTTTGCTCCTAATTGATTTCGAAAAAGCATTTGACAGTGTAGCCTGGTCATTTCTTAAAAAGTGTCTCGACTTTTTCAATTTCGGCCCAGATATGAAAAGATGGATATATACTTTTTAAAATCGTGCGTTGCAGTAAATGGCTCCTACTCTAGCTGGTTTGAGATAGGAAGGGGCTGCAGGCAGGGCGATCCCAGTTCGCCCTATTTATACCTGATCTGTGCGGAAGTTCTCTCTTCAATGGTGCGCCAGAACAAAGACATAAAAGGTATTAAGATACAAAATGTAAATGTTCTCCTCTCCCAGTTTGCAGATGACACATCTCTGTTCTTAGATGGCAGCCAAAAATCGTTTAACCTTCGCACGACGTCGCTATTTACTACACACGAAGGACATCGTGGGGCCGTGCGGACCCATACTTCTCACAGAGGGAAAAAATGTGCATACCCTTCCGAAGACGTCGTGGGGCCGTGCGGCCCCATACTTCTCAAAGAAGGAAAAACGTGCATATCCTTCCCTAGACGCCGTGGGGCCGTGCGGACCCATACTGTAAAAATGGTAGTGGAGAAAGGTAGTTTACAGTAATGACGATCTGTTTGTAAAGGGAGGTGTGGGGAGGGGGAGGGTGTTAATGGGCAAATGTCAAAATTTGTAACAGAAAAGAATTGTTGTTGTTTGTTTCGGTGAATTTAAGGAATAACTTGAAAAGGCCCCCGAGTCTTTCTGGTGCCGAACTTAAAGTATTGTGTACTCTGTGTGTGTGTGTGTGTGTGTGTGTGTGTGTGTGTGTGTGTGTGTGAGAGAGAGAGAGAGGCGTGTGTGTGTGAAGTGATGTGCCAGCACCCAGCGAAATCAAGCTTGCGGTGCTGGAACCTGCGGAATTTGAGACTAGATCTAATGCTTGGATCCAATGATGCTTTCGGTTTTCACAAATCCGGGAACTGGCATGTCGTCATCACTTCATCATGGCGGAGAGCGATAAACGTGGGACGGAGAGACCAAATATATTTGATGCTCTTAACACAGCTGCTGGTGACGCTGAAGACATTTGGCATGGTGAGTACAGAATGTTTGGTTTCAATCAAAGAAAAATATCAGTGGCTATGGCGATGGCAAAAACTGACTAAAAATGAGGGATAAAGGGTAACGGAATAAAAATGTAGGGGCGATTCCCGCACTGTGTGTGTGTTTGGTACACGTGTGTGTCACTGTGTGTGACGGTGAGCGTGCGTGCGTGCGGTTGGGGGGGGGGGGGGTGCAAGGGAAGGGGCCATGTCGGCTTTGAATGTGTTTGTAAGTGTGTATGTGTGATGCATGTATGTAGATGTGCGTGCGTGCTAGTGCATGCGTGCGGTGTGATGGGGGGGGGGGGGGGTGCAGGGGAAGGGGCCATGCCTTTGAATCAGTGTGTGCACATGTGTGAGTGCGTGTGTATGCGTGGTGTATGCTGTGTATGCATAATTATGTGCGTGTTACTGGATGGGGGGGGGGGTTGCAGGGGAAGGGGCCATGCCTTTGAATGGGGGGGGGGGGGGGGAGGGGTCGGGGTCATGCCTTTGAATGCGTGTTCGATTGTTATAGATTGGAATGGAGTCAACCATAGTACGCCTTATCTGTTTTGCTTTTTCCAGACGAGCACGGAGAGACCAGACAGGCAATGGATGAAGGTTCTGAGGCAGATGACTAACCACACAGTGGCGAGGATGAAACGAGTGACGAGGAGTTCATGCCCCCGCCATCTGACAATGACTCACCTTCTGAAGAAGATTCAGAAGATGGAGGGGATGAAGAAGAGGACAGTGAGTTGGAGGAGGAGGAAGAAGCCATTGCAGACCCCGCCACATACACAGCGGTAGACGGCACCAAATGGGGGAAAGCTCCTGCGCTTCCGTTCACGAAGACAAAGAACAAGAACATTTTCAAGCCTCCGCCGACACAGGTACCAAGAACGCAACATGTGCATGATCCGTATGACTGCTTTAAACTGTTTCTTTCCGATAAAATGATTAACGATACTGTTCTGTACACAAACCTGTATGGCCGGACGGCATTTCAGAACAAGTGGGTTGATTGCGACTCTGTTGAAATGGAGGCTTTGTTGGGTGTATTGTTGTTTTTGGGAGCCCGAAAACAAAATATGCTTTCAGCTGACGAAATATGGGATGTCGTTGACGGCATAAACGTTGTTAGAGCATGCATGAGCAAGGGGAGGTTCAAGACACTCATGTCTTGCCTGAGGTTTGACGACAAATCTACAAGATCGGCAAGAAGAGGAAGAGATGCCTTTGCCCCATTTAGGGACATGTGGGATCAGTTCAGTACAAACCTGAGGATGCACTACATTCCTGGGGCACTGCTCACCGTTGACGAGCAGCTTGTCCCCTTTAGGGGTAGGTGCAACTTCCTCCAGTATCTCCCCAGTAAACCTGACAGGTACGGGATAAAAATATTCTGGGTTGTCGACTCCGACAACAGTTTCCCTCTCGTGGGCATCCCTTACCTTGGCCGGCCACTTGGCCAGGCCCGACAGGTCAATTTGGGTCGCACCACTGCTTTGCAGCTGGCTCAGCCATTCTTCAAGAGTGGTCGCAACATAACTTGCGACAATTACTTCACAGACTTGGCTCTGGCTGAAGGATGTCTGAGAAATGGTCTGACAGTAGTAGGAACTGTGAGGACCAATAAAAGATTCCTGCCTCTGCCATTCAAGTTGAAGAGAGGCCTTCCAGTGCATAGCAGTGAGTTTGCCTATGGCAGCACAGCAACCCTGGTAAATTACCAGGGGAAGAAGGACAAGAACACTGTCGTCCTCAGTTCCATGCATGACGGTGTTGGCGTAGTTGAGCCAGGCGCTCCCAAAAACAAGCCAGAGATGATTCTCTTTTACAATTCCACGAAGGGAGCGGTGGACTGCCTCGACAAGATGGCCCACGCATACACCTCAAAAAGAGTCACCAAGCGGTGGCCTCTAGTCATGTTCACCAATGTTCTTGATCTCGCCACAGTCGCAGCACGATGTGTGTGGGTAATCAAGTTTGCAGACGACCCTCTGGCAGCGAAAAATGCACGGGGCGCTTTCATCAAACGCCTCAGTAAAACACTGATGCTGTCACTGATGAAGCGCCGGCTTGCCTACACACACTTGTCTCGGGACTTGACAGTCTTGATCCAAAAAACAATCACAAGTATTGAGAAACCCCAAACAGTGGATCAACCAAAGTTACAAGCACAAAGAGTCAGGCTGGCAGAATCTGAGCCAGGCACATCTGCTGAAACTGCCAGCGAGTCACGCAAGAGGGCACGATGTTCGATGTGCCATTGGAAGTCTGACCGAAAAGTGAGACAGAGATGCCAGACGTGCAATGCCTACATTTGTCCAGATCATATGAAAGTTGTGTGTACTTTCTGCCTCGACGGACAGTGATGTGCCTTGGCATCATGCAGGCACAGGCAGGCACTGAGGCAGTCGAGAGAGAGTCAAGACAGACATACAGATACAACACACACACACACACACACACACACACACACACGATTTGTCTACAGCAGTCTTGATCAGTGCAGAAGAAATTTATTTTCAAAAAATTTCGCCGCTTGCGCGATCAAGCACTGCCACAGAGCTTGCAGCTCTTGGGAGGAGCACGCCACTTGGCTGCAAGAAGGTCCTCCATGGTGACGTGGTAGGCAGTCCCCTGAAACACGAAAATCTTCTTTTTATTTCTGAAATCATTGTCTTCACGTGTAATATGAATAAGAGTTATGAAAAAGCTCTAAACTGTTTCAATTTCCAAGACTTTGTGTAGAATTTTATGGTTGAATTTAGATTTGTATTAGTTTACTCTGTGTTCAGTTTGTTTCACTTACTTTTTGCCATTTATGAATGTGATTTTGTTCAAAGTTTGAGTCTGTCATTTGTGTGACTTGTCTACAAGGGACAATTGTAATATGAATAAGAGGATGGAATTGGTGTACTTTCAAGATCTGTATGACTGAACTGCAGATTACATTTTAAGAAGGATGAATTGTTTTACTTTCAAGATCTGTATGACTGAACTGCAGATTACATTTTAAGAAGGATGAATTGTTTTACTTTCAAGATCTGTATGACTGAACTGCAGATTACATTTTAAGAAGGATGAATTGTTTTACTTTCAAGATCTGTATGACTGAACTGCAGATTACATTTTAAGAAGGATGAATTGTTTTACTTTCAAGATCTGTATGACTGAACTGCAGATTACATTTTAAGAAGGATGAATTGTTTTACTTTCAAGATCTGTATGACTGAACTGCAGATTACATTTTAAGAAGGATGAATTGTTTTACTTTCAAGATCTGTATGATTGAACTGCAGATTGCATTTGCCACACTGTTTTGAGAATCCATGCACAAATATGTGACAGATTTGGTTTGTTCATAGACGGAAAAAGTAGTTCTTACAGGAGCCATCTTAAAGTTACATTTTTTTTTCAAGAACCACTTTGACGGATTTACTGCTTGCATTACTTTGCTGTAGAGACCTGCACATTTTGTACTTACCTCATCTTCTGTTGTAGAGATCGCGAAAAGTCACTGCATTTCGATGGAAATTTCTAGACCATCCCAGAACATGCGAGTGCAGTAACGTCAGCAGATTACGTAACCTCAGAAAGATTCCGTACTTGCCAGTATGTTACAGAATGTTCTAGATCTGACCTGTTAGTATATAAGCAGCACTGCACAGCGTTCTGGGTTATTCCTCTTTCATGAGTTTGTTCTTACGCATCTTCTGTTAATAAAGTATTGGAGTTCTAGCCTGTTGTATCCCGTGTCTTCTCTGCGAGTGCACCGAGAGAGCGACATAGCAGGAGAAAAATACAACAGAAATATTTGGCGTCGCCGACAGGATTCGACATTGATCTACCTACGAAGGGACAGTACTCTCCAGTGCTCAAGAAACTCCAACTACAGAAGTTGCACCCCTTCAACTGTTGCAGCAGCGAAAATTGACGACTGACAATGGCAGAGACAGCGGAGCTGATAAATTTGCTTAGAGAGCAATTGGAACAGCAGAAGGAACAAATGGAACAGCAAAGAGAGCAGATGGGTGCGTTGATGAAGATGATTCAAGTTCAGACCGACTGGGGATTCCAGCGCAAGTACCCGTCCTCACACGTCTACTGTTTCGACCGCCGCTATTCCACCTTTCGCTGCCTTTGACTCCACTTCAGAACTGTGGCCTGACTACTGGTCAAGGTTCTGCACATTTCTTGTAGCCAACGCCGTTCCTGACGACCGCAAGGCTCAAGTCTTCCTCACTAATCAGACTCCGGCTGTCTACAAGCAACTGGCAAATCTGGCTGCTCAACAAAATCCAAGAATGAATATCAACGATCTGACGATGGACCAAATCGTCGAGTTCATGAAAGAACAATTTGACCCAAAACTGTTCATAGTGCGAGAACGTTTCAAGTTCTGGAGCAACATGGAACGGAAGCCAGGCGAAACACTCCAGGAGCTGGCAGCCCGTATACGTCAAGACGCGGCTACCTGTGACTTTCCTTCGATCCAAGATCCACAAGATGAAGCTCTTAGGCAGAGATTCATATGTTCTGTCAACAACGAAGCTGTCTTGAAGGCTCTTTTCAAGGTCAAGGATACCGAGTTGGATTTTGCCAAGGCTGTCAAGATCGCCATAGAGACTGAAGACGCGGCAAAGGTGGCCAAGGAAACTGTCTACGGTTCCAAGCCCAGGCCGGTCAACAAAGTCAAGGCGAACAACAAAGGGGGTCAACCAAAGAACCACCAGCAGTCTAACTCCACGACCAGCAATTCAGCAAAGTGCTACAGGTGTGGAAAGGCTCATAAGGCAACAGACTGCTTCTACAAAGACTCCAAATGCAACTTCTGTCAGAAGATAGGACATTTGGAGGCTGTCTGCAGGAAAAAACTGCATCAACAGCAACAAGGGGGACGACAATCTGCAAAATATTCAGTGAAAAGTATCACAAAAGCAGAGCTCGTCAAAGCCATCCTCGGCGAAGTTCCCCAAGATACTCCTAGGTTGGACGTTCCAGTCACAATCCAGGATCAACAGTTCACGATGGAGCTGGACACCGCAACCACAGGAAATTTTGTTTCTGTGCCAGTCTGGAAACAACTGGGAAAACCGAAGCTGGATGACGTCACACATCGGTATGAGTCTGCCAGCAAGCACGACCTACCAGTGTTGGGCACCTTCATGGGCCAAACAAAGGACCCAGTGACTGGTAAACAGAGCTCCATTCCCTACATCGTCACCAAGATCCCTGATCTCAACCTACTTGGACGAAACGCGATCCAGGCTCTGGGAATTTCAGTGGACAATGCCCTTGGACTGAAGAGCATAGAGAGTCAAGTCAAGAGCGAGGGTGCAAAAGAATCGCATCCGAAGACCTCCAGCACAACTTATGCTTCTCTTCAAAAGGATTGCCACACTCTCTGCGACAAGTTCCCAGATCTCTTCAAGGAAGAATTGGGATGTCTGAAGGATTTTGAGCTGGAAGTAAAGTTCAAGTCCGACGCGAAGCCGGTTTTTCACAAGGCAAGGCCGGTTCCTTTCGCTCTTCGTGATGACCTGACGAAAGGCTACGAAGAAGGCATCGCCAAAGGAGTCTGGAAGCCAGTCCAGTTCAACGACTATGGAACACCAGTTGTTCCAATTCGTAAGACGAACAGTGCAGGCGCCCTGAAGCCAAAACTGCGGATCTGTGGTGACTACTCAGTTGGGATCAACGATCAACTTGCTGATCACCGTCACCCAATGCCTCTCCCAGAGGAACTGGTGCAAAAGCTGGGAGGAGGATTTGGTTACACAAAGATCGACCTCGCTGATGCCTACAACCAGATCAAGCTGGCACCAGAAAGTCAGCGCAGACTAGCCCTCAGCACTCACCGTGGGGTACTTCTGCAACAACGACTACCTTTCGGAATCAAGTCAGCACCTGGTTATTTTCAGGAGATCATGGAAAATCTGACCAGTGATCTGCCTGGAGTTGCCGTCTTCCAAGACGACATACTCACCAGCGGGAAGGATGCCAAAGATCATCTGAGCAACCTGGAACGACTACTCACGCGTCTGAACGACAACGGACTCAGATGCCGTCGTGAAAAATGCCTGTTTGCTCAACCCAGTGTGGAATACCTTGGACACACTCTATCGGCTGAAGGAATCTCCAAAGGATCCAAAGTCGAGGCAGTCTTGAAGATGCCACCACCTACGGATGTCTCAAGCTTGAAGTCTTTTCTGGGCTCAGTACAATTCTACGGGAAATTCATCCCAAACCTGGCTACTATGGCAGAGCCGCTGTACCGCCTGACAAAGAAGGCAAATCCCTGGAAGTGGGGAGAAGAGGAACAAGCAGCTTTTGAACAGCTGAAGCAGGTGTTTTCCTCTGATCAAGTGCTTGTACACTTCGACCCAGAAAAGCCTGTGGGGCTGGCTTGTGACGCATCCAACGTTGGAATTGGAGCAGTACTGTTTCATCGCTATCCGGATGGAAGCGAGCGCCCAATTGCCAATGTGTCCAAGACTCTTACAGCTGCAGAAAGAAACTACAGCCAAATCCACAAGGAAGCCCTAGCCATCATCTATGGTTTGCGGAAATTCTACCAGTATCTGTACGGACGACAGTTCATACTGGTGACTGATCACAAGCCCCTGACGGCGCTGTTCGGACCAAAGAAAGGGACACCACTTCTTGCAGCTAACAGACTAGCTCGGTGGGCCCTATGGCTGAACCAGTTCGACTACACGATCGAGTACCGGAAAACTGCAGATCACGGCAATGCAGACGCCCTCAGTCGCTTGCCTTCAGGAGACGACATCGACTTTGACAGGGAGGAGAGTGGGGAAGACACGGACATGGTGTGCGCCATCCGAGTTCTCAGTCTTCAAGTCAAACCTTTCGACTCCAACATCCTTCGTCAAGAGTCAGGCAAAGATCCAGTGATAGCTACAGTGATGCGCTACGTGCGCGAAGGGTGGCCGCTGAAGCACGCTGAGATCAACGAAGAAGTCAGAAAGTTCCAGAAGTTGTCAGATTCTCTCAGTACCTGCCACGGATGCCTCATCTATGGTACAAGAGTTGTGATTCCACAAAGCCTGCAGCCCAAGATCCTTGATCTTCTGCACATCGGACACTTCGGCATGGAACGCATGAAGCAGTTGGCAAGAACTGCAGTATACTGGCCCGGTATCGACGCTGCAATAGAGATGACGAGTCGACGATGTGACTCATGCGGCGAACATCAAAACAAGCCATCCAAACCGCCAGTTCATCCCTGGATGTTACCAGAGAAGCCATGGAGCCGAGTTCACTTGGACCACGCCATCAACTTCATGGGCACCAACTGGCTGGTGATCACGGATGCTTACTCAAAGTACCCATGCATCCACCCAACGTCATCCACGTCCACTAGAGCTACTCTAGACCTGCTGGAAGAAGACTTCGCTCACTTCGGATACCCACACACGTTGGTCTCCGACAATGCAACCACCTTTGTTTCTGAAGAGTTCCAGAGCTGGTGCAAGGAACGTGGGATCACGCACCTGACAGGAGCGCCCTATCATCCTGCTACCAATGGAGCTGCAGAACGGCTGGTGCAGACATTCAAGCAAGCTCTCAGGAAGTCTTCTCTGCCCCCGAAGCGAGCACTTCAAGAGTTTCTTATGCAGTACCGGAGAATGCCAACATCCTGCGGATTCTCTCCGAGTGAACTCTTGATGTCCAGGCAGATTCGGACAAGGATCGACACTTTGCTTCCCTCGCCAGCACACATAGCTCAGGGCAAGCAATCCAAGGAGGCATCTAAAACTCAGGTGACTCCAGACTCTGGAGGTGTCGCCAAGATGACCAGGCAGTACAAGGCTGGAGATCCAGTATATGCACTGTACTATGGACCTCACCATGCCAAGCAGCCCAGATGGGTACCAGCAGTGGTCAAGAAGTCTACGGGTACTCGCTGCTTCAACGTCAAGGTAGTTCCTCGTGGCCCAGTTTGGAGACGACACTGGGAACAGTTGCGCCCACGTTACGCTTCTGAAGAGGACAACGAACCTGGTGATTCAGCAGATGCCTCTGAGCTCCCGATCGACCATCCGATGGAGATTCTGGAGAACGTGCCACCGACACAGAACCAGAGCAGACCACGACTGCCCAGGACCAAGCTACCTGTTCCAGAGTATGGTCCAGACAACCCCAGGCGATCCAAAAGAACACCAAAACCCAGAGACAGACTTTGTTGTTGAAGTTTGTTGTGAAACAACAATTTTGGTAGGGAGGTGTTGTAGAGATCGCGAAAAGTCACTGCATTTCGATGGAAATTTCTAGACCATCCCAGAACATGCGAGTGCAGTAACGTCAGCAGATTACGTAACCTCAGAAAGATTCCGTACTTGCCAGTATGTTACAGAATGTTCTAGATCTGACCTGTTAGTATATAAGCAGCACTGCACAGCGTTCTGGGTTCTTCCTCTTTCATGAGTTTGTTCTTACGCATCTTCTGTTAATAAAGTATTGGAGTTCTAGCCTGTTGTATCCCGTGTCTTCTCTGCGAGTGCACCGAGAGAGCGACATAGCAGGAGAAAAATACAACATCTTCATACTGGTCGTCGTAGGAACCAGCTGCGGGATCCTGAAATCTCTGCCTCACAGCGTCCCTTATCCCTTTCGGGTAGACGAGGGCCCGCTTGCCCCCTGTGGCCAGCTTTGCGACAAACTGAAGTCACACATTTCATTTTCATAAATGTATGCCGGCTAGGTGATGTCTCTTGTTTTTATTTTCTGAAGACGATAGACTGAATAAAATTTAATTGAAGTGTTGTTGACTGTGTTTCATTTTCTTCCTTGTTGTCCACTTTTTCTTTTTTTTTTGCGTTTGTCTGTTTGCCTGCCTGCCGAGTGTGTGTGTTGACTCTCTCTGTCTGCCTGTGTCTCATCTTCCTGTGACGCACCCTCCTCTCTCTCTCTCTCTCACATAATAATGCTCATTTCGCACCCACGCATCAACTCAAACACACAAGCATGTATACACACAAACACACACACACACTCCTACTCTCTATACTAGACAAGTACACCCCCCCCCCCCCCCTCGAGCCCACACCTCCTGCCCCCTTCCCATCCCCTCATCCGAGCTAACCATCCCGGCAACACTCGCTCTCAGTGCTAGTACCAGCATGATGCCAATCCCTATCTGCCCCCCCCCCCCCCCCTTTCCACACGCATTCATATAACCTGCCTTTACAACATACAACACACACATCAATGCATGCCAGCTTAGCCGCTTTACCATCACTGTCAATGTGTGTAGAATTTTCAGCTTACCATCAGGCTTGCCCAGAGAGCTTTATACACAGCTTTCCTGGTCTCGCCCACGTGCAAAAGAATGTGCTGCAGGCCTGGTGGTACACTGGCACTTTGCACAGAGAAATGGACCATGTGAAATCGTATAAACAAAGCCAAGGCTTACAGAAAGAACGCACAGTTTATTGAGTGCACATAATACAGAACAACAGGATATGGGAGAAAAACCTACCCGTGTTCAGCAAACTCATATCTCAAGGCCTCCATGATGGAAATGATGCGAGCACGCCACTTCCTGTACTTTAGTCTCACTATGACAACGTGGGTCCGCACGGCCCCACGACGTCCTCGGAAGGATATGCACGTTTTTTCTTCTTTGAGAAGTATGGGTCCGCACGGCCCCACGGCGTCTAGGGAAGGATATGCACGTTTTTTCCTCTTTGAGAAGTATGGGTCCGCACGGCCCCGCGATGTCTTCCATAGGTACAAAAACTTTGACTTTTATTTATTTATTTACTTCTCGCTTAAATTTGATGATCTTTTAGGACATAACAGTTTTTCAGGTGCCTGAGGCATTTTTAAAAGCTCATTAAAAAATTCCATCTAGTTTAAGAGATATTTGCAGTTAAACACCGTTCTGGGGCCACACGGACCCACAACAGCTGGCGAAGGTTAAGGAAAGTATTCAAACCCTACAGTTCTTCTCCTCTATCTCTGGCCTCAAAATCAATATGGATAAAACCCAGGTTGTATGGTTAGGATCAAGGAAAAATTGTCATGTTAGATATATGCCCGAGTTCAATTTTGTTTGGGACCCTGGAATCTTCACAGTGTTGGGTATTAAGTTTTCAACTGATATTGACACTATCACTGATTTGAATTATGAAAACAAGCTTAAAAACATCGAATGCATCCTGTCGAAATGGTCAAAGCGAAATCTCACACCACTGGGAAAAATTACAGTCATTAAAACACTTGCCATGTCAAAGATTGTCCATCTATTCATGAACATTCCTGACCCAAAGGCGCATTTTCTTAACGAGCTTAATAAGATGTTCTTCTCCTTCTTATGGGAAGGAAAGAGAAGTAAGATAAATAAGGCAACGATATGCTGTGGTTACGAGCTAGGTGGTCTGAGAATGCTTGATGTGAATTCGTTTTTGACATCCATGAAGGTCAGCTGGATCAAACGTGTTTTTTTTGTGTGATTCTGTGGTTACAAATATTCTACTGGCCTCTTGTCCAGCATACAAAAACATACAGAAGTATGGCTCTGAATTTTTTAATGTTGTGATGCAGCAATGTAAAAATAAGTTTTGGGCAGATGTTGCCAAACACCTTAAAAATGTAGCCAACAGCTGTGTGCCCAAGCACTACGGTGATTTTTTATCAGAATGTATACATTATAATAAGCACATAGTGAGGGACAGGAAAACTGTACATATACTTGATTGGATGGATAATGGCATTTTGTTTATTAGTGATCTGGTAGATACTGATGGTCAGTTTCTTACTTATGAGAAGTTTAAAGAGAAATATCCTGGTGCTTCTACCAATTTCATATTGTACTCTGGTATTATTAATGCTATTAAGGGATACCTGCAGTGGACTGGCATCATCCGAACTTCATCCAATGTTGGATCTGGTAATAAGCTATGGCTACTGGTTGCGCAAGGTGGACAAAAAAAGTGTATATGGTACTTGTACAGTCAAACTCAAGGTCTCAACCAGCTTGTGTTACAAAATGGAATCAACACTTTGTTGACTTGCCTGATTGGAAATCTATTTTTCGTAAACCTTTTTGTACAACTCCTGACTCCCAACTCAGATGGTTCCAGATAAGATTAGTTCACCGCTTATTGCCTACTAAAAGATTTCTGAATCTGCGAAAGCTGACGGAGTCAGCAGAATGTACTTTTTGTCAGCATGAAGAGGAAACCATTACCCACCTGTTCTGGGATTGTCATCATGTACAAGGCTTTTGGGCAGAGTTCACCAACTGGCTTAAAGATAACTGTCCTAACTATTCAGCACTGACGTTATCCAAGACTCTAGTTATTTTTGGTGTTGCAAAAAATTTCCATACTGATTCAGTCGTTGATTTGTTGATATTGGTTGCAAAAATTTTTATTTACAAGTGTAGACTAAAAGAGTTCCGGCCGGATTTTACAGCCTTTACAAAGCTAGTCCGCCATTGGTATACTATAGAAAGATATAGATATGGTGTTGCTGGGCAATATTCTAAGTTTTGTAGAATCTGGCTTCCATATGAGGCATTAATCCAATGAAACCTCATCCTATCTGTGGTGCATGGCACCCTAAGGTGTGGATTTCTCTCGCTCACTCTCTCTCTCTCCTGTTATGTGCGTAGTTGTAAGCCAGCAAGCTATGTGTGAGGGTATATGTACATGTATATAATATTATGTGTACTTTGCCGGGCATCAAAATTCCTTGTATCTTGCCCTCCTGTTTGTGTGTTTGTATGTACATATATGAAAAATGTCGAAAAAAAAGAATAAAAATAAAAAATAAAAAAAGACAATATTTGGATCTAGAAATACAATATTTAGATCTAGAAATAGAACCCGGCTCCTCCTGGGATACTTCCCTTCTCAACGCAAAGGAATGAATCTCCACCTCCACTCCCACCTCCGAGGCCTTCCCCCGTCCCGTCCCCCTTCCCTCTTCTTTCTCCATTTAGATCTAGCCCTACCACTCTCCGTCTTTGTCTTTCTGTTCTGGGTGGTGCCATGTCCATTGCACCTCGTTATCTCCCTTTGCTTATTAAAAGTGCCGCAATAAACACTACCACCTGTACTGCAGTGACGCGACGGCCTATCTGTGAAGCCGCCCCCCCCCCCCCCCCTTCTCCGCCCGCTCCATCACAATTCCCGCTCGGAGCAGTTCCCAGTCTTAGAGTCGTTGAAGCCCCTTCCCCTCCCCCCCCCCTCTCTTCGGATATAACGTCACCCGCGCGTAAAAGTGACGTTATAACAGATATAGCGTCACCACATATAACGTCGCTCAAAAACATTCCCCGATGGGTGACGTAATATCCGGAGTCGACTGTACATACCACGTGACTGCTGCAACAGCTTCAGCTTTCGCATTCCTCCCGTAGACATGCGGAACCCATGGCAGAGCGAAGTATCGTGTGACAGACCATTCGATTTGTCATCAGTCTTCTTGAAGTCTGTAGATTTCTTACAGGTTGTCCACCAATTCGGTCTACGTTCGGGGATATTCAAAAACTTTCCCTTGGTCTAGTGTCAGTTTTACATCCGAAATCGCATGTGCAACACGGCAGAGCATGCTGATCACAATCACAGACAAGGAGGAACGGCCCCGTCCTACAAAGTTGTTTCTCCAAACTTCATTTTATTTTGTCTTTGTTGTTATTGTTGCCGGTTCTCCCCTCTCCAAGTTCTACCAATGACACTAGATCCTCTACGACCTCGACCGATTAGCCACGTGACTAGGGGTGGGGCCGGGTGGGGGAAGAAGGGAGGGAGAGAGAGAGAAGCAGAGAGAGAGGATGGGTGGGTGGGTGGGTGTTTAGGAGTTTAACGTCCTTTTCCCCCACATAAGGGTGACATCAAAGACGGGGCAACGAGAAAAAGGCCAGCACAAATATTTGGCCCCAGCGGCCAGGATTCGAACTCTCGGCCCAAGCATTGAAAGTCCAACGCTCTACCATTCGGCCACCCTGGCTCCCCAGAGAGAGAGAGAGAGAGACGTCAGTTCCGTGATCTAAACATTTGACGTCAGCCTCAGGCAGGTCGTCATACAGAGAGAGAGAGAGAGATGACGTCAATTCCGTGAAGTAAACTTTCGACGTCAGCCTCTAGCACTGAGATCGTCTGAGGATGCTTGTTCATGTCTTGTGATTTCCCTGTTGGCTTTGTGACTTTTCCGACTGAATTATTTTTCACATGAAATCTGGAAGATCTAGAGGGCTGATGAAATGTCGGAAGCAGTGGCGATACTTGCAGATTTTGTCTGTGAACCAAACATTTGACGTCAGCCTCACGCTGCTCGTCTGACAGATGATACTTCTACATATCTTGTGATTTCCTTGTTGCTTTTGTGACTTCCCTGACTGAATTAATTTTGACATAAAATTTGGAAGATCTAGAGAGCTGATGAAACGTGGACTTAAGTGCCTTGGTTTGTACTTACGAAATTGCAAAATTGGAACTTTTTTGACCTGCGCTTCTCGCAGAAACGTGAAAAATGTGTTTATCTAAAAGCTCTGCTATTCTTAATACTAAAGCTATAATAGTGCAGCAGTTCATGTCATATGTGCTGTTGGCACAAGTGACAAAAATACCGGAATAATGAGTAATTTGAAGGAGTCTTTTCATAGATATTTGGCCTTATATGCAAACCACCCCTACCTCGGAAATATTTTTCTTACACAAAACCTGTCAGAGCTACAGATCTGTGCTACGAAAACAGGCAGTATAATTGGATGATCTTCCCAATTTATGAAAATGAAGCCATTTGAACATTTGTTTCGAAAAAATTCGTAACATGACCGATTTTTAAAAATCGGCGATAACTCTTTTGAAAATGCAGTAGGCTAAAAATCGTGAAAAATAGGTCTGGAGAAGGTGAATTCCCATTTTATCTCAAAGTAAAAAGGCCTCCAACGAGGTGGTTTAGGAGATAGCCATCATTACATCCGTCCACACACACACACACGTCATTCCCGCCAAAAAGAACGCAGCAGTAAAGTGTGCACGTAAGGTGTCTATGACGCAGATTTCGTTACGTCACTGTGTGCGTGAAAGTAAGTATTGTGTGGAGAAACGTCACAGTCTTGTTTTGTATCACTGAAACTTGCTGCTGCGCGTAGCAAAATCTGCCCCGTCTCATAAAGTTGTTTCTCTATAGAGAAACAAGGAGGAACGGCCCCGTCCTACAAAGTTGTTTCTCCAAACTTCATTTTATTTTGTCTGTTTTGTTGTTATTGTTGCCGGTTCTCCCCTCTCCAAGTTCTACCGATGACACTAGATCCTCTACGACCTCGACCGATTAGCCACGTGACTGGGGGTGGGGCCGGGTGTGGGAAGAAGGGAGAGAGAGAGGCAGAGGGAGAGGGTGGGTAGGTGGGTGTTTAGGAGTTTAACGCTCTTTTCCACCACATGAGGGTGATATCAAAGACGGGGCAACGAGAAAAAGGCCAGCACAAATATTTGGCCCCAGCGGCCTGAATTCAAACTCTCGGCCCAAGCATTGAAAGTCCAACGCGCTACCATTCGGCCACCCTGGCTCCCCAGAGAGAGAGAGAGAGAGAGAGAGACGTCAGTTCCGTGAACTAAATGAGACCGGGTCATACCCGGCCCCTACCCACTGCTATTAATTTTTTGTCCGCTCAGCCTAGTGTGACTGTTCGCCTTTGGCCCCGCCTTCCCTCTAGCCAGCCTCCTTGTCCCCTCCACTCGCCCGCAGTGCGCGCCTCAGGCCAAGGGCCGTAACCCGGTCAATTAGTAATGGCTGATAATAGCCCGAGGTCAGTTGTGTTTGTGCCCGGAGTTTGGGATCAAATTCCTCTCCGTGGCCTTAACCGATCATAATACTGATTAGTTCAGTGATTCCAGCCAAGTTTTATCTTTTAGAAACATGTTTTGTTTTATGTGCCAGTGCAAGTAGAAGTAGTTTAATTCACGTTTTCGTGCTTGATCGCCTTCAAAAATCCTTCGGGTCAGACCCTTTAACAATTCGTAGTAAATCAGCCGCAGCCCCTACTTAGTCCAAAGTTATATCCAATAAAAGCCCTTTCCCCAAAGTTTCATATGCCGCAAACCCGATCAATTTTGGCCCAGTGGATCGGCTGTAATCCTTGGTTAAGCACAGTGTAACAAACACAGATTCCGCTGCGATGGGTGCATTTCCCTTGTTTTTGCTCGCGAGCGGCCGTTGCTTTCTTTGCGGCTCGCGCTGCGCGCATATAAGGCTGGGTCCCGGGGGGCGCTCTGTTTTCACTCGACCGTTGAATGCGCCACCCGTGACCAGCAGACTCGTTCACTTCGCCATCACACCACGCAGCCTTTGCACTGTTTTTTTTTCCCAGATCAATAAACAACACATGTCATAGCGACCCCTGCGTTGTGTGCTCCCTGCCTGCTTGAACCGGACCACTGACACCCGGTTACAACTTTTCTGGCGCTGCGAGCAGGATACACAAGGGAGCTGGGAAAAACAGTGTGGAGGTAGAACCAGCCATGGCAGAGCAACCCGTCTTCATCCAACCTGAGCCCCTGCCCAAGTTCGATGGTGAGGGTGGGAGCTGCCTTGCAGAGGCGTTCGTGGAGGAGGCCACCAGGAAGTTGCGTCACTACAGGTTGGCAGATGGCGCTGCGACTGAGTGGGTCCTCAGCGCCCTGGCTGGCTGTGCCAAGGCGGAAGTCCTCAGCAGGCCTGCGGCGCAACGCGCCTCTGCTGAAGACATCCTGGCTCTGGTGAAGAAGGAGTTTGGTGACAGGCGGGACCTCGCTGCACTGCTGTCAGCTTTCCATGGGCGGCGTCAAGGCAGGGCAGAAGGGGTCTACCAATATGCCCATGCCCTGTCAGCAGCAGCGAGCCGTGCCAACCAGAACACAGCAGGCGCTATCCATGACCTGATGCTACGGGACAGATTTATTGATGGCCTCACCCCGGCGGAGCTCCGACGTGACGTGAAGCGTTACGTCAGGTCGAAGGAGAACTGTACGTTTCAGGAAGCAAAGAACGAGGCTCTCCGCTGGATGCGGGACGACGCGGACATTGACGTGTCCGTTCAGCGCATTGCCACATCTGCCCCGGAGTCAGCTGAGGTGGCAGAGATGCGCAAGCAGATGGCCACCTTGACCGCACAGACAGCAGAGCTGCAGGCGCAGCTCAAGGCCAGTCTCCAGCAGCAGCAGCGGTCACAGTCTTCGCACCAGCAGAAGGCTAAGTCGGCCTTCCGCTGCTGGTGGTGCCAGCAGACTGGGCACAGGGAGGCCCAATGCCCAGCCAAGCAACAATACCACAAGCGACACCCGATGAAGCGCAACACAGGTCAGCCCAAGTACCGGCAACAACAGTTTTCTGCACCGGCCCCCTTCGCAATGCAGCCGGTGTACCAGCAGGCTGCCCCAGAACAGCCTGCATTCTACCAGTCCCAGGCTCAGCAGTTCCACCAGGGAAACTAGTGGCCCCCGTTGTCACTAGTCAGGCAGCGGGGGGTGAGAGTTGTGTGTTCCCAGGACTAGTGGGCGAGTGCCCCACAGTGACTGTGTCCCTGCAGGGAAGTGTGACTAATGCCCTTGTTGACACTGGAAGCCAAGTAACCACAGTGACAGAGACGTTTTATCGGAGTAATTTGACCAGTGCTTATATCCAGCCTGCCAACTTTCTGAAGCTGAGAGCAGCTAACGGCCTAGAGGTGCCTTACGTTGGGATAGTGATGTTGGACATTACTGTGTTTGGGCAGAAGTTGGAGTCGGTGCCAGTGTTAGTTACGAAAGACTGTGGGGATCCTGTCAAGATGCGTGTACCAGTGTTGATAGGCATGAACGTTTTACAGCAGGTGACTGGTGGCCTGACAGCTGCGGACCTACCACCTGTCTTGCGACCCCTGCTGCAAGAGGTGAAGTTGGAAGCTAGGAGCATCAGAGGAGTGGCCAGGCTTGCTGGGGGATGTTGTGTACCTGCACACTCTGCAGTTACAGTGAAAGTGACTTCAACCCAGAGAGACAGTGTTCCATTGCTTGCCTCCCCATTAGCCCAGCCACTACCTAACGGACTACTGCTGATTCCAACTCTCGTTGCAGACCACCCCGCGGAACGGTATGTGCGTTTGGTCAATATGACCAGTGAGGACTGTTTGCTCCAGTCACGTACCCCAGTCGCACAACTCCATGCTGTCACTTGTTTTGATGGGCAAAATATCCAGGTGCGGGCGGACTGCAGTCAACTGACTGTGGACATTGAGCCTTTATCTGCAGACCCTGCCACGCCTGGTAGTATCCCTTGCCCAGATTTTGATGGTGATGACGACGACCGGCAGAAACTACAACAACTCCTGGATCGGTATGCGCATGTGTTTGCTGAAGGTGACACCTTGGGCTATACTGACATCGTGCAACATCGCATACCGACCACTGATGGCATTCCAGTCAGCCAGCCATACCGCTCCATCCCGCCTACACAGCTGCAGGAGGTGAAGGAACACCTCCAAGGTCTACTGCAGTCCGGCGCCATCGTACCAAGCCACAGTCCCTACGCTGCGCCGGTGGTGTTGGTGCGCAAGAAGGATGGCAGTCTTCGTCTGTGTGTGGACTACCGCAGGCTCAACATGAAGACTGTCAGGGATGCGTACCCACTGCCGCGCATCCAGGAATCGTTCGACGCGCTGGTCGGGGCCCAGTACTTCTCAACGCTGGACCTGGCCAGCGGGTACCACCAGATTGCGATGTCGCCGGAAGACCAGCCGAAGACAGCCTTTACAACGCCGTTTGGGCTCTTCGAATACACCCGCATGCCCTTCGGCCTGACCTCAGCACCAGCGACATTTCAGCGGCTCATGCAGGCGACGATGTCGGACTTTCTGTTCCAGTTCCTGCTGGTGTACTTAGATGACCTGCTCATCTACAGTCGCACCTTTGACGAGCACCTGCTTCACCTAGAGCGTCTTCTCCAGCGCATCGCAGAGACTGGCTTGAAACTGAAGCTGGAGAAATGCCAGTTCCTGCGACGACAAGTGACTTACCTTGGCCACACCATCTCTGCCAAGGGGGTCAGGTGTGAAGAGGAGAAGGTGGCTGCAGTCAGGAACTGGAAAGTACCCACTACCACGACAGAAGTCCGACAGTTCCTGGGTTTCGCCAGCTACTACAGGCGCTTCATCTCGAAGTTTGCCAAGCTGGCGGGACCACTACATGACCTGGTAACAGCAGCGAGCCAGGGCACCAAACGCAAGACAGTTCCTGTCACCAGCATGTGGGGCGCGACACACCAGGCAGCATTTGACAGCTTGAAGGCTGCCCTCACCACTGCTCCAGTGCTGGCGTATGCTGACTTCACAAAGCCCTTCATCGTGGAGACTGATGCCAGCCACGATGGGCTTAGTGCAGTCTTGTCGCAGGTCCAAGATGGGAAGACACGCGTCATCGCCTTCGCCAGCCGCAGACTCCGGCCAACAGAGAAGAACCAGGTCCTGTACAGTTCGATGAAGCTGGAATTCCTGGCCATGAAGTGGGCAATCACTGAGAAGTTTCGCCACTACCTCATCGGGGCGAAATTCTCAGTGATCACCGACAACAATCCACTGACCCACTTCAGGACAGCTAAGCTCGGCGCGCTGGAACAGCGCTGGGCTGCTCAGCTGGCACAGTTTGACTTCACCGTACAGTACAGGCCCGGCAAGGTCAACCCAGCCGACGCTCTCTCCAGACTGCCATACTCCACTGCAGCAGATCCCGAGTCCACAGCCATTCCGCCCGAGGTTGTGGGAGCGCAAGAAGTGCTGGCAGTGCAGCAGCTGTCTGTCACCCCAACTTGCGACAGACTGGCTGCAGGTCCTGTCGCGGACGTTACCCCACCTGCACATCTGCAAGATCCTGTCGTGCAGGCTGACAAAGTTGCTGATCCCACGGCCGCCACCACCAGTGTCTTCCCTCACCTGTCTCCGGCCGAGTTGCAGCAACTTCAACAAGAAGACGCTGACATTGGTGTGGTGGTGGCTGCCATGCCGAACAAGCCACAAGCCTGCAAGGAGCCCAGTCTTCGCGCCTTGGTCCGCCAGCATCCACGGCTGACCATGAAAGGTGGGTTGCTGTACAGAACTGTCACTCTACCACAACAGCACCCCACCCTCCAGCTTGTCCTGCCCAGTTCTCTTCGCCCAGATGTCATCAGAGCGCTCCACGACAATATGGGTCACCAAGGTGTGGAGAGAACTCTAGAACTCCTGCGTTCCCGCGTCTACTGGCCAGGAATGCACAGTGATGTGAAAGACTATGTTGCAGCTTGTGAACGGTGTGCAATGGGCCGTCACCAAAAACTGAACTTACCATCTGGCCATCTACTGGCGAGCAGGCCCCTAGAAATCCTTGCCATGGACTTTACAAAGTTTGAGCTGTCTAGTGATGGTCGAGAAAATGTGTTGGTGATCACAGACGTTTTCACAAAGTACTCGCAGGCCTTTCCCACCAGAAATCAGGAGGCCTCGACAGTTGCAAAGATTCTGGTGGAACAGTGGTTCCAGAGGTACGGAGCACCTGAGCGCATCCACAGTGACCAAGGCAGGAACTTTGAGTCGCAAGTTATCCAGGAGCTGTGCCAACTCTATGGGATAAAGAAGACGCGGACTACACCCTACCACCCGCAGGGAAATGGGCAGTGTGAGCGGTTCAACCGTACGCTCCACGAGCTGCTCAGAACCCTGTCTGCAGAGCAAAAGTCTACGTGGCCACGTCATCTCCCAGAGCTGGTTCAGGCGTACAACGTAACGCCACACTCGTCCACCGGTTTCAGCCCCCATTTCCTGCTCTTTGGGCAGGAACCACGACTTCCAGTCGATGACCTCCTGGGACTGCCTGCCAACTCCAGTGCTGTGGGCCCCAAAGACTACGTCCGGCAGCACCAGCATCGCCTGAGCCAAGCCCATGCCAGAGCCTACAACAATCTGCAGAATGCGGCTGCAGACCGGGCTCGGCACACTGACAAGGGCTCGGCTGACCATGCACTCCACCTGGGCGACTTCGTGTACCTGCGGAACCGAGTACTGGGCCGTAACAAGTTCCAGGACCGATGGCGACCACAGCTGTACATTGTCACGCGCCGTCCTTATGAGGACAGCCAAGTGTACGCAGTGAAACCTGTTGCGGGTGGACTTGAGAAAGTCGTGCATCGTGCCGACATGCAAGCTGCGTCTGCACCCCTAGTCCTACAGCCAGAGGAGCCTGATGCACCGGAAACCCCAGCGGCTCCGACCCAGACTGCATCCATCCCTGCTGGATTCCTCTTGTACTATCCAGCACCTGCAGTTGATGCAGGGCCAGCAGTCGCGGCCCCTGATGCGCAGCCAGTAGTGGACATTCCTGCCCCAGCACTTGCCAGAGCGAATGATCCACCAGATGTGACTTCCCCTGTTCCAGTTTGTCCCCCGCGACGTTCTGCTAGGCTCCAGCAGAAAGCACAAGTGTAGAGACACTACCCCTGTGGACTGTTGTGTACATATGTGAATAGTGTGAAAAACTGACTGACAATGCAGAGTGACTGTGTTTTGTGTTTGAAACTTTTCTTTTGGTTAGATGTGTATATGACTGGCAATGGAGAATTCCCCTGTTTTCAGTATTACCCTATTTCAAGTGGAACTTGCTGCGATGGCAAATGTGATGAACATTTTTGACCCTTCAAGATTCTGTGTTTGACCCAAGGACTGGCTATATTTTATGACTGTTTGAATTATGAACTGGCAGAGACTTTTAGTTTTCTTTAACCGGTGTTGTATTTGAGTCTAATGGCTATTTTCCAGATTTTTGTGAAAATCCAAGCTGGAAAACTGTTCTCTGGACATCCGGTACATTAGTGTGTGAGTTATTGTGTACATGGCAAGTGCCACTGCTTACGGGTATTCCCCTGTTCTTTTATTGTGTTCCCGTCATAGTATCGTATACTGACAGGTCTGTTTGGTTTTAATGGCCTACTCCTGTGTAGTACCTTTTTGCAATGCAAAGCTATGTTCGGGGATAATTCTTTTTCAGAGGATGGCTAGGCCTTCACTAATATGTTGGCCAAGGAGGGATAGGATTTTTGCGTGTAGCCTGATTTGGCTCTTGTGTATAACCGGAGGGTTTGATTATGTTTTGTGGCCACAAAGAATTTTTTCCCCTGGTTTTGATTTTTGTGTAACCAGCGAGGCCGCTGGTTGTGGTTCAGTTGGGGGGGATGAGACCGGGTCATACCCGGCCCCTACCCACTGCTATTTTTGTCCGCTCAGCCTAGTGTGACTGTTCGCCTTTGGCCCCGCCTTCCCTCTAGCCAGCCTCCTTGTCCCCTCCACTCGCCCGCAGTGCGCGCCTCAGGCCAAGGGCCGTAACCCGGTCAATTAGTAATGGCTGATAATAGCCCGAGGTCAGTTGTGTTTGTGCCCGGAGTTTGGGATCAAATTCCTCTCCGTGGCCTTAACCGATCATAATACTGATTAGTTCAGTGATTCCAGCCAAGTTTTATCTTTTAGAAACATGTTTTGTTTTATGTGCCAGTGCAAGTAGAAGTAGTTTAATTCACGTTTTCGTGCTTGATCGCCTTCAAAAATCCTTCGGGTCAGACCCTTTAACAATTCGTAGTAAATCAGCCGCAGCCCCTACTTAGTCCAAAGTTATATCCAATAAAAGCCCTTTCCCCAAAGTTTCATATGCCGCAAACCCGATCAATTTTGGCCCAGTGGATCGGCTGTAATCCTTGGTTAAGCACAGTGTAACAAACACAGATTCCGCTGCGATGGGTGCATTTCCCTTGTTTTTGCTCGCGAGCGGCCGTTGCTTTCTTTGCGGCTCGCGCTGCGCGCATATAAGGCTGGGTCCCGGGGGGCGCTCTGTTTTCACTCGACCGTTGAATGCGCCACCCGTGACCAGCAGACTCGTTCACTTCGCCATCACACCACGCAGCCTTTGCACTGTTTTTTCCCCAGATCAATAAACAACACATGTCATAGCGACCCCTGCGTTGTGTGCTCCCTGCCTGCTTGAACCGGACCACTGACACCCGGTTACATAAACATTTGACGTCAGCCTCAAGCAGGTCGTCATACAGAGAGAGAGAGAGATGACGTCAATTCCGTGAAGTAAACTTTTGGCGTCAGCCTCTAGCACTGAGATCGTCTGAGGATGCTTGTTTATGTCCTGTGATTTCCCTATTGGCTTTGTGACTTCTCCGACTGAATTATTTTTCACATGAAATCTGGAAGATCTAGAGGGCTGATGAAATGTCGGAAGCAGTGACGATACTTGCAGATTTTGTCTGTGAACCAAACATTTGCCGTCAGCCTCACGCTGCTCGTCTGACAGATGATACTTGTTCATATCTTGTGATTTCCTTGTTGCTTTTGTGACTTCCGGGACTGAATTAATTTTGACATAAAATCTGGAAGATCTAGAGAGCTGATGAAACGTGGACTTAAAGTGCCTTGGATTGTACTTACGAAATTGCAAAATTGGAACTTTTTTGACCGGCGCTTCTCGAAGAAACGTGAAAAAAATGTGTTTATCTAAAAGCTCTGTTATTCTTAATACTAAAGCTATCATAGTGCAATAGTTCATGTCATGTGCAGTTGTCACAAGTGACAAAATTACCGGAATGATGAGTAATTTGAAGGAGTCTTTTCATAGATATTTGGCCTTATATGCAAACCACCCCTACCTCGGAAATATTTTTCTTACACAAAACCTGTCAGAGCTACAGAGCTGTGCTACGAAAACAGGCAGTATTATTAGATGATCTTCCCAATTTCAGAAAATGAAGCCATTTAAACATTTTTTTCGAAAAAAATCGTAACATGACCGATTTTTTGAAATCGGCGATAACTGTTCTCAAAATGCGGCAGGATAAAAATCGTGAAAAATAGCTCTGGAGAATATGACTGCCCATTTTATCTCAAAGTAAAAAGCCACCCGGCGAGGTGGTTTAGCAGATAGCCATCATTACATCCGTCCACACACACACACACACACACACACACACACACACACACACGTCATTCCCGCCAAAAAGAACGCAGCAGCAAAGTGTGCACGTAAGGTGTCTATGACGCAGATTTCGTTACGTCACTGTGTGCGTGAAAGTAAGTATTGTGTGGGGAAACGTCACAGTCTTGTTTTGTATCACTGAAACTTGCTGCTGCGCGTAGCAAAATCTGCCCCGTCTCATAAAGTTGTTTCTCTATAGAGAAACAACAACTTAAAAAGGGAGCGAAAGGGATTCCCTCGATACCAAAGAGCCCGGATGGAAGAACATACATGTAAATTGCAATGATATTTCCCCAAATCCCCGGATGGGATAAAGGAAATCCCCTCTGGATGGGATGCTTTGTTTCTACTAAAATCCAAGGGACTGAGCTAGGAGCACCTTGCAACAAAAAAATAATTCAAAAACTAACAGCACACTTTTGCCCGTAAACATAGGCATTTTGTGAAAGCTGAGACACTGCTGAATCTGATGAGACGGTCGTTTTTGACGTATTTTGACCTTTTTGGGGGCGTGACAGTTGGGTTTTAAACTCTCAATACATTTGCCAGGCATACAGCATCGATATGGAAAACTTCCCATCGAATACGCTTAACCGGTGCATCAGAAGCAGACAGTTGGGTCACAATAGAGCATGTGAGACCATTGTGCTGACTCAGGCTCAGGTGTAGAAGTTGTTCTAGAAGTGTACCGTGTACTGAGCAGACGACGTTATTTGGTCACGGTTGCGGACTGAGGACCAGCTAGACGGCGCTGATTGGTAGCTATTTTTAGAAGCTCTGTCGAGCCCTAGTCTGTTCAAGAATGGACAGTAAGCTCCAAAAAAAAAAAGTCGTATTTCTCTAAAATTAGAAGCCACATAGTCACGGAGACGGTCGCACTGGCCTAACGAAACACGCAACTTCTATCTGGCAAACAGCTGTAAAGCTTCGAAAGCGGTACTTTTTCCTCTCATCAGCGTTACAAACATAGAGGCTTAGAAAAAGTGCACGGAACCATCTACACGTTTCCTGTTCCGAGCATGCGCATGGTAAATATTTGTGTTGAAACCTAACTTCAGTTCAGTCAGAATCAGAAGAGTCTTCCTCGGCGGATCTGTCTTTAGTTTCTTCTTCAGCGGATCAGTCTTCAGTTTTTTCTTCAGCGGATCTGTCTTCGGTTTCTTCTTCAGCGGATCTGTCTTTGGTTTCTTCTTCAGCGGATCTGTCTTCAGTTTCTTCTTCAGCGGATCTTTCTTCAGTTGCTTCCTCCGCGGAACTGCCTTTAGTTGCTTCATTGATTAGTACATTTAGCGTTGCTGTTTCGGTCTGTCGGGTAGCCATCATTTCGGCACCACGAGCCGCTACATCGTCACAGTGTAGTAGATGTATCTGTCTATGCAGTCTCGTCTCCTCTTTTTTATCGTATTCATCTTTCAGATACACACCACCAACTACAAACAAACTGAGCAACGCGCAAGATAGCAGTATCGCGGCAATTGCGACGTACCTTTTGTTGGTTTTTGCTTTACCCCCCACTACCTCTGGGCACATAACCTTGACAGTAATGTGTTTGTAAACAGTTTCGCCTTCTGTGATGGAAGTATCGCAGCGATAGGTGTCCACCTCTCCACACTGTGCAGGGGACCTGATAAAGTATCGTTTGGCTATTTCATACGCACTGTCGATGGGTGTGGCCTTACTTTGCAGGCGCCTGCCACCTACAGTAGCAGACGTATTTTGACGTGGAAAACGATAGACCTCTAGTCTGTCTGGTTTCGGGTTTCCAAATGCTCCACAATCCATCTGCAGGCGTTTGTCCGATACGTTGACACAGTACGCATCTTCCATTCCTTCCACTTTGAATTCATAGATTACAGCCTGTCCGTCCCACTGTATTTTCACGGTCTTTGTGACCGATACAGAAAGCTGTGGAACTTCAGGATTTTCGACGTAACATTTAACTTTTATCACGCCTTTATTCTCCAAAGCTTCTACAGGATTAGGTATGAAAGTACATTTCCTGGCGTAATTTCCTTCCACACAATCCACGTCTTTCCATTCCACTTGTGGTTCAGGCCTCGCAGCAGACGAGACGCACTCAAGTGGTAACTCGGCCGTACCAGAGGTAGTGAATGTTTTATCACCGCCCACAATTGTAGTAGTATTGATCGTGGGTCCATACGCCACTTTAAGCTGGTAGGTTATGCTGTCTGTAACAATTTCGCCACTCACCGGGTTTGTCCATCTCATCTCGCAGCTGAATTCAGTCAAGTGTTCATTCCGCTGAACAGATCGCAAAAGGAGATCCGTTTGTAAGTCAGTACCACTACCAGATAACTTCCAGCCGACCAAAGCTTTGGGGATTCCGGCAACGGTGATCTTACATTCGCAGCTGAGATTCCCAAATTCACGTACCCATTCAGTACAGGTATAGTACGGTGAACCTGGTTTCTGATATTCACAAACGCTTCCAAGGAAGTCTTCCGTGCACGTGCAGGTAAATCGGTTGGCCCCTGGTCCTTCGGTACAGGTGCCTCCATGCTGACAGGGTAAACTGTCACATTCATTGATATCGGATTGACAAGTTGAGCCGGAATATCCAGCAGCGCAGCTGCAACTGAATGACGCCGCTCCATCTGTACAAACACCATTGTTTCGACAGGGTCTGCTGTCACAATTGTCAAAGTCGTTTTCGCATCTTCCTCCATAATATTCAAGGGCGCAGGTGCAACGATATCCACCACAATCAATTTCGCTGCAACTCCCATTGTTGAGACAGGGATTGCTGGAGCAATCAAAGGGATGGTCCTTTTGGCAGGTGTAACGGCGTACTTGATAGCATCTTACGTCATATAGTCTGAATTTTCTCACTCCTACGCATGTTCCGTCATAATTCGGTTCTCCGTTGAACCACATTTTGTTCAAATACGTGATGCGCTGATTATTCTTGCGAGTGTATAATGCGGACCCGCGTCTGACGATGCCCAGCACAAACATAGGAAAATTATTGGAAGGTTCCAACTCGTGTGCTAAAGTCGCAATAAAGTTGTAGTGATCCTCGGTGAGTGGTTCTGCCATCATGGTGCTTGTGCATACTCCATCAGAAATTGCCAGCCAGCCATAAGACATCCAATAACATGTATTGTTTTTGCGATACCATGTGTTAAAATATCGCTTCGCCGTGATCTTAGGACAAATGACAAACAACAGCACGACCCGAATGCTGAGAATCGTCATGCTGCGTTGCGTAAGTCTGTTTTGGCGTAAAGCTTACATTTACACACAGCAAGCCTCCCAAGGATCACAGCGCAAAGAAAGGAGGAACAGTATCCACTTGAAGCCAACAAAGCTGTTGTTTCCGCCACGTAGTTACTCACGTCATTTCCAAATACTTGCATAATAATGGTCGCTATGCCGCTTTTGAACCAGGAACATGATTGTGTTTCAGTCGTAGTAAAGCTATTTGTCAAAGGAAAAAGCAGCAGAACCCGAATGCTGAGAATCATGTCGGTCCTGCACTGCAGGCTGCAATTTTTAACTGTCCCTATTTTTTTGCGTCATAATTTGACGTCAATGATACAAGATCACCACGCGCTCCGACACAGCTGTTTTATTCTCTGGACCAATCAGCAAGCCAACTGAAACAGCTTTCTGAATATTCATGGTGCCAGGCGACTGTGCGTATTTTATCCTAGTTCGGGCTAACCCATGAGTGTTCGGGGAAGACACATCCTGGGTTAGGGATCCAAGCGAAGAAACTTTTTGGTGGCTACATTTTTTTCGTGGTGGCTATGGCACAGGAAAACGTCAGGCTAATATAAGAAAACTGATAGCGTACCTAAGCTGTACGATTATGTTTACTAGCTGAACTTGATTGAAATGTTCACGGCTTCAACCGGCCGTCTGCGGAAGTTAGAATGGGATCCCTTATGGCGCACAGCGAAAACTGAAGGGAATGAACTCATTGTTATTTCAGAGTTATCTTCCATGTTTTAATTATCTCCCATTTGCACCCACACCAACCCGCGCGCACTTTCCTGCGACATTTTTTCACGAAAGGATACTAACACGGATACTTCCTCAATCAGTCTCAATCCGCGTTGTGATTTGGCCCCATGGGCTCGCCTTCACGCGGCGGGGCTGATTTCGCCAAGCTTGCCCACCCCTTTTGCTCTTTCTTTACTCTTATTTCTGCCTCCATCGGTCCATTCACCTGTCTTTTGCTCTCTTAAAATCTCCTCCGGGGGGAGGTCAGTAAGCGGGTGTCTGCTGACCCTTGGTCCAGTGAGACATCTGAGGGTCATTTCTGAAGGCCGACTTCACTGGATTCCCCCCCACCTGGTCTTCAGCCTGGCGGGCTTTGTTCGCAGCGCCCTGCTGGTGCTGCTGAACACCCGTCATGTTGAAGACCTTCACAACGCACCCCTCTCTGGTGCGTTGTTTTCCCAAACCGCCTCACGGCGGGGAGGTTCCGTGTTGGAGCGGTCTGTTCTCCAACTGCCTCCCAGGCATGTTGTCTTCATTGGCAACTAAGGAATTTTCCTTCCTACCTCTCTTTCTATCCCTCACCAGCCCATTCACCTGTATCTTTCTCTTTAAAACCTCCCGAATTTAGCCGCTCTGTCCTTCCTCTCTTCTCTCAGCTGATTTCTGAGTTCGGCCCTTTCATCTATATTTCTTCTTTTTAACCCCTCACTTACGTCTGCACTACCAGTGGTTAGGAATAAGTGATGTTGGGCATATGCTGCGAATTGGTTTATTGCGCCTAGGAGATGATAAGTTGCAATATTTGCTGTATATGCGCTTAGTATTTATCTTTGTTTTACCTCGTTGTAATTGTCATTTGTTTTCTACGCTTTTTTGTAACCGGGGGTTCGAGAAATTAGCATGAAGGTGCAGCGTCTCCTGCATGTCCTAGGTTTATATAGCCCCGTAGACCAGTTTGCACCCTTTGTCCAACGTTACATTTTTGTGTTTTTTTCATGTAGTGCAGGCACACTCAGCCGCGAATTAGTCTTTGTGGCTTGCGCGGCTTTAAGCCCTAAAAACTCACTCACTCACTCCGCGTTGTGATTTGTTCGTCGTGGTTGAAGGCAAGCCGTTTGTTTGAGTGTCCTGTATTTGTACGTCCATTTTCCCCCTTTATTTCAAACAACATGATCTCTGTCAGTTTAGACAGAGATTGTCGACTGAGTCCGACAAAGAAGCGTGTGAGCCGACAAGCAAAGTAACGTCGCGTCACTGATACCTTTGTCTTAGCAGCCGACTATTTTAGGACATTGACTAGAGTGGTTTTAGACCTTTAAATGCTAGAAATGAAAAGCCCGCTTCATGTTTCAAAGAAAACCTTTACGGATACATGTCTGCAGTTACTACATTGTACAATGTACAGACTAGGCAGGAACCAGATCTATCTATTATCTTGAAATGTTCGCACTCGATCACTCATACCAGTAACTAACTCGGGAACCAAGCCAATGATAACGTCTTGGCTTGGAGTCCATGCCTCTACAGAACCGGTAGGAAACGGGAAATTTGTGGCGACTCAAAACGATATCCTTTGTAAAACAAAAGAACACCCTAGAATGGTCAAGAATAACGTAGCGTTTACGGCAAGCATACTCTGGCAGTAAAACTGACTGTGAATAAACTCGTAGCAAGGGCTTTTGTTCCATTCGAGAGGCTAGCCGACGATTTTTCGTCGCCATGTTTCATTGCGTATTGACAACGTGACTGTGACATCACGTGGTGTACCAGCGGTAAACAAAAGCGAAGCAGACGACACAGTCTACGTAGACAGACGTAATGCTCTAAGTCTGCTACGCCAGATATAGTCCATGGAATCTGTGAGAAAAACATACCTTGGAAACACAAAAATTGGAAGAGTTTCGTTTTGTTCATAGGATGTTTCGGCAGGGTCTGTAGTGTATTGTGACATATTTTCTTTTTCTATAGTGCTGTAGAGAAAAAAGTTATGAGTGATAATATGACGTCACTAGTAACGAATGCTTTTTCTCGTCTTCATGCGTCCGTGGTAATCAATAATTTTGGCATTTTCTCGGAAACTACAGCTATTAATAGAAATAACTAACATGGCACTTGCATACAAGAGGTATTTAAATATCACTTCGAATGGCCTCCCTTAAAGGTCAAGGTCAAAGGGTCATGATAATCTTCCCGCCAATTTCTCGGTAAATACGAAAACTACGGTGCCCAAACGTGGCACATGTATTGCTGCCGTTAAGTGGAGAGACAGAAAGAGAGAGAGAGAGAGAGAGAGAGAGATTGGATATATCATTTCCTTGCCAAAAAGTCTCAAGTTTTCTGATCGCCGTTACACAGGTTTAAATCTAAATCTGACTGTATCCTGTCACATCTAGAATACTGTTGAAGGAGTGGATGGGTGGGTGTTTGGGGTTATTCACATGTCACTAATTATGTAGTCACGTCTTTCCTCAAGATGATATTGCCTTTGTGTTTGTACAAAACTATTCCGGCCGGACTTCGTCAGTACCGCTCATACGTTATTCAGGCACTCTGACAACCGAGAAAAGCCGTTAAAACAATGTGAATGACGTTAATGGCAAAAGATAACTGCATCATCCTTCATGTCTGCTTCTGCAACAGCCTGCTGGACATCAGTTGGCGTATCTTGCAAGGCTGTAGGTTCCAGATGCCAGTTCAAGGAGTCAGGTAACTCCTCAGTGTCGAATGTTGTATCATATGGACAACAGCGTTTGGGGCATATACCACCTCAAGGACGTTCTAAATCCGGTGTTTGCCATCACATTTCCAATACGCCCTAAAAACCTCCTCTGTATGGAAGGCCCCCAACCTCAGCACAACGGAACGCAGGTCACTTCTCTCTGGTTCGATGGACACAATGAGGGATTCTTTTCACCAAAGAGGCTGGTCGAAAGTGATAATGGGCGTTAAACCATGTCGGATCGCCTCCTTTGTGATGAACGGTAAGGTGAAAAAACGCATGACATGTCACTAAGATTCATGTCGATCATGGGAAGAAACTGCACTTGAGACAACCCTAGGTGTACGTTGGTGTGAACAGTCTGCATCATGCCAGACCATGCGGGTCGTGGCGATCGCAGTGGCCAAGCAACCTTCCACAGGACGTCTACCTCCCAGTTTGGATCCTCCACCACGAGAGTCTTCCAAGGGCTGGTACTTAAGAGACAGGATTGCAACGCAACCTGATCTGTAATAGGATATGTCGATCTTTGCTCTTGCAACAATGTCGTCTTTGGAAACAGTGGTCCTTAGAATGGGTCTTATTTCTCCTGGCACTGGGGTTACCGTCGCCATCATACCCGTGCAGTGGGACGTATTCTAGCCATTAAGCGTTCTGCTGTTGTGGTCCACGTTGTCTGCTACATATTGTAGGCAACTTCCTTCACTGAGCCCAGGAACATCTCTGGTCTGTGTTGCTGCAGCATAAATTATGCTTCAAACTTCAGCAGTTCCTTGTAGGAAGAACAGAACCCCATGGAATTCAATGTCTTTAACAAGAACGTCGAGGCAAAGTTGTGGTGAAGCTGAACTCGAATCCAATCTGAAGTGGCGCAGTCAGAACTCTTGGCCCTTGCAGCTTGGACGATTGCTTGTCCTGTCGCGGCAATCTTGGTGTTGGCCTCTTTTTCACTGAAAATTGTCCTCATGAACACCTACAAAGACTCAGGCACAAACTTCAAGTTTGAATCCTCAGATGACATTTCTTCTTCGCCGGGGTAAAACATCTTTGAGTTTGTACTTGTTCTAGTGTCACTCTTTATGAGCGCCGCAGCTGCCTGCACGAGCCGCAGCTTTTCGGTCTCTACGTTGTCTTCCTCCGGAGTCTCAAAAAAGGACATTATAATAGACCAAGCTGTGGCCTTGACAGTGACAACATTAGGTTTGCCATTAATTTCAGTGATGATGATCTTGTCTCCGAAATGGTCGAGAAGCTTTTGTTTCATGTAAGGGACTGTGTAAGCGTCGCCGCCGCAAAATTCCACCATTTTCTCAGTCAGATTGCCAACTGTCAGCTGTTTATCATCGTTTTCAGTAACCTAGTGGATGACTTTGTGGAACGCTGTAGCTGTGGCTGGGTCCAAAGGACGACCTGGACGTTGCCTTTTAACACCAGGCGCTGACTGAAGCGGTCTTTCGTACTGAAATCGCAGTGGGATGTTTTCCCCATTTCGGAAGTTTATGTCACAGATTTTGTGATAAACAGCATCAGCTGCATGTAAGTCTGAAATTGCGTATTTCAGCCTGCTGTTTACACTATTTTCCGACTTATCTTGTCAAAGAACGCAAGCACTTGCTATGCTGTTTTGGAAATCAATGGTGCGCACACGGTAGCTTTTGTAGCGTGCATCATCAGTATGTAAGTTTACGTTTTCCGAGCAGAATAAGCAGCATGCCAGAAAGTCAAATTGCTCTCCGTCAGAACGGAGACTGCGAACACAGGCAGTTTCACGTTTCCTCTTCAGTTCTGGCAAACGCTGGATAGCGGCAGGATTGGTGAATTTGTTACGACAAGTGGTATGAACTTTTTGCCATTTTTCAGTGTGAATGTTCAACCCACGCCGTTCACCGGCTTTGTTCACGTCTTCAGCGCCTTTAGCCCCTAGGGGGATTGACGTTTTGGTCGTGGATGAGGGTGTTTCCACAAATTGCACAGGTGTCAATGCTAACAACTTCAGTGGATAAAGCGGTGTTAAGACAACTTTAGGCTTCCATACTTTTTTTCTTTCTGAACAACCCCTTTGGGAAACAGCAATAACCAAATATCAATCATATTTTATTTTAAGAACACACCTGATCATCTATAAATGACAGTACACATAAGCTTGTCCTCTGACAAACGGTTTTCATTGGTAAAGTGATTAGACTGAATGTGATGTGCTCCAAACGTGTTCTGAGCCGCTTTTGGTTTTCAAATCTAATTACACGTGGGTAGTCTTATTTTCACCAACACTGTATGAAATTAAAATATCAAAACAGAAATCCTAAGCAGCCATAAAAACTAAAAGAAATGAAATCTCATGCTGTACAAATATTTCTTTTCACTAACCTCGCGGTGCAGACGATAGGCCTACGTGATCGTAATGTGCAAATGTGTTGTCAGAATGCCTGGCCTTGCAAGTATGACGCAACTTTTTTGTTTTTTCGGCGCCACACAGACGAATACTCTATGGAAGCCGTGTGCAGCCAAAACTATGAAATAATATTTCTTTATTTAATTTTTGCAAAATTCTCCACAGACAGAATGTAAAAGAAAATTTACACAACATTTTTACAATTTTTTTCTACCCGATGCAATTAAAACTGAAACTCTTCCAATTTTTGTGACCTGTTTTCACAGATTCCATGGAGTAATACAGCGTCGCCAGCCGAGATCTTACGCGCGGTACACCTTCTGTAGCCATGCTAGAAATCTAGAGCCGGGTAAAATCGTTGTTTGAACCGACACATACAAAAAGAAAAAGAAAAAAAGAAATCATCCCACACTGATGTAGTCAGGCAGTGACTGAGATAGTAGTGAGGTACATGTATAATAATACATGTATGAAATGTCGAAAATGCTGGTTCACAATCACAGATGCCATTACTTCTAAAATATGTATGCTGTGTCACAGTTTACGTGGATGCATACTTCAGCCATGTGCCCCAGTGCTTTGGTGTGTGTGATGGGTGCATTTTCATTCCTTCGGTCTGCATGAACTAATAAAAGCACACACACACACACACACACACACACACACACACACACACACACACACACAGATGCTGAGCCAGAAATTAAAAAGTAAATAAAACGCTACAACACTTTGCTTGCACAACAAACATAATGCATAGTACATGTAGTCATTTTTCCCCCATCTTTATTGTGAAAGATTGATGTCACAATTCATGCATGCACATTTTCCTACAATGGGTATACTTCCACAATTCATTCAGTTATGTTTTGTTCATGACAACAGCCCTGGAAGGTGAAAAAAAAATCAAACAGAAACCGCAGCAATAGAACTGCAACTCCTACTGCCTGCACAACAAAAATAACTTTCAGATCACAATACAATATGAATCATATGGCTGAACACACACATAGCGGTGGCAACAGATAAATAAGACATGCATTGCTCAGTAATGCTGTTTGTAGTGTCATTTTGTTATACTGTCTCCTACAGGCTGTGTATTTGAAAATTAAAATTATCTTCCGTATTCATCCTTCTGGTATATTCTCCTACTGTGTATTCAACAGAGACACCAAAACCATGTCCCCAGCACATCATACAACTCTCATTTGGCTGACAGGAGCAACTGGTCCTCTTCATCCAAACAGATATTTGTTTTCCTCAGTCTGCTGGTCAAACACTTGAAACAAATACTGTCAATACTATCTGAACATGTTCATCCCCAAAATGCCAATGAACATCGGTCTCCAAACCACTAGCTGTGCAACACCGGTGTGCTTAAAGTGTACTTTGGCGGTTCATTCAGATACACTGTGACATTTTGCTGTAGGTACCCAAACAAAGGAACAATCCCACATGCAAACTAAGTACTAGTAGTCAAAGTTATCCATTCTCTCTGGTAATGACTTCCTTGAATTAATATTTGCATACATACTGCACATTTCAGTCAGGGCTGTTCTGGACAGTAACCCAAATCATCAGCATTGCACACTTCATGTATCAAGAGATCACACATCTATTTTTATAAAGTTCCCTGTAGGCAATGTGCCCGATGAAAGAGGTAAAAGTTGTGAGATATATGAAAGATGACAGTGTGGGATAACATACAGTCCACCTGCACTGCAACACACTGCACTACAACATAACTTTCACATTTCCAAAAGGAAGGCTAGGATCCCTAATTTGTCTGGACATTGGTTTAAGTTAAACCAAAGCAGCACAGTTCACCAATTTTTTTTTTTCCTTACATGCTTCCACATGTTTTAGGTTAAATACTTTCATGCTGGTGTGCATGTAGGTGTGAAACTCTCCCATGTTGGCCTACAAATAGCGTACATGCATTTAGGACTGCCTAAGGCTTATCTCTTTGCCTCAAAATTTCAAAGTCTCTTTGCAGCCTCTTCAATGCCTTTCCTGAGGCTGGTTGTTTCTTGTCTTCCCCTGGGTGCTTCAATGGGTGAATGGTCCAAAGGGCGTTCACATGCTGTTCTAGATGTGATAGCAGCAGGCAGTCATACAGTTCCACATGAACCTGAGCACAGAAAATATAAATTGATCATAGCATGGTTGGGAGTGGGGAGTGGTTGGTGGGGGTGGTTGGTGGTGGGGGGGGGGGGGGTGTCAGTGCTCCTCGCTAAAAACTAGCAACATGGGGTGGGGGGTTGTTCATACATACAACTGTGTACATGTATCATACACATGTAATATGGTACACAAGAGGCCACACTAATGTCAAACAGGCAGTACTTAATAATACTGTTCAAAGTGTTATTTATCAGTCAATGTTTACCTCTGCATTTCTTCTTGTTTGTCTGATGTGTGGCAGTTTTTAAATGACTCTACTGAGAAAACATACAAGCACCCTGACAGATCACATGTTAGATCAGGTTTAGGAGAAAACATTCACATGTAAACAAAGCCAACACTAACAGACAATAACAAAGAGCACCAGAACACACCAGACTCAAATGAGACCAAACCTTCCTTGAGACATCAGTGTCACTGTCACCACACTTTCCCATCATCTTGCTCAGCAGCAGCTCTCTCTTACACTGTCGATGTCATTGTCAGCTATTGTTTCACATTCAGGAGGTGACTGATAACCTAAAGTTGGTAAAAGACAGAAAGTTTTGGTCAACACATTACTTGGGATTCTAAGCTACCATTAAAACCAAACATGAACAGGACAATTGTTCAGTGGCTCCACAATCCTAATACTATAATTCCTCAAGAATAACTTCACAAAATCAGAACAAAGGTGTGTTGCTGTTTCTTGTAGAACTAGAAGATGCAGATTGGTGAGCTTTGTTTTCATTAGACTACAGTTGTGGTTGAGGTTACATTTGCTGTATGTCCAAATGTGTGTATGGAGACTTTTGGAAGTATATATTCACAGAAATTTACACTATTTCACAGGTAACTGAAACTCATGGACAAAAGGAGGCTTTGTGAGTTAACAGGGTATTATAAAACAGCCTACATAAGTCATTTTCCTGATAATAATTAGGTATATGAAATGAAGCACTTACTTCTACTTGTGTGTTGGGGCATGGTCCTCATCCTGTAACAGAATGACATCACAATAAACACTGCATACATCTTTGCATACATCAAATGCAGAACAATACCACTTCAATTCAGGAGAGGGAACAAATTCTAGTGGATGAATCTCCTGAAAGTTACACTACACATTCACCTACACATTTTCAGCTTGTCTGTCTGATGCATGGCAGTTGTTCTAGATAACTAATGGACAGCTCCCATTCTGCAGAGAAACAACCAAGTTCAAAGACCACTAACTAAATGACTTACAAGTGCTCAAGCAATAGTAAATAAATGTGTGTAAATGTACACAAAGCTAACAGTTACTCTAACAGAAAAAAGCACTGCACCACCTGTACCACACACCATACCTTCCATGAGACATCAGTGTCAGTGAATCCACTTATTCCCATCATCTTCATCCTTGGTCAACAGTTCTCCCCAGTTGTGATGTCATGGTCAGTTTGGGTGCCACTCACTGTGGGTGACTGAGAGCCTAAAGCTGGTAAAAGAAATGATTTTTTAGCTGATTGGTAAATATAACAATAACATTGCCTTAGTAACTCATTAATCATAATGTCTTACAAAATTCATACAAACATGTACCAGTTCTTGTACATAAGCGCATCATAAAAAAACTTCCCACAATTTAAAAACAAACAAAAGAAAAAACCCCTTCCGTGCTTCCGTGGTCCAGATCTATAGTTGATCTCTTACCAAAACAACCAACAACCACCCAGCTGAGTCCGACCAGCAGTATCAAGTAGTAGTAGTGCTGAATCTTGACTAATCGACTCTAAATCTGTTTTCAATAAGTAGATACCAAATCACCACCTTTCGGACCCCCTCTCTTTCTGCGCTTATTGTGAAATGGTTCCCGACTGATTCTACATGTTTCTGCGTTTACGCTGAAAAGCTGTTTGCAAAGTACATACATACTAGAAGTCAAGTTTCAGTTGCGTCACTGACTAGTTACATAATTATTACAAGCCGGGAAAGAGCGTTGGAAGTCAGGCGGTACAGCCGTCGATTGCGCCACCATCAAAAGCGAGGAGAATACTTTGTTCTCGTGTGCTAGTTCTACTTCTGATGTGGTGTATCAGTACGTTTCCTACTTTTTAACCGGAGATAATTAGGCCTGGCCTGGCGTAACAGAAGTTTGCCGATACTAAAAATCGTGAAAAATAGGTCTGGAGAAGGTGAATTCCCATTTTATCTCAAAGTAAAAAGGCCTCCAACGAGGTGGTTTAGGAGATAGCCATCATTACATCCGTCCACACACACACACACACACACACACACACACGTCATTCCCGCCAAAAAGAACGCAGCAGCAAAGTGTGCACGTAAGGTGTCTATGACGCAGATTTCGTTACGTCACTGTGTGCGTGAAAGTAAGTATTGTGTGGAGAAACGTCACAGTCTTGTTTTGTATCACTGAAACTTGCTGCTGCGCGTAGCAAAATCTGCCCCGTCTCATAAAGTTGTTTCTCTATAGAGAAACAACTTAAAAACATTTGAAAACAAGTGCCAACTAATACAAACGTGATGCGCATGGTGCCATTGACGTCAAGAGTCTGACAATGTGAAGTGGCAACATTTTCAGTTTGAACCATGTTTCTGTTTTTCCCGCTCACGCTGGCAAACATGTAATGCTCTTGACAGCCAATGTTGGTACAGTACAGGGACTACAAGATGGCCACCAGCCCAATATCATTTTATATCTTGTTTCCATTCAATGACATGCTGTAGTCACAGTCGTAGTCGTTGTGTCATGTATGCAGCCCGCGCGCACACGCCGGAACGCAAGCTCTCTGACATCAAGCATGCTGACATAAAGAAAGTACTGAAAACCCTTATCGTGCCTCTATGCACTTGCAAAAACCCAAACACATGAGGTCGTGTGAGCTCGCCTAGCTGGTTGACGTCACAACTTTTTGGCGTATGCGAGGTTCTACATGGGTGAATGAATTCTTGTAATAAAGTCGTTCCCCCTTGACAGAGTTACTTCCCGCAGACCTGACTGACAGACGATTGCTTACTGGTATCGGAGAAGAGACCCTCTCTCTCTCTCGCCTTAGACGCGCGCTTGCGCGCGCACGTACGCACCCCCCACCCCCCCTACACACACACACACATTATGCAAAGACCTTGGAATCAGAAAGACGCGTCATTCCTGCCCTCGTAAGAAAAAAATGGCGAAATGTTTTTAGAAAAGCGAAGACTTGTGTGTCATATGAATCGATTTGAAACGAAGTCTTGAATATCCGACCACTTTTGGTTTGGGCAAAATCTTTGCCAGCGGACAATTATTGTTGCGATTTGATGGCACTGTTTACGTGGTACACTGATCCAACAGGATGTGAGTAAACGGCAAGGGGGTTGCACTCTGACAGGCCAAGATGCACTCTCTGGGGCACAGAGTCTTTCAGTGGAAAGTACCTCTGTGCACAGTGGGGAAATGGCGCTCACTGCGCTACCGTGACGGGCCGAAATTGTCTCGGTGCTCTCAAACACAAGGTCGCGCACTATGTCATCCTTGACCAGCTTTGAACCCAGAGGGATCCTCAATGGCGCAAGTGATGGCAGGCTGTCTTCAGAGTGAAAGTAGGCGTGTTTCTGAATCAGAGACATACGTAACATGTCTCTGTCTGAATGTACAGATCTATTATTACATTCAGTCCTAGAGCACGGGTGTGTATGCTTTTGTAATCGTCTCTTATTCCACCACAAGGCAGTTACGTGATCGCCTGCACCGTGCAATAATACTTGCCTGTAGAGTGCAACACCTTGGCCACTCTCTGGGGCACAGAGTCTTTCAGTGGAAAGTACCTCTGTGCACAGTGGGGAAATGGCGCTCACTGCGCTACCGTGACGGGCCTAAATTGTCTCCGTGCTCTCAAACACAAGGTCGCGCACTATGTCATCCTTGACTAGCTTTGAACCCAGAGGGATCCTCAGTGGCGCAAGTGATGGCAGGCTGTCTTCAGAGTGAAAGTAGGCGTGTTTCTGAATCAGAGACATACATAACATGTCTCTGTCTGAATGGACAGATCTATTATTACATTCAGTCTTAGAGCACGGGTGTGTATGCTTTTGTAATCGTCTCTTATTCCACCACAAGGCAGGTACGTGATCGTCTGCACCGTGCAATAATACTTGCCTGTAGAGTGCAACACCCTTGCCTGTCTTGCCGTTTACTCACATCCTGTTGGATCATTGTACCACGTAAACAGTGCCATAAAAGCGCAACAATAATTGTCCGCTGGCAAAGATTTTGCCCAAACGAAAAGTGGTCGGATATTCAAGACTTCGTTTCAAATCGAATCATATGACACACAAGTCCCTGCTTTTCTTAAAAAAATTCGCCATTTTTAAAAATGGCGCTGGGTGTAAGCAGTCACATTTTCACGCCCCGCCGAAAAGGGACTGCACTCTGGAGTCTAGCCAAGATGTTGCACTCTGCAGGCAAGTATTGTTGCACGGTGCAGACGATCACGTACCTGCCTTGTGGTGGAATAAGAGACGATTACAAAAGCATACACACCCGTGCTCTAGGACTGAATGTAATAATAGATCTGTCCATTCAGACAGAGACATGTTATGTATGTCTCTGATTCAGAAACACGCCTACTTTCACTCTGAAGACAGCCTGCCATCACTTGCGCCCCTGAGGATCCCTCTGGGTTCAAAGCTGGTCAAGGATGACATAGTGCGCGACCTTGTGTTTGAGAGCACCGAGACAATTTAGGCCCGTCACGGTAGCGCAGTGAGCGCCATTTCCCCACTGTGCACAGAGGTACTTTCCACTGAAAGACTCTGTGCCCCAGAGAGTGTCGTAAGAGAGACATATGGCGGGACAACGCGAAGAGTTGTCTGCCCGCATTAGCGCGCATCCTAGATCTGGCCCCTATAGTGACAGCATGGCGGAAAGTGGAAAGCGATCACAAAAGCCGGGCATGCAATTGTGTTCTGCGCCGAATTGTTCAAATAACAGACAAATATAAACGGGGAAATACTTCTTTTGGTATTCCTGTTGAAAAACAAACATTTTTTTTCTCCCGCTTTCTTGTCAAAAAAAAACAAGGAGGAACGGCCCCGTCCTACAAAGTTGTTTCTCCAAACTTCATTTTATTTTGTCTGTTTTGTTGTTATTGTTGCCGGTTCTCCCCTCTCCAAGTTCTACCAATGACACTAGATCCTCTACGACCTCGACCGATTAGCCACGTGACTGGGGGTGGGGCCGGGTGGGGGAAGAATGGAGAGAGAGGCAGAGAGAGAGGGTGGGTGGGTGGGTGTTTAGGAGTTTAACGTCCTTTTCCACCACATAAAGGTGATATCAAAGACGGGGCAACGAGAAAAAGGCCAGCACAAATATTTGGCCCCAGCGTCCGGGATTCGAACTCTCGGCCCAAGCATTGAAAGTCCAACGCTCTACCATTCGGCCACCCTGGCTCCCCATAGAGAGAGAGAGAGAGACGTCAGTTCCGTGATCTAAACATCTGACGTCAGCCTCAGGCAGGTCGTACAGAGAGAGAGAGAGAGAGAGATGACGTCAATTTCGTGAAGTAAACTTTTGACGTCAGCCTCTAGCACTGAGATCGTCTGAGGATGCTTGTTCATGTCTTGTGATTTCCCTGTTGGCTTTGTGACTTCTCCGACTGAATTATTTTTCACATGAAATCTGGAAGATCTAGAGGGCTGATGAAATGTCGGAAGCAGTGACGATACTTGCAGAGTTTGTCTGTGAACCAAACATTTGACGTCAGCCTCACGCTGCTCGTCTGACAGATGATACTTCTTCACATCTTGTGATTTCCTTGTTGCTTTTGTGACTTCCGTGACTGAATTAATTTTGACATAAAATCTGGAAGATCTAGAGAGCTGATGAAACGTGGACTTAAGTGCCTTGGATTGTACTTACGAAATTGCAAAATTGGAACTTTTTTGACCGGCGCTTCTCGCAGAAACGTGAAAAATGTGTTTATCTAAAAGCTCTGTTATTTTTAATACTAAAACTATAATAGTGCAGTAGTTCATGTCATATGTGCAGTTGGCACAAGTGACAAAAATACCGGAATGGGGGGGTGAGCTCTGCTCAGACGTCGAGGCAGGACGCTTTTTCGGATCGCTCTCTTAATTACAGCGATTCTGACCGTAATTACTCTTAATTACGGTCTTTCTCACATCACAATGTGAAGCTGATCCTGTCCCGTCATCCTGGCCGAAAAAATGGATTGAAAAATTCATTGGTTTTGAAGAAAACTGGAGAGAACTGCGGTGTGTTAAAACGACATGATCCGAGCACAGCAGTACTCACCGAGCCGACATGGTCCGCAGCGATCCAGCCAAGCGTAAGAAAGATCAGTCGAGTGACTCTTGCAAGGATCTTTTCAGCTCGGACAATTCTGTGCAGTGCGAACGTGTGGTTACAAAGAAGTCAAAGAAAAGGAGCAAGAAGAACATTAGAAGAGGTGTTGAAGTGCGGACTGTTGCTGCGTCGATCAGATCTCATTTTGCGGTGGCAAAAAGAAGTACGACGGCGGTCATGGACTCGACAGTCACAAACTCGGACGCTGTCCCACTCACGTGCACCTCTGATCAGCCAAACGCAAGTGCAACAAAGGAACAGTTAAACAGTGGTGCACGCTCTAAGATCAGTGCCTCTGTGTCAGCCTCAGATTTGATGGAAAAGCTGGAGTTCGCCTGCAATCAGCTGACTAAACTAAACCAGACGGTGGAGGAGATGAGAGGGGAAATCTTCAGCCTGCGACAGGAGAACGACACACTTAAAGAAGAACTCGATCGTTTCAGGAGAAGCGAGGAAAAGTTACGAGACGACCTGTCAGAGGCAAAACAAGCAGCATCAGCGGCAAAACAGCGCGTCAACGACCTCGAACAATACACTCGAAGGAATAATGTGAGGGTGTTCGGTGTTCAAGAAGCCAACAATGAAACAGCCACTGACTGTGAACGGAAAGTGCTTCGAGTGTTGAAAGACAAGCTGGGCCTTTCTTTTAAGGAAGAGGAGATTGAAGCCTGTCATCGGGTTGGTGGAAAAGGACCACTACAGAAGCGAAGGGGACAACAACAACAACAACAACATCCGGGAGATGCCGAGAAGCCGAGGCCCATCATCGTCCGGTTTGTGTCAAGGAAGTCCACCGAGGAGGTGCTCTACAACAAGAGGAAACTAAAGAACACGCCCTACATGATAGTAGAGGACCTGTCAAGCGACAACTACTACTTGCTGCAGAAATGTAGGAATCACTCCGAGGTTGCCACAGCGTGGTCCAAGCGAGGAAACATTTATGTTAAAACTGTTAACAATCGGATTTTGCTCATCAAATCTGTCGACGAACTAGTGACTTTATCTCTGTCACCAACCACATCGTCAACACCGCACTACAGTCGACCCCGCGGTTTTGGCCGTGGTCGTGTTTTTTCCTCGGAGCGCAGCCAGCGATCGCCGGGGAACACCGAGATGCGCCCAGGTCGTCATTCCGACATTAACATCTCAGATTCGGAGGTTGGTGCAGTCTATGGATCCGACGGTTAAGTACAATAACTTTTTCTTCAGTGTATACCTGGTGTAACTTTTTCACGGACAGTGTTTACATGCCCACGTGTGTTGCTAACCTTTTGACCCTTATTATCTATTCGACGGCCTTGACTGATCGAGGGGACGCTACTCTGTTTAACTTTTCGGCAGCTAGGAAGAAGGTCGCTGGCTGACTGACGGTGTTGAGCTTTGCAGCTTTCACGGTTTTTTAAAATTAATGAAACCTTGTCATCAAACCTTGAGGATGATATGTTGTTTGAACGGTCGCAGTGTGCCTCCTTCTCTTGCTTGCTGGACCAGTTTAGGTGCGAACGCGTCGTGTATTATGTGTTCGGCGAATTGGAATGTCCCGTCTCGGCTGTGACGAAAGTAAAGTTGTAGCCTCGTACGAAACCTGTCCATTTTACGGTCTTCGATGAGCGGTATGCTTACTTTTTCAGATTGTTTGACTTTTGCTTTGATTATTGTTTGTTTTATTGTTTCATTTTTGTCCTGCGTGTGTGTGTTGTGTGTATGTGAGTCGGAAAACATGACTTTTTTTAGGTGCGGAACTGTGATGCCTGAGCAAACAGTGTTTACTCATTCATGCAGCACTGGTATTGGAACTACTGACCCCAGCTATGTCACTGAGTGGTTAGACAGGAACCTGGAACCTAATTTCATACATATCTTTCCCGCTAGTACAGTATGGCGATGCTGAATTCTGTCAAATTTTGTACTTTCAATGCAAATGGTTTAGGCCAGTATAAAAAAAGAAAGGATGTATTTGATTTTCTAAGACAACAAAAAGCAAGCATATATTTTATACAGGAGACGCACATTAAGTCAGAAGATGAACATGTTGTTAGAGCTTTATGGGGTTTTGAATGCATTGTAAATGGTGACAACACTAATAGTAAGGGTGTTGCGATTTTATTTAATAACAACTTTGAATACAAAGTACATAATGTTATCAAAGGTGAGGGTGGAACATACATAGTAGTTGATATTGAAATTGCTGGAAGGCGTTTCTCACTTGCAAATATCTATGGCCCTAGCAATGCTGATGTGCCCTTATTCTTTGAACAACTTTCTGATGTGATAGATAGACTTGATAATGAATATATACTTATAGGTGGTGATTGGAATGTTGTTGTTGATGTATGTAAAGACACATTTAGATATAGAAATATTAATCGTCCACGTGCGATGAAAAAAATTCATGATATTATGCAACTGTATGACCTGGTTGATGTTTGGAGACAGGTGAACCCTAAAAAAAGACAATACACATGGCGACGATTTAATACAATGCAACAAGGGCGTCTAGACTATTTTCTTGTATCAGAATCTTTATTGACTGATCTGAATTGTGCAAAGATTGAACCTGGCTATCGGTCAGACCATGCATTAGTATCTGTTGAGTTTGGCATGAAAAGGCAAAGAAGGAAAACATACTGGAAATTTAATAACTCTCTTTTAAAAGATAAAAAATATTGTGATTTAGTAAAGAAAGTTATATTGGACTTAAAAAAACAGTATGGCATTAAGGTGTATGACTTTAACAACATTGACAGTATTAGTAATAAGGATATACAGTTTGTCATTGATGATCAGTTATTCCTTGAGATGATTTTACTAGAGGTGAGAGGCCACACTATATCCTATGCATGCCATAAAAGGAAGGAAGAAGCCATTTTGGAGGAAACACTTAAGAGAGACATCTCTTATTTAGAGCATAATTTGTGTGATAGTAATTTACAACTGCTAGAAAATAAAAAAGCTGAGCTTGTTGATATTAGGAAGAAACAAACTGGAGGCATGATTATAAGGTCTCGGGCCAGATGGATACAAGATGGAGAAAAAACCACAAAATACTTCTGTAGCTTAGAGAAGAGACACTTTGTTCAAAAGTCAATGTACCTTTTGGAGACTGGTAATGGAAATGTGATTCATGACTCAAGTGAGATTATCAAAGAAACTCAGACATTTTATAAACAGCTTTATGCCTCGAGAGAGTCTACAGTTAGTGATGTTGACCTGTCTAGTACAGTTAAAACTCCTTCTCTAACGGAGGAGCAGAGAAATTCTATTGAAGGAACAATCAGAGAAGACGAAGCCTTACATGCTCTAAAAAAAATGAAAAATAATAAAAGTCCTGGTTCTGATGGTTTCAGTGCAGAGTTTTTCAAATTCTTTTGGACTGACATTGGTTCGTTTGTCGTCAGATCTATTAACCATGGTTTTAGTACTGGACAGATGTCTGTCACACAACGGCAGGGAATCATAACATGTATTCCAAAGGAGGGTAAATGTAGGAAACAGCTTAAAAACTGGAGACCGATTACACTGCTGAACACTGTTTATAAAATTGCCTCTTCCTGTATAGCTACACGTTTTAAGTGTGTTCTGCCGAGTATCATTCATGAAGACCAAAAAGGATTTCTTAAAGGCAGATATATTGGTGAGAACATAAGGTTGCTGTATGATGTACTTACTTATACACACATTAATAAGGTTCCTGGACTGCTTTTATTAGTTGATTTTGAAAAAGCGTTCGACAGCGTTGCATGGTCTTTTATTGAAAAATGTCTTGACCTCTTTAAGTTTGGATCTGACATGAAAAAATGGATCAAAACATTTTATACCAATATTACTGCATGTGTGTCTGTGAATGGGATGTATTCTGAATGGTTCGAGATAGAGAGGGGCTGTAGACAGGGCGATCCCTGCTCGGCCTACATATACCTCATATGCGCAGAGATCTTGTCGTCGATAATTCGTCAAAATAAAAATATTAAAGGTTTAACAATTAACAATTTGAATGTCCTTCTATCTCAGTTTGCTGATGATACGTCCCTATTCCTTGACGGCAGTGAGAAATCATTTGTAGAGAGTATAAACAGTCTTCAATATTTTGCATCTATTTCTGGTCTAAAAATTAATCTTGAAAAAACACAAGTAGTATGGATTGGTTCAAAGAAAAATTGTCAAACAAGATATATGCGGGATTCAAACTTTGTCTGGAATCCTGGCATTTTTAAAGTTCTAGGTATAAAGTTCACCACTGATGTTGATCAGATAGGACCGATTAATTACGAAAATAAACTAGGTGAAATTAGTCGTATCCTCTCAACATGGTCTAAGAGGCAGCTCACTCCACTTGGAAAGATAACTGTTATAAAAACTTTGGCACTTTCCACAATTGTACATCTATTCAGTAACCTTCCCGACCCATCCCCACAGTTTATGTCAGACCTCAATAGAATGTTTTTCAACTTTTTATGGGATGGAAAGAAGGGTAAGGTTAGTAAGCGTGTTGCATGCTGTATGTATGAAGACGGTGGTATACGAATGGTTGATGTAAACAGTTTTCTTGCTTCTCTGAAGCTTACTTGGTTGCGGCGTGTTTTTGGATGTGACTCTTCTACGACCAAGAGTATATTACTATCTCAGTGTCCAGAATTTGCTAACATTGCTTTGTACGGAGGTGAATATGCAAACATCCTCATGCAACATTGTAAAAACAGGTTTTGGGCTGATGTAGCTAAACATTTTAAAAACATTCATTATAAATGTCAGCCGGAGAACTATAGTGAATTTGCCTCAGAGAAATTGTTTTATAATATCAATATTATAAGAGAGCGAAGAACTGTACATATACAAGAGTGGATAGATAATGGAATACTGACTGTTGGAGATTTGTTAGATCACACAGGAAGGTTCTTAACAATTGAAGATTTTTGTGTACGGTATCCAAATGTAGTGACAAATTTTCTTTTACACAGTGGAATTGTTAATGCTGTGAAAGCCTATAGAAAACGTATTGGTGCCGTTTTAGTTCAAGACTGTTCCTGTGCTATGTCACAGTGTAAAGTGTGGAAGCTCATTCACCACAGTGGTTCGAAAGCTATTTATTCAGCTCTAGTCAAGACTAAATGTAACCCACCATGTGTACATAAGTGGGAATTACAGTATTCTGATCTGCCTCAGTGGAAGCTCATCTTTAGAAAACCATATAAAACTACAGTTGATTGTCAGCTTAGATGGTTTCAAGTCAGATTACTGCATCGTGTTTTACCAACAAAAAGATTTTTATTTCTTAGGAAAATTGTTGATTCTGCTTTATGTACATTTTGTCAACAAGAGGAAGAAACGTTAAGCCATTTATTCTGGAACTGTTCTCATGTACATTTATTTTGGATCACAGTTCAGACTTGGCTGCGTGACAACTGTAATCACTGTGAATCTTTTGTACTCACGGAGTCTTTGGTGATATTTGGAATGAAGCAAAATGTGAAAACAGACATAGTAATAGACCTTATTCTACTGTTAGCTAAGTTTCACATCTATAAATGTAGACTAGAAGAAAAACTGCCACAAATGAACATCTTTATTGCATCTGTCAGACAAAGATATGAAATTGAAAGATACAAACACATACTTTCTGGAAAGCTTGCTAAATTCAGTATTGACTGGTTCCCATACAAAAGATTGCTAAATGTACTATAAAACTCGTATATATATCCCTGTTCAGTTACAGTTATATCCAGCTAATGTACCAGGGCAGTAGTTTTTTTTTTTTTTTGTTTGTTTGTTTGTTTGTTTGTTTGTTTGTTTGTTTTGTTTTTTTGACTCAGGTTCATGTATGCACCGGATACTTGGTTGTACTATATTGTTGGAGGGTGTGTGTGTGGGGGGGGGGAGGGGGGAGGGCCGAAGATGTCTGTTACCTTTGTGTGTGATTTGGGGGGGGGGGAGGGGGGGAGTTGTCTATATTTATGTGCGTATGAACGTAATATCTGGGTTAGGGCTATTTGTACTGTTGGTCTGTAACTGTTACTGTTATGTAAATTTATATCCACTCTTTGTCTGTGTGTTCACGTATAGTGTGAAAAATAAGAAAAACAGAATAAAAAAATAAAAAAAAATACCGGAATGATGAGTAATTTGAAGGAGTCTTTTCATAGATATTTGACCTTATATGCAAACCACCTCTACCTCGGAAATATTTTTCTTACACAAAACCTGTCAGAGCTACAGAGCTGTGCTACGAAAACAGGCAGTATAATTGGATGATCTTCCCAATTTCAGAAAATGAAGCCATTTGAACATTTTTTTCGAAAAAATTCGTAACATGACCGATTTATAAAAATCGGCGATAACTCTTCTGAAAATACGGCAGGCTAAAAATCGTGAAAGGTAGCTCTGGAGAAGGTGAATTCCCATTTTATCTCAAAGTAAAAAGGCCTCTAGCGAGGTGGTTTAGGAGATAGCCATCATTACATCCGTCCGCACACACACACACACACACACACACACACACACACACACACACACACACACACACACACACGTCTCACAACTCCCGCCAAAAAGAACGCAGCAGCATAGTGTGCACGTCAAGTGTCTATGACGCAGATTTCGTTACGTCACTGTGTGCGCGAAAGTATGTATTGTGTGGAGAAACGTCAACAATAACAACAACTTGAAGACAAAATAAAATGAAGTTTGGAGAAACAACTTTGTAGGACGGGGCCGTTCCTCCTTGTTGTTATTGTTGCCGGTTCTCCCCTCTCCAAGTTCTACCAATGACACTAGATCCTCTACGACCTCGACCGATTAGTCACGTGACTGGGGGTGGGGCCGGGTGGGGGGAGAGAGAGAGAGACAGACAGAGACACAGAGAGAGAGAGAGAGTGAGTGGGTGGGTGTTTAGGAGTTTAACGTCCTTTTCCACCACGTAAGGGTGATATCAAAGACGGGGCAACGAGAAAAAGGCCAGCACAAATATTTGGCCCAAGCCGGGATTCGAACTCTCGACCCGAGCATTGAAAGTCCAACGCTCTACCATTCGGCCACCCTGGCTCCCCAGAGAGAGAGAGAGAGACGTCAGTTCCGTGAACTAAACATTTGACGCCAGCCTCAGGCAGGTCGTCATACAGAGAGAGAGAGATGACGTCAATTCCGCGAACTAAACATTTTGACGTCAGCCTCTAGCACTGCGATCGTCTGAGGAAGCTTGTTTATGTAGACCTAGTCATGGTTTCCCCTCTCCTGTAATCGAGGGTCACCCAGGATGTGACTTCCCCGATCACTCATGGGTTACCCGGACTAGTTTATGTCTTGTGATTTCCCTGTTGGCTTTGTGGCTTCCCCGATTGAATTATTTTTCACATGAAATCTGGAAGATCTAGAGGGCTGGTGAAATGTCGGAGGCGGTGACGATACTTGCTTATTTTGTCTGTGAACTAAGCGTTTGACGTCAGCTTCACACTGGTGGTATGACAGATGATGCTTGTGCATGTCTTGTGATTTCCCTGTTGCTTTTGTGACTTCCCTGGCTGAATTAATTTTTACATAAAATCTGGAAGATCTAGAGGGCTGGTGAAACATGGACTAGAATACCTTGGATTGTACTTATGAAATCGCAAATATGGAACTCTTTTGACCGGTGCTTCTCGCAGAAACTTGAAAAAGTTATGTTTATCTAAAAGTTCAGTTATTCTAAATGCCAAAGCTATAATGGTGCAGTAGTTCCTGTCATATGTGCAGTTGTCACACTAGACAAAAACGCCGGGATGATAAGTAATTTGCAGTAGTCTTTTCGTAGATATTTGATCTTATGTGCAAACCACCCCTACCTCGGAAATTTTTTTTTTTTTTTACACAAAACCAGTCAGAGCTACAGAGCTGTAGCACCAATACAGGCATGGTGGTTGGGTGAACTTCCAAAGTCTAGAAAATGAAGGAATTTGAACAACTTTTTCGAAAAAATTCGTAACATGACCGATTTTTTAAAATCGGCGATAACTCTTCTGAAAATGCGGCAGGCTAAAAATCGTGAAAGGTAGCTCTGGAGAAGGTGAATTCCCATTTTATCTCAAAGTAAAAAGGCCTCCATCGAGGTGGTTTAGGAGATAGCCATCATTACATCCGTCCACACACACACACACACACACACACACACACACAGACACACACACGTCTCACAACTCCCGCCAAAAAGAACGCAGCAGCATAGTGTGCACGTCAAGTGTCTATGACGCAGGTTTCGTTACGTCACTATGTGCGTGAAAGTATGTATTGTGTGGAGAAACGTCAAAGTCTTGTTTTGTATCACTGAAACTTGCTGCTGCGCGCAGCAAAATCTGCCCGTCTCATAAAGTTGTTTCTCTATAGAGAAACAACTTAAAAAGACCTCAAGTGGTACGTGTGCATGCAGTGTAAACAAACAGTAAACACACGCAGCTGACGCAGATACAGCGTAATTTTTTTTCCCCTGACAACTTTACAAATCACGGTGACTTAAATTGTGCTAGCGTCTACCTGCATCTAAATTCAGAACACACACACACACACACACACACACACACACACACACACACACACACACACACACACACACACAGAGAACAAAATCATCTGGCTGAACTTCATTCTAACCATTGTAAAACCATATCACAACATAGAATCTGCTGGATCGTCGGTCGCAGATATGATTAATGCTGAGTTAGCAGGAAGTATTCAGCGGATGCGTCCATCTTTGGATCTCTCGCACATTCGATCTTTCTGTGTTCCGTACTAGTTTTACTTGAACACATCGAACGAAATGCACTGCGTAGCCTACGTACAGCAGTGAAAGCCAAACTAGATCTTTCGTTCGTCCTCCGGAACTTTGAGAGTACTTATGTTTTTTATAGGCCTAAAACACATGCGGAATATATGGGGGGAGACCACCTGTCAGTCGCTGACATCTTCGTTTTTGTTTATTTTGTTAAAATGTTTTACGGCGGCTAGTGTAGGGTTGGGTCAAACAAACAGACTTTTTACAAGCATGCGGATTCTATACTAAATTTACGCCAGTCACACGTCGTGGATGCGGCGATTTTGGTTTTCACGTGTGATGCTATGTGTTATGTTTGGGAGAAAACATAATCTTGGCTCCAACTTCGATACCGATCTTGGCTCCAACTTCGATATCGTAGGCATACCTACCTCTATTTTTCAAGGGGGAAATCTACAGAAAGGTTTTCCCGTTCCTGGTGTTCGCTTCTGACAGCAATTCGGCGCTGCACACCATTGCACGCCCGAATTTTTGCGTGGTTTCTGGCTTTCTGCCATACTGCCATTACTGCGTAGATCTGCGGGATGCGCGCTAATGCGCGCAGACAACTCTTACGCGTTGTCCCTCAAAGGGAGGTAAGTGAACTATCTTTATGTTTCCAAGATCTTTGCATTATGCTTCTGAGTGTGAGTCAGTGGCAAAAACGAAACCCACTGAAATTCCCGCTTTCCACATGTCAAGTTGTAGAGATCGCGAAAAGATACTGCATTTCGATGCAAAATAATTTCTAGACCATCCCAGAACATGCTGGTGCAGTAACGTCAGTAGATTACGTCACCTTGGAAAGATATCGAACCTTCCAGTAAGTTGAGAAATGTTCTAGATCTGACCTGTTTAGTACGTAAGCAGCCCTGCACAGCGTTCTGGGTTCTTCTTCTTTCATGAATTTGTTCTCCGTGCATATTCTGTTCATAAAGTATTGGAGTTGTATTCTGTTGTATCCCGTGTCTTCTCTGCGATTGCACGAAGATGGCGACATAGTAGAAGTAAAATACACCACGTCTCCAAACAGAGGAATTCGGAAAGAAAGTGGCGAGACACCCCCAAGAAAAAACAGCATCACGTCAATCAAACATGACGCACTTACTTTACGTCAGTGCGCGTGCGTCTCTTCTTCGATGTTTGTGAGGCGTGTGGCTTGTAGAGGAAATGTGCTGTGAGTACAAATTTTCGGGTCAACTGACGATAACGGCTGCAGTGAATTTTTCTTTTTTTTTTTTTTTTTTTTTTGTATATTTTTTATGGCACCCCAGGCTCATTATCTATGTATAGTAGGAGCGATTTTGAGATCTAAAGTGTGTTCACCAGCACTTTCATCAGGTACGGCTTACGCCAAAAGTATAAAAGCGACAACCTCCAAAATTCACTTAGTTAAGAGTCCGTATTCATGCTATCTATGTCCCAAAAATGGAGTGGTTTAGGTAAATATTACGCCTTTAAACGCCAAAAAGCCACTTTTTCTGAAAAGGGAGATAACTCGCAAATCATGTGTGCAATCGTACCTGGATCGGGCCTTCTATTCAACAATCGTGATTCATTAAGAAACCCCAAATTTGAAATCGATCGGTTCAGTATTTTTGGAGAAATAGGCATCTGAACTGGGTTCACATGCAATGTCAACTCAGGCTCGGTTTACATGAAAACTATAAGAGCGACCATTTTCTAGTAGTGACTCTGTTCAGAGTCCGTATTCAAGCTATCTACTGCCCAAAAATTGAGTGATTTAAATAAATATTACGCCTGTACACGAAAGACAACCAACTTGTCTCAAAAGGGCGATAACTCCCAAATCACTTAAGCAATCATCACACGCTTGAATCGTACGTTTCCATGCCAAATCGATAAAGGAAATAGGTGTGCATCATCGTTTGCCCATTTTTTTTTATTATTTTTTTTTAGTGATAGTGTGAAGGAGGTTTTTTTTTATTTTTTTTTTACTTTACTTGATTTCTACTATTGTGTATGTGTGTGCGCGTGTGTGTGTGTGTGTGCGTGTGTGTGTGCATCTTGCTGTGTTCGATTTCACATTGTTTGCTGTATGTTGTGCATAGGTACACTTGTGTGCGCATTCTGCTTTGTTCGATTTCATATTGTTTGTTGTATGTTGTGCATAGTTGCAAATGATTTTTTTTTTCTACTGTGGTTCTCTACTGTATGGTCTGTATAAATGGAGTGTATGACTTTTTTTTTTTGTGCGATTCCATATTGTTTGTATGTTGTGCATAGATGCAAATGACTTTTTTTTTTTTTTTGTTCGAGCGTACGTTTCTTTAGTTGAAAAAGGTGTGCATCGTCCCCTGGCTGACTGTGTACTGTCTGTTGTATGTTCGGCATAGGTTTTCTGTGGCACAGGACGAGTGTGTGACTATGTATAGTGGTAGTATGAATTTTTTTTTTTTTTTTTTTTTTTTACCCACGTACAGGATGAGTGTTTACTATGGGGGTATGATCTGTATAATTGGAGGTTTTTTGTTTTTTGGTTTTTTTTTTTCCTTAGTGGATTTCATACCTATAAAGGAAATAGGTGTGCACCGTTCCTTGGCTGATCTTGTAAAAAAAAATTTTTTTTTTTTTAGTGTATTTGTCCTTGTAGGATTTTTTGTTGTATGTTCTGTATATATGCATTTATAATTATATGCAAATGACTTTTTTTTTCTTTTTTTTTTTTAATCTTCTACTGTTAGGTGTGTGTGTGTGTGTGTGTGTGTGTGTGTGTGTGTGTGTGTGTGTGTGTGTGTGTGTGTGTGTGTGTGTGTGCGAATGGTTAAATTTTGTTTGTGTGTGTGTGTGTGTGTGTGTGCGCGCACGCGCGCGCGCCTATCAAATGTAGTTGTGAGCAAGTTGTATGTAAATGTAAGAAGTCTGCTTTTTGTTTAATCTGGTTACTGTGTTCTGTATAGTTGTGATATATGCCTCAATGCTGGCTGAATGGATACTTATAAAGACATATGTGCCTGTACCCCCTGATGGGGTTTCTGGAAATAAACTGAAACTGAAACTGAAACTGTCTAATGTAACATTTTGATATATTTGGATACCCCAAATTTGAAGCCATTCGGTTGAGTATTTTCGAAGAAACGGGCCCGGACACAATTCACACACACACACACACACACACACACACACACACACACACACATCCGCACAGACGGCACTCACTGAGGAGGAGAAGTGCGTTCGGTGCACTGTACATGCCAGCATCGATGACGTACGTTTTCTTACGTCATTGTCAGAGTTACACTTGCATAATCGTCTCTGCGGGAGATCGGCAGTGACGTGCGTTTGTACCACAGATGCTTGCCCATGAACGTGGAAAATTTAGCCCGTCCTATGATGTTGTTTCCATTACTATGGAAACAACATAAAAAAAGATGAGAGTCTTGATTTGTATGGGATGGACTTAAATCATCTGTTCAGATTCAACGTTTCCCATTACTGTTTTGCGTTTGATTATGCATGCTAGTTTACACCGACCTTGTCCCTGGAAAGCAAAACTGCACGTACAATTTTACACACTGGATTATGTGACAGTGATTGTGTAAAGTTTAAAAAGTACAGCAGCTGTGTAATAGTGCTTGCCGTATTTTTGCCCCCTTAAGTTGTTTCTCTATAGAGAAACAACTTTATGAGACGGGGCAGATTTTGCTACGCGCAGCAGCAAGTTTCAGTGATACAAAACAAGACTGTGACGTTTCTCCACACAATACATACTTTGACGCACACAGTGACGTAACGAAATATGCGTCATAGACACTCGACGTGCACACTATGCTGCTGCGTTCTTTTTAGCGGGAGTTGTGAGACGTGTGTGTGTGTGTGTGTGTGTGTGTGTGTGTGTGTGTGTGTGTGTGTGTGTGTGTGTGTGTGTGTGCGGACGGATGTAATGATGGCTATCTCCTAAACCACCTCGTTGGAGGCCTTTTTACTTTGAGATAAAATGGGAATTCACCTTCTCCAGACCTACCTTTCACGAATTTTATCCTGCGGCATTTTCAAAGGAGTTATCCCCGATTTTAAAAAATCGGTCATGTTACGAATTTGTTCGAAAAAAATGTTCGAATGGCTTCATTTTTTGAAACTGCGAAGATCATCCAATTATACTGCCTGTTTTCGTAGCACAGCTCTGTAGCTCTGACAGGTTTTGTGTAAGAAAAATATTTCCGAGGTAGGGGTGGTTTGCATATAAGGCCAAATATCTATGAAAAGACTCCTTCAAATTACTCATCATTCCGGTAATTTTGTCACTTGTGCCAACTGCACATATGACGTGAACTACTGCACTATTATAGCTTTAGTATTAAGAATAACAGAGCTTTTAAATAAACACATTTTTTCATGTTTCTGCGAGAAGCGCCGGTCAAAAACATGTCCAGTTTTGCAATTTCGTAAGTACAATCCAAGGCACTTAAGTACACGTTTCATCAGCTCTCTAGATCTTCCAGATTTTATGTCAAAATTAATTCAGTCACGGAAGTCACAAAAGCAACAAGGAAATCACAAGATATGAACAAGTATCATCTGTCAGACGAGCAGCGTGAGGCTGACGTCAAATGTTTGGTTCACAGACAAAATCTGCAAGTATCGTCACTGCTTCCGACATTTCATCAGCCCTCTAGATCTTCCAGATTTCATGTGAAAAATAATTCAGTCGGAGAAGTCACAAAGCCAACAGGGAAATCACAAGACATGAACAAGCATCCTCAGACGATTTCAGTGCTAGAGGCTGACGTCAAAAGTTTAGTTCACGGAATTGACGTCATCTCTCTCTCTCTCTGTATGACGACCTGCCTGAGGCTGACGTCAAATGTTTAGTTCACGGAACTGACGTCTCTCTCTCTCTCTCTCTGGGGAGCCAGGGTGGCCGAATGGTAGAGCGTTGGACTTTCAATGCTTAGGCAGAGAGTTCGAATCCCGGCCGCTGGGGCCAAATATTTGTGCTGGCCTTTTTCTCGTAGCCCCGTCTTTGATATCACCCTTATGTGGTGGAAAAGGACGTTAAACTCCTAAACACCCACCCACTCACCCTCTCTCTCTCTCTGCCTCTCTCTCTCTTCTTCCCCCACCCGGTCCCACCCCAAGTCACGTGGCTAGTAGGTCGAGGTCGTAGAGGATCTAGTGTCATTGGTAGAACTTGGAGAGGGGAGAACCGGCAACAATAACAACAAAACAGACAAAATCAAATGAAGTTTGGAGAAACAACTTTGTAGGACGGGGCCGTTCCTCCTTGTTTCCTTTTATTCTTTCTTCTCCCTACCATCCTGATCCTTCCACGTGAATATGCTTGTCGGCTCACAGTCAGTCTAGATCTAGAGAGACACATAAACACACACATCAGTGATCACATCAAATCAGTGGTAATCAGAAATTTTGTTCAGTCATCAAAGAAAAATCTCGTGTGTTTGTGTAGATCTTTCTGCTATGCGGTTGGGAGGGATCAGCATGCCGGCCTGTCAGATTCGAGGGATCTTGAACTGACTTACGTTTTAGTTGAAAAATCTTTTCGCTGAGTGAATTTTCTGATTAAGAAAAGCTTGTAGAAAGCAGTACAGGACCTGTGAGGTTTTTCAGCCAACTGTTTTTGAGGCTGACAAAGAGACATTACATCAATTCCTGTTATTCTGTCAGCTTTTGTCTGATCTGCCCATCTTTAGAAATCTCCGACTTTTCCCGCGGTTTCTATTCAGACACGCATGCGCCGAAACCTTGCAAATGGCCGCCAAGCAGACGAACCTCAGCTTGCAGTGTTAGAGTTGGGCATATTCCACTAAGACAATCATGCACGGTAGCTGTTGTAGAGATCGCGAAAAGTCACTGCATTTCGATGGAAATTTCTAGACCATCCCAGAACATGCGAGTGCAGTAGCGTCAGTAGATTACGTAACCTTGGAACGATTCCGTACTTGCCAGTATGTTACAGAATGTTCTAGATCTGACCTGTTAGTATATAAGCAGCACTGCACAGCGTTCTGGGTTCTTCCTCTTTCATGAGTTTGTTCTTGCGCATCTTCTGTTAATAAAGTATTGGAGTTCCAGCCTGTTGTATCCCGTGTCTTCTCTTGATCTACCTACGAAGGGACAGTACTCTCCAGTACTCAAGAAACTCCAACTACAGAAGTTGCACCCCTTCAACTGTTGCAGCAGCGAAAATTGACGACTGACCATGGCAGAGACAGCGGAGCTGATAAAATTGCTTAGAGAGCAATTAGAACAGCAGAAGGAACAGATGAAGATTCAAATGGAACAGCAGAAGGAACAAATGGAACAGCAGAAGGAACAAATGGAACAGCAGAAGGAACAGATGAAGGAACAGATGAGAATTCAAGCAAAGCAGCATGAAGAAGAATTAGCAGTCCAAAGAGAGCAGATGGGTGCGTTGATGAAGATGATTCAAGTTCAGACACCGACTGGGGATTCCAGCGCAAGTACCCGTCCTCACACTTCTACTGTTTCGACCGCCGCTATTCCACCTTTCGCTGCCTTTGATTCCACTTCAGAACTGTGGCCTGACTACTGGTCAAGGTTCTGCACATTTCTTGTCGCCAACGCCGTTCCTGACGACCGCAAGGCTCAAGTCTTCCTCACTAATCAGACTCCGGCTGTCTACAAGCAACTGGCAAATCTGGCTGCTCAACAGAATCCAAGAATGAATATCAACGACCTGACGATGGACCAAATCGTCGAGTTCATGAAAGAACAATTTGACCCAAAACTGTTCATAGTGCGAGAACGTTTCAAGTTCTGGAGCAACATGGAACGGAAGCCAGGCGAAACACTCCAGGAGCTGGCAGCCCGTATACGTCAAGACGCGGCTACCTGTGACTTTTCTTCGATCCAAGATCCACAAGATGAAGCTCTTAGGCAGAGATTCATATGTTCTGTCAACAACGAAGCTGTCTTGAAGGCTCTTTTCAAGGTCAAGGATACCGAGTTGGATTTTGCCAAGGCTGTCAAGATCGCCATAGAGACTGAAGACGCGGCAAAGGTAGCCAAGGAAACTGTCTACGGTTCCAAGCCTAGGCCGGTCAACAAAGTCAAGATGAACAACAAAGGGGGTCGACCAAAGAACCACCAGCAGTCTAACTCCACGACCAGCGATTCAGCAAAGTGCTACAGGTGTGGAAAGTCTCATAGAGCAACAGACTGCTACTACAAAGACTCCAAATGCAACTACTGTCAGAAGATAGGATATTTGGAGGCTGTCTGCAGGAAAAAACTGCATCAACAGCAACAAGGGGGACGACAATCTGCAAAATCTTCAGTGAAAAGTATCACAAAAGCAGAGCTCGTCAAAGCCATCCTCGGCGAAGTTCCCCAAGATACTCCTAGGTTGGACGTTCCAGTCACAATCCAGGATCAACAGTTCACGATGGAGCTGGACACTGCAACCACAGGAAATTTTGTTTCTGTGCCAGTCTGGAAACAGCTGGGAAAACCGAAGCTGGATGACGTCACACATCGGTACGAGTCTGCCAGCAAGCACGACCTACCCGTGTTGGGCACCTTCATGGGCCAGACTAAGGACCCAGTGACTGGTAAACAGAGCTCCATTCCCTACATCGTCACCAAGATCCCTGATCTCAACCTACTGGGACGGAACGCGATCCAGGCTCTGGGAATTTCAGTGGACAATGCCTTTGGACTGAAGAGCATAGAGAGTCAAGTCAAGAGCGAGGATGCAAAAGAATCGCATTCGAAGACCTCCAGCACAACTTATGCTTCTCTTCAAAAGGATTGCCACACTCTCTGCGACAAGTTCCCAGATCTCTTCAAGGAAGAATTGGGATGTCTGAAGGATTTTGAGCTGGAAGTAAAGTTCAAGTCCGACGCGAAGCCGGTTTTTCACAAGGCAAGGCCGGTTCCTTTCGCTCTTCGTGATGACCTGACGAAAGGCTACGAAGAAGGCATCGCCAAAGGAGTCTGGAAGCCAGTCCAGTTCAACGACTATGGAACACCAGTGGTTCCAATTCGTAAGACCAACAGTACAGGCGCCCTGAAGCCAAAACTGCGGATCTGTGGTGACTACTCAGTCGGGATCAACGATCAACTTGCTGATCACCGTCACCCAATTCCTCTCCCAGAGGAACTGATGCAAAAGCTGGGAGGAGGATTTGGTTACACAAAGATCGACCTCGCTGATGCCTACAACCAGATCAAGCTGGCACCAGAAAGTCAACGCAGACTAGCCCTCAGCACTCACCGTGGGGTACTTCTGCAACAACGACTACCTTTCGGAATCAAGTCAGCACCTGGTTATTTTCAGGAGATCATGGAAAATCTGACCAGTGATCTGCCTGGAGTTGCCGTCTTCCAAGATGACATACTCACCAGCGGGAAGGATGCCAAAGATCATCTGAGCAACCTGGAACGACTACTCACGCGTCTGAACGACAAAGGACTCAGATGCCGTCGTGAAAAATGCCTGTTTGCTCAACCCAGTGTGGAATACCTTGGACACACTCTATCGGCTGAAGGAATCTCCAAAGGATCCAAAGTCGAGGCAGTCTTGAAGATGCCACCACCTACGGATGTCTCAAGCTTGAAGTCTTTTCTGGGCTCAGTACAATTCTACGGGAAATTCATCCCAAACCTGGCTACTATGGCAGAGCCGCTGTACCGCCTGACAAAGAAGGCAAATCCCTGGAAGTGGGGAGAAGAGGAACAAGCAGCTTTTGAACAGCTGAAGCAGGTGTTTTCCTCTGATCAAGTGCTTGTACACTTCGACCCAGAAAAGCCTGTGGGGCTGGCTTGTGACGCATCCAACGTTGGAATTGGAGCAGTACTGTTTCATCGCTATCCGGATGGAAGCGAGCGCCCAATTGCCAATGTGTCCAAGACTCTTACAGCTGCAGAAAGAAACTACAGCCAAATCCACAAAGAAGCCCTAGCCATCATCTATGGTTTGCGGAAATTCTACCAGTATCTGTACGGACGACAGTTCATACTGGTGACTGATCACAAGCCCCTGACGACGCTGTTCGGACCAAAGAAAGGGACACCACTTCTTGCAGCTAACAGACTAGCTCGGTGGGCCCTATGGCTGAACCAATTCGACTACACGATCGAGTACCGGAAAACTGCAGATCACGGCAATGCAGATGCCCTCAGTCGCTTGCCTTCTGGAGACGACATCGACTTTGACAGGGAGGAGAGTGGGGAAGACACGGACATGGTGTGCGCCATCCGAGTTCTCAGTCTTCAAGTCAAACCTTTCGACGCCAACATCCTTCGTCAAGAGTCAGGCAAAGATCCAGTGATAGCTACAGTGATGCGCTACGTGCGCGAAGGGTGGCCGCTGAAGCACGCTGAGATCAACGAAGAAGTCAGAAAGTTCCAGAAGTTGTCTGATTCTCTCAGTTTTTGCCACGGATGCCTCATCTATGGTACAAGAGTTGTGATTCCACAAAGCCTGCAGCCCAAGATCCTTGATCTTCTGCACATCGGACACTTCGGCATGGAACGCATGAAGCAGTTGGCAAGAACTGCAGTATACTGGCCCGGTATCGACGCTGCAATAGAGATGACGAGTCGACGATGTGACTCCTGCGGCGAACATCAAAACAAGCCATCCAAACCGCCAGTTCATCCCTGGATGTTACCAGAGAAGCCATGGAGCCGAGTTCACTTGGACCACGCCATCAACTTCATGGGCACCAACTGGCTGGTGATCACGGATGCTTACTCAAAGTACCCATGCATCCACCCAACGTCATCCACGTCCACTAGAGCTACTCTAGACCTGCTGGAAGAAGACTTCGCTCACTTCGGATACCCACACACGTTGGTCTCCGACAATGCAACCACCTTTGTTTCTGAAGAGTTCCAGAGCTGGTGCAAGGAACGTGGGATCACGCACCTGACAGGAGCGCCCTATCATCCTGCTACCAATGGAGCTGCAGAACGGCTGGTGCAGACATTCAAGCAAGCTCTCAGGAAGTCTTCTCTGCCCCCGAAGCGAGCACTTCAAGAGTTTCTTATGCAGTACCGGAGAATGCCGACATCCTGCGGATTCTCTCCGAGTGAACTCTTGATGTCCAGGCAAATTCGGACAAGGATCGACACTTTGCTTCCCTCGCCAGCACACATAGCTCAGGGCAAGCAATCCAAGGAGGCATCTAAAACTCAGGTGACTCCGGACCCTGGAGGTGTCGCCAAGGTGACCAGGCAGTACAAGGCTGGAGATCCAGTATACGCACTGTACTATGGACCTCACCATGCCAAGCAGCCCAGATGGGTACCAGCAGTGGTCAAGAAGTCTACGGGTACTCGCTGCTTCAACGTCAAGGTAGTTCCTCGTGGCCCAGTTTGGAGACGACACTGGGAACAGTTGCGCCCACGTTACGCTTCTGAAGAGGACAACGAACCTGGCGATTCAGCAGATGCCTTTGAGCTCCCGATCGACCATCCGATGGAGATTGTGGAGAATGTGCCACCGACACAGAACCAGAGCAGACCACGACTGCCCAGGACCAAGCCACCTGTTCCTGAGTATGGTCCAGACAACCCCAGACGATCCAAAAGAACACCAAAACCCAGAGACAGACTTTGTTGTTGAAGTTTGTTGTGAAACAACAATTTTGGTAGGGAGGTGTTGTAGAGATCGCGAAAAGTCACTGCATTTCGATGGAAATTTCTAGACCATCCCAGAACATGCGAGTGCAGTAGCGTCAGTAGATTACGTAACCTTGGAACGATTCCGTACTTGCCAGTATGTTACAGAATGTTCTAGATCTGACCTGTTAGTATATAAGCAGCACTGCACAGCGTTCTGGGTTCTTCCTCTTTCATGAGTTTGTTCTTGCGCATCTTCTGTTAATAAAGTATTGGAGTTCCAGCCTGTTGTATCCCGTGTCTTCTCTGCGAGTGCACCGAGAGAGCGACATAGCAGGAGAAAAATACAACAGTAGCTTGTAAGGCCAAAGTGTATATTTTCATGGAGCGTTATTCAGCGTCACTTGTATCCTATCATTATTTAAATATTGGTCCAGCCACCACAGAGATATTAATGTGTTAAATTTTTTCCTATGCGAAGAGCCCTGCCCCTCGATTACTGAGAGGGGAAGCCCGGCCTAGTGGGAGACCAGCCTGCAGCATTGGTTGGCTGAACAGAAACAGACATCACCTAGTAGACACACGTTATGTATGTCTGATAGAATCAAATGCTTATCCACAGCAGTTACATTCACTGTTCAACTACCAACGTATAACAACTGACAATTACAACAGTGAGCATATTACACGGCAACTGCGTTTGTTGAAACGCGTCACTCGAAGATAAAGGCAAATCTGTCATAAAGCAAGGATACTTACCAGTACCAGTGCTAGAAGTTTTTCTTGGGAAGAACACACGTTTCCACTGAGATGCGTCAAGTTTACTGAAGCACCATAGGTCTGTCACATCCACTTGAGGCAGACTGTATGTTAACCTCTCCAGACCGGCCCACTCTACCTGATATGATTAGACCAAGTCCTTTCTCAGAAAAATATGTCGAGTCAGAGAGACACGATTGATCCGGTTCACTAACGAGCCCACAAACAGGGCATTCCCTGATCCCGTCAGTCCCAGCTGTTTGCTTCAGTGTGGGGAGGCGTAGATTCAGGTAACAAGACTTCACACGTCTGCTTCAGCTGGGGATGAAAGGCTTTCCTTTGAAAAACTGTGTGTGCACTGAGGAAATGGGGGGGGGGGGGGGGGGGGGGGGGGGGGGGGGGGGGGGGATGCGAGGGTCACAGAGCGTGTCTTACCTACATGCTCTGTGCAGAAGCTCACGGGAAACATTTGTGGATGCCATTTCGGGTATACATGTACATGTACTAGAATAAATGGTGTGTTGTGTACTCTTGCTTCGTTATTACTTCATATCATTAATTCATGAGGGCAGAGAATTGTTGGGTCTTGTTATGGTATAGTATAAATGGGCTGCCAAACGTTTTGTTACACATGTATAATAATTATTATAATAGTAATAATGGTGTATTGTGTAGGTGCTTTCCACAATATCTTGAATTGGCTCAAAGTGCTGCCAGCTGAACCCAACACGCACGTTCTCGTGAATCACAAGCATTCTCTCACAGTGACACACTGGATATGAACACATTACAATTACGTGGTGCAAAGGATCAGCTCAGCTATTTAAGCTACAGAATTCAATTTTGAATTTATTTTCTTTGTGGGCTGAACATTTCCACAGCAGAGGGGAGGAAGCTGGAGTACATGAAGCGAACCCTCCACGATCAGCTCAAATGAACAGTGCCTGAAGAGAACCCTCGACAAAACGAACAGTGCCAAGTACGAGAGGAAAAAATTCTTTGCCCCAAGTGGGACTCACACCTGACCTCTCACATTGGTGGCAAAGTCTCTTAACCACTAAACCACTGACCGCCCCATGTATAGTATTGTATTGTTAGTGCCCGGGCATATATCTGATAGAATTTGTCTGCTGGGTTCTACCCTATAAAATAGTAAAGATTTGTTTTCCACTAAAAAAAAAAAAAAAAAAAGATCTTGCCTTCAGACACCAAAGAAACACAGATAAGCACTGCTTGCATTTCTTTTGGTCTTCAAATCTGAGTAAAAATTCCATTTCCTCCACATATTTTTCAAAAAAAAACTTCAGTGTTCATCCACAATTGTTGCCATGTTTGTAACAAGTACACATGCACAAACACACATACACACTCATGAAGAGTTCCAAAAATACAGTAAGATGACAACCAGACAAGAATGAGCCCATGATTTATTCCTTTTTTTTTTCTGTGCGTGACAAAGTGCATGCCAATACACTTTTCATCTGAAGCTAAAATATAGAACTGTACAAGTATATTACGGTTTAAATGGAATAAACTGCTGTGGTCATCTACAAATAGTAGTTTACATACATTTACATCCATACATCTGCATCCACCCAGCGCACCTTTTACTGTACACAGGTAAAACCAGACCACATCTCTTTAATCAAGGCTCGTCACCTGTCTTTCAACCGTTCACTTTCTCTCTCTCAAAAACCTACATACATCTATTTCACAGAACTGAAACGGGGGCTAGGTGAAAGGTGGGGAATAGAAGAAACATTTCTTTTATCAGCCAAATAGTAGCAAGTTGGTTTTATTTCAAGTCTGCTGCAAGGGGCATAACTCACTCTCCTCTAAATAGCCGATGCCTAAGAATAACAGATTCCTATGTTTGAGCATCTGGGGATACTTTGATCTATTAGCATGGAGGGGGGGGGGGGGGGGGGGGAGAGACTAATTAATCGACCGCACTGCAAGGAAAACAGAACAGGTTTTCCATGAGGTTGTGATCAAGATTTACAGTTCCTAAGAGTTGTTATTATATTAATCTATTGAAATGTGGAGTGTAATTTACAGTTGCAACAGCACTTTATCTGTCTGCCATCTTCACAACTTTATTACATTTACATGTATAACAAAAAACAATTGAAATGCGTATAGCAACTGAAGGGACTTCTACCATTAATTTGCTCATCTTTAACCCTCGTGGACTGGTCACACACATACGTGCATGCTCACACATTTTGAAAAATGTTAACTCCATGTACAAATTATTTTTACATACAATAGTGATTGCTAGCATTTCCCTCCACGTGGTTCGAAATAAGTGGGAAAAAGAAAAATGTGAAACTGGATTTTTACGACAGAGATCATGCAAACAAATGAACCACAGCCCGAGAATAAATACCCGATACATGTAATGAAAAACCTCCTGCCCAGAACTACTGAGACAAACACAACTAAAATCTATCCCTACAGGATTTACCAAAGGAGGAAAATATACAAGTGCCCACCCACAAGGTCTTGGCTCGGCAAACTTTTGAGGCTGACGGCAACACCTCATATAGATGTGCTCACTTGCAGTAATGTCATCCAAGACTACTGTTCATGATTGAAATCCATGTCGAGCCTGTACAGTACAATGTGACAAGTTCACAACACCTGAAGGAACTGCTGAACAATCAAGGCTGCAACAATGTCTTCGTAATTTAGAACTGTTTATCAAGTACAAGGGGAACTGGAATGGGTACTGAATTCTTCATTTACCATCAAATAAATTCAATATGGTTGACCTAATCTGTTCCTGCTACATCTGTCAGCTGGAACTGCATGTTCATGAAGGAGCTGGTTCAGTCACAGCTAAGGACTACAATCAACAACAAAGAGAGTGAATGGAACAAAAACCTGTATGGATCCCCCACTGACAATTACAGGGTGTATTTACAATACCAACATGCTGCAGTGGACTGCAGAGTACACCACTAGAACGATTCTCTCAATGTTACAGGACACTGTGAACCACAAACTGGGGACGATTACAAGTCAGTTCTCATGCACTCACACACAACAAACTCTGGCAGACAAAGAGAGAGCGAAGGGTGTCAGGAGAGGGAGGAACGGGGAGCGAGAGACTTCTGGGATTGCACACGATTCAATATACCATATCATATGATGGACAATAGTACTGTACTGTACAAACACAAAGAACAAACGTTTGTATGTTTTCAGCTGAGAACATGTTGCCCTGAAACGCATCATTACCAGTGTCAGATGTACAGCAATGGGACACTTCTAATCAGCTTCAAGTTGACAGTCACTCATTACAGACAGTCAACATTCCACATTACCCTCCATCACCACCCAAAGGCTTCAGTTCACACAAGTGGTGGTTTGCATTGGTCCCGGGTTTTGCCAGGGCTTCACAACTTGGCCATTGTAAGCAGGTTTGTACCTGCCATGAAAGGTCACTGTCTGACCATGATGATGGACTATTCACACGGCAGCTGTATGTCGTAAGCCTGTGCTGTGTGCCACCATCTCTTGGTTACAGGCACCAGCATATATCCTACAAGATTATGTTACGTGCAGAGTGCCTGCTATCAGTATCCTCAATGCCAAGAAGTCGTTTTAGCACAGATGTAAAATTCACTTTATAAAACTGCTTCATGTGGTCCATTGACATCAGTTTTGTTTTTTTTAGCATACTGCATGTGTACTGTATGAATAAGAAGAAAAAGGTTGGGTTATTTTCATCCTTGTCTTTACACTGACAGTGTGGAACTGTATGAATAAGAAGAAAAAGGTTGGGCTATTTTCATCCTTGTCTTTACACTGACAGTGTGGAACTGTATGAATAAGAAGAAAAAGGTTGGGCTATTTTCATCCTTGTCTTTACACTGACAGTGTGGAACTGTATGAATAAGAAGAAAAAGGTTGGGCTATTTTCATCCTTGTCTTTACACTGACAGTGTGGAACTGTCAGTATAAATGATATAATATCAATGAGATCCACAAAATACTTATTGGAGACTCTTCGCCACACCCAGATACAACCAGTTTACTCCACTAGCAAATTTCCACTTTTATCCCCACAGAGTATGCTTCAACTTGGCTACTACAACACAGCTCTGCATCCAGCAGCTTTCAGTTTCATGCTAATGGATTTAAGAAGTTGTAAAACATCACTTTACAGAATAAAAGGAATTCATTATGGTCTTAGTAAACTATGAGATCTGAACTGTTTAAGTCTTCTTCACAATATACACCTACATGTACAGGGTGGAGGGTGGGTAAGGAGGGTGGGTAAGGAGGGTGGTTGGGACAACATTGTAACAACTGAGCAGAGACTTACATAGTTACATGTACGATGATGATGCTTGTACAGTTGCTGATGAAACAGTGCATTAGCCTCAGCACTTCAAGCCCTGCACGATCACCCAAGACAGAAAAAAGCCTTTCACTGTTTCACACCAAACACCACAGTACTCATGCTCTTGCCAGTTGAGTACTTGCCCTCCAGCAGGCAGTTCAAGGTCAATCGCTTGACCACCAGGAGAAGCAAACTCAATTTTGTCTCCTTCACCATCAGACTGTTGAATGCATTTTCTGACAGATGAAACTGTGTCGATGCAAGCATGTGTACCTGTGTGTGTGTGTGTGCGCTTGTGCATGTGTGTGTGTGTGGGGGGGGGGGGGGGGGGGGGGGCATACATGTATTTGCTTAAGTTAGTCTGAACTATGATAGTCTTTTCTTGGTTTTTGTTTTTTGTTTTTTCCTGTTTAATACCACTGAAAACCAATTGCCCAAACTGGGATAATAATATAAAGGTATTGGACTGAAGTGAACAGGAGTAAATCTAGAAATGTGTTACACATTCAATCCAATCCAAAGTTCCCGTAAAAAGCGCGGACATACTCCACCAGATCAGTTCATGCTCCTTATGCTTAGAAAACTCAGACCTTCCAAACGAGCGGTCAAATATAAGGAGAACAGTGGCTGGTGGGGGGGGGGGGGGGGGGGGGGGGTACATGGGCTGCAAGCTGCCTACACCACAGTGTAATATTACGTACTGCAATTCTAGTTAGTCAGGACTGATCATTTTTAATTCTGATTTCTTACTTCTGAAAAACAATTTGGAGGGACTGACAATACAGGCATGGAGGGACTGACAATACAGGCATGAGTTTGTGTGAACACAGTACATGTAACTGTAAATGATTTATATTTTCTTGTAAAAGCACTCTTTTGTCCTGAAGATGTGTAAAGGGGAAAGACACAAAGTGAAATCAACGTCATTCAGTTAGTTTTCATTTTTCTTTTGCAACACCAGTACCACATGTTCATCTTGACTGCCTAGCAAGCAATGCCACTTGCCCAAAACACATACATGTACATGTTGTGAGCGTCAAGAGACGTTGCACTGCTTGCTGGGAAGTCATTTCATGCATTATCACAGCTATAGCCCAGCTGCCATTCAATACAAAGTCTATATGTCTCCACAAATACGCTGTAAGCCTCTCTCTAGCCATCAGATAGCTGCCAAAAACTGGACACCAAGTTGGGTTTCACAGAATTAAGCTTTGGGCACAGCTTGTCAGACTCTGAATGCAACCACAGTAAAGCAAATACAGATGTTTCAGTTTCGCTGGTCAAAGAGTATGACAATACCAATGGTAGCTTTTCAAATCAAAACAAAATACTGTGTGCACGAGGCACAAAATTCATCTGATCAACAAGCAAGACTTGTAAACTTCACAGACTGCAAATGCTCTGTGACTGTGTGGACTTGCTCCTGTTGCATGCCAAAAGAACACAAACAAACCTGTACAGAAATTGCCACAGTTTCGGGTCATCTTAAGTCACTTCCCATAGGAGCCAAATGACAAAAATGAAATGCAGGAGGCAAAAAACTGTGAGAAATTCATCTCTGTTGTCTTATGTCTGATGACGGAATGGATTTTTTTCTTTAACTTGAAATTGAAGCACATGGCGTACATACAGATGAAGTTTACATTGATGTTAATATCTACAAAGTTGACTTTTTAGCTACCACCGAAACTATACAAATATTTCTTTAGAACAAGCAAAGTCAATCTTTCAATTCAAAATCAAGGCTACTTATGGGGGGCATTATCATCACTGTGAAACTGGTCTAATACTAAAATGGTTCTGATGAAAGTTAAATGTCAGCATGGTCAAGAGGACAAACACACAAAATGCATTTTTACCTCTCGGGTTTTCCGACAGATATTAGATATTCAACATCCACTTGTCTGCTTCACCATTTGGGGTAAACCAGTTCAAAGACAGCGTAAATTTTGGCTGCTGCTGTTGCGTCGTCCTCAGCATTAGCACGCCAACATGCCAAACTGGGACTCCCGTTTCTCGTGACTGTTCACTTTTACATGCTCATTAAATGTGTACAGCTCTACACCAAACACTTACTGGCCAACGCATCAAAATGAGATCACTTTAACCACTTCAACTATACTAGTTCTTATGAAAGGAACAAAACCAAACAACAAACTACAAGTGGGAGGGCGAGGGAAAGGGAAAAGGGGTTCTTGTTTCCAGTGTACGGCATGCCATCTGGTAGATGAAAGATTGGCCCACTACTTAACTCAGCAGATTAACCCCCCTCCCTCCCCCACCAACCCCATCTCAGTGTCAGCAACAGCACAAAACTTGTGTGTTGCTCTCTTTCCTGCAACACATAGCATCCTCACGAATCCAAAAGCATATAACTAAGAGCTGGCCATGGGCTACCATAAGTGATGAGTTTGTCCATGTCTACCTGGTCAGGTTTCTAGTTATCGCAGTTCAGCAAATCCCGGCTACCATAAGTGATGAGTTTGTCCATGTCTACCTGGTCAGGTGTCTAGTTATCGCAGTTCAGCAAATCCCGCCTACCATAAGTGATGAGTTTGTCTACCTGGTCAGGTGTCTAGTTATCGCAGTTCAGGAAATCCCGGCTACCATAAGTGATGAGTTTGTCCATGTCTACCTGGTCAGGTGTCTAGTTATCGCAGTTCAGGAAATCCCGGCTACCATAAGTGATGAGTTTGTCCATGTCTACCTGGTCAGGTTTCTAGTTATCGCAGTTCAGGAAATCCTGGATTATCAGTGAAACATGACTTTGGGATCATAAGTCACCAACAACGCGAACAATGGTCTATCAGTTGCTATCATGCGGAACCGAGTGGCTGGAGGGACAGTGGCTGTCCCGAGGATGTTCACATTCATCGCACTTGCCTTTCACAAAGAACCTTCCCTGGGGAGGGTTCTATCTAGGTGAACCTGATCCTATGGCTTGTGAACAGCTCTTGGTTATGCCGCTCTGGACACGTTTGGTAACCGGTACACTACCAGCTCCTGACTCTTCCTATATCCCTGCTCCACACTGGACATGTTTGGTAACCGGTACACTACCAGCTCCTGACTCTTCCTATATCCCTGCTTCTGTACACTACCAGCTCCTGACTCTTCCTATATCCCTGCTCCTGTACACTACCAGCTCCTGACTCTTCCTATATCCCTGCTCCACACTGGACATGTGTGGTAACCGGTACACTACCAGCTCCTGACTCTTCCTATATCCCTGCTCCTCACCGACACAGTAGGCTTTCCATCAAAACAGAAACACGACGCAAATCAGATTTCTTTCTGCCATTTAGCTGGTTCGGTGCAGGCCACAAGATCTGTATAACGTACTTGCACACATTTACAAAGGTGTACATAACAGACAATATAAAACCCATCACAAGTATGCAGGCGGTTACGCCCCAAGGTTTGCTGTCAATTTCTATGGACAGCTACAAAAATAATCGCCCATTAAATAACCACCCATTAAACACATTTCCAGCTACTAACAACTGTTTTCACGGTCCTAACAAAAGTCCCTCTAACACTTTTTTTTTATTAAAAAGAGCCACAAAAAATGTTTACCTCTACTGCTTAGCGCTGCCAGACAAGTCTGACCAACACAGTGAGAGGTATATGACATGTATTTTGTGGATATAGGTACATAGAAGTCTAGTCAGGCGATGAAATTATTCGTCCAACATGAGTTCTTCCACACAACCTCCATGCTGAGCTCAGTGTTCACACTGGTGTCTGTGCTCTGTTTAGTTGCCATAAAGAAAGCAAAGCCTTCTCTGGGCCATACTGATGTCATCATGGAATTCTAGCATATCTGGATTTTAAGAATGGCGCAGGGTAACATGTACTGTACACTTCTCCGGTGCTATTCCCAAAATCCACCTACGCAGAACTTTCACAACGTGGATATGCTGCTCTATCTCACAGCGGCCTGAGGCTGCTTCCGAGAACTTGTGTGGGAAAAAACTAATTGTGTAGCCAGGCGAGGTCTAAGTGTCTGTATAGTAGGGCAAGGGCCAGCTAAGACTTGTGACAGTGTGGTGAGGCCCAGCAGTGTGGTGGTGTCCGGCAAGAGAACTAGGACAGTAAACTCTGCACCTCCTGCCTGTCCAGACTGACATCGCGCAGTCGCTGCATGAACGGACGACCCGAGACGCAGGCCTGCTTGGATGGACTCTCCAGCGACTCGACGTCGACATCCGCATCCACCTCCAGGTGGCGCTTGATGGGACCCGTCAGTTTGGCTTCACCCATGCGTATCATCTTGTTGATTGCACGCAAGTCCTGTGAAAGAGAAAGAATTATGTTATGGGGGATTGACAGACTGGTTATCTGGGAGGGGAGACAACCTGAAACTGGCGGACCAGACCTAAGTCCGGCACCCTGGGTAAAACTGGACAAAGTCAGCTGGAGTGAGATGGCAGGATAGTTTCTCCAAATAGACTGTTGCATTTTTGTGAAGAGGAGGAGGGAGGAGTGGACGTTCCGCTCTGAATTCTGATTGTGCCAAAGTGGTAAGTTTCCAAGTCACTGTAACAAACTACTGATAAGTGGGGGGAGACGAGGAATGGTGGACGACATGATCTAATCTGCACGACACCATCTGTATACACAAAAATAAAACCAAAAATTGCCCTCATTCCAATTGTTTGTCCATTTGCCTTTGTAGATGGGGTGTTCTTATCCACATAAAAGAACTCGTCCAGTACCTAGTTGTACCTTTTTTCTTTTCTTTTTTAAAATGCCGATTGCATTTGTGATTGCAGACAAAAGAAAAGACGGCCTAACCTGCAGACCAAGGAGTGGAAACCATGATATTGTCAGTGAGTCAGTAGAGAAGGACAGACATAATGTTACCTTGGCCGGCGACTTGTTGATGCAGAAGGACATGCCGGTGGGTGTGGTTTTGGTCAGAGTGGTTCTGTGGGGAGATATGTACACCTCATGTTTCTTGGAAACCCGACGTGGTGATGACGTGTGAAGCCGCATCTGAGGAAGCGGGGAGAGTTTGGGTTGGTCCTGAAACCATGGAAACATGTTGAAAATGGTGGGAGTGGGGAGAGCTTGGGTTGGTCCTGAAACCATGGAAACATGTTAAAAATGATGGGAGCACCAGATCAAAAACACATACAAGAAGAAATCTTTACTGTGACAATGGATTTTCTTCACAGCAAGAAAAAAACTGGAAGAAGTGGAAAAGTGACACTTGCTGTCTTCACTGTCGAATGTTAGATATTACACTGAACTATGTGTGAGCTGAGCCACTATCAAACCTACCCCTGGC